>JAXQQM020060522.1:0-467281 GCA_034641835.2 Pinus albicaulis
AAGCGTGTCCCGACCAAAATATTAATATGCTACTTCAAAGAAATTAAAAAGCAACGTTGATAAAAAAAAAATTAACCAACTGCCAATGAGACTGCACTGCGCTCTTTTCATGGCTGTGGGAGAAGGGATAGTCTTTTCGGCGCATATTTAAAAAAAAAAAAAATGGTACCAATTTTGCCATGAAATTCGATGCCATTTTTACTTTTTAAAATTGAAGGTACAATTTTTTGTGTTGAATTTATTAGTATCCCAGGTTTTGGAATATTTAGATTCCTAGGACTAGGAGGTCAATTGTTACATATTAATTTGTGTTGAGTATCGCAGATTTTGGAATATATAGAATTTTAGGGAGGCTAATTGTTACTAAAATATTGTTGGGATATTTTTGAATTTGTACTGAGGATGTATAAAATTTTGTAATTATCTACCTGTTTTATATTTAGTTTTTATATTTTATTTTTTAACTCAATTTTATTTAAAATTTTAGAAAATTTGTTGAAATTTAAATTATAAAATTAGTATAATTTATGAAATCCAATTAATTTTTAAAGGAGTAGTCTAACTAATAGACTAAATGATCATAATTTTTCTGATTAATTGTAATCAAAATTTTACAGAGATTTTTAAAAACTCTAGTTTAAGTTATTTAATATGTAGATTTCAAGTGCCCAAAAAGTTTTTCAAGCTACTGAATCTATTTATAATATATTTAAAAATGTATTTAAAAAAATAAAAAATCACATTTTTTCTTGAAATTGTTTTACATTATTCAGATAAAAAGGTCTATTTCTTCCTAAATTATTTTTCCTCTAAATTAAACCATACCATTTTTAAATAATAAAATCCACAATTTCAAAAAAAAATATTGCCAAATTCCAATAGATAAAAACTCAAAACATTAAAAAAAAAAATTAAACTCGGCCCAAAATTTTGCCATGAAATTCGCTAAATTGCAACAAGGCATTGAATTGCAAATTTAAATTATATTAAAAGTACAAGTGACCATTTTCACTCCTACACATCATCGCAACAATTTTAATTCCTCAATGTTATTTTAATCATTTGTCAACAACAATATGAATTATACTATATGAGTGATTAAAAACTTCCACAATTATTCATATTATAACTTTTAACAAAATTATGAATTATACTTTAGATCAGATAACTTTTACCAAGATTAAGTGAGATTATGCCATTTGCCATTGGCATCCACTCTCAATCCTTTGATAACATTGATTTGAACTTAAAATTATGTCTCACCTGTAAATAATTTCAAAAGAGATTCTTTAAAGCTAGAGTATCGAGAGAGTTGAGAAATTCTTTCAAGAGCTGCAGGAAGTGTTGGGAAATTGTGTTTAGGGGAAAAAGTGAATCGACTCTGGAACGCAGATGTGAAGAAAAGAGAAGGGAGCTGGTTGACAGCTATGTCAAACTGAAGTGATAATGGTTGTAATGTGACAGCGACAGTCCACGCGGCCATTTATTTTCACAGCACGTCACGTTGCAAGGGACTTTCTATTGGCACTTTTGATTTAGTGTAAATTAATTCACCAAACATTGTTGTTTATTACGCTGTAAAACGTTTTTATTTGAAAACAACTTTTCTAGCTGCCAATGTGTCCATGTCTGAGCCATTGGATAGATGATTGAAATGTTTTAGGCCATTAGATCCACAAGTAAATAGTTTTATATATTTTTTTATAATGCTATTTTTTTCTTTCTTTTTAATAAGTTAAATTGATTTTAAGTGTATAATAGAAATGTTGTAATGTCATGTTTAACATTTTGACTATGTCAAATTACACAAAAATAAAAGTAAAAGTAAATTAAATAAAAAGATTGACATAATGTAATGAACATTTTAACCACTATAAAAAATAAAAATAATAAAATAAAATAATAAAAAACTATGAAAACAGCCCATGGTATTCATGTGGAATATAGTTTATTTAAAAGGTGAAATTAAAATGGCCTAGATCAATCTTGACTCTGGATCTACCAAAAGCCAAAATAGATCAAATGTCTTCATATGCAAACCTCTTTTAGAGTGAAAATGAATTGATCCCTCTCATAAATAATATAGATCTAAAGTAACTACTTCATAAAATTATTTTTAATTATTTATAACCATTATTATTTTAAAATTTTACTTAATAAAATGTATCTAAATTTTCATACATCCAAATATATATAGTTTCTCTTCTTCTATATTAATAAAAATAATAAAATAAAATAATAATAAACTATAAAAACAACCCATGGTATTCATGTGGAATATAGTTTATTTAAAAGTCTAAATTAAAATGGCCTAGATCAATCTTGACTTTGGATCTATCAAGAGCCAAAATCGATCAAATGTCTTCATATACAAACCTCTTTTAGAGCGAAAAGAGAATTGATCTCTCTCATAAATAATATAGATCTAAATTAACTATTTAAATATTTTTTTTTAATTGTTTATAACCATTATTCTTTTTAAATTTTACTTAATAAAATGTACCTAAATTTTCATACATCCAAATATACGTAGTTTCTCTTGTTCTCTATTATTTTTGTTACAACTATTTTATTATTCCAAAAAGACATGGATAATGAAATTTTTTAAAATATGTGAAATTATTTCATAGGACATGATTTATCTTGAGCAATAATGATGAATTTTCATAATTCTCATTTCTTAAATAACACTAAATTTACCTTTAATTACTTAATTTTAATAGTTTGTAACTACATGATAGTCTTTCTAATTTTTTTGTTAATGAATATCAAATTTCTTCTATTAAAAAAAAACTATATACATATCTTTAATTACCTAATTGTAGCTAAAAAAAATTACATTTTTTTTACTTTATAATCATAAACAAATTTCATATTATATGTTGTCAAACTTATTCAAATTTTTATTCTGAAATTTTAAACAAAGTTTTTCACTACATAATTTTAGCTTTTATAATTTTTTTATTTTTCAATTCAAACAAAACTTACAAAAGAAAAAACCCACTCAGTACCCACTCAGTCCTTATTGTAGATTATAGTTTTAGAAAATTGGCACTATGTGATTAATCATAATCTGTCCCTCCATCCAATATATATTGTAGAGTCTTCTGACGAGAGAGTACATTTTAGTTTATAACTTGATCCACAATCAAAGAAAATAGCTAGGGATTTCACAAATTATTAGTTTGTAACCTGATCCACAATCAAAGAAAATGTTCAAGGATGTCACAAGTTATCATTCACCTAGTGATCTATTGACGTTCTGATTTGAAATGGATCCTACTAGATGTATGGTGGTTAGACACTAAAAATTCAAAATAGATATATGTTATGACATCCATATTCTCTACAAACCATCCAAATTTCCCATCTTATACAACAATTTATAACAATAACCACTCAATTTACTCTCCAATTTTTGAAACCCCCACCCATGTTGGGGAGATCAGAGTGTAAAATCAAATGTTCTTGTGGTTTTTTTAAAGGGTCCATAAACAAAATAGACAATGAGAAAGTATAAGCTACATGCAAATTTATAGCCTTGTATACAAGATCAAGAAATATATGCCCAATATCCAACACCATAGAGCAAGATATGTTCACCAATTCAACAGTTGGTTATGCCCAATATCCAACATCATAGAGTAAGACATGTTCACCAATTTAACAATTGCTTCCAAATGTAAACTTGTTTTTACTGCTCTTGAACTAATGAAAGCCATCATTGTTTCATATAGTAGCATTTAGTTCTGAAAAGAAAATTGTAATACTGTCTATTATCCCTTTTTAGTTTTTAATGATTCAATTAATATTAACATTTGTATGTTTTTTTTTTTTTGTAAGTAAGTTAGGATCATTATATTATAATATAAACATAGATTACAGCATGGAGGCTCGAAGACTTATGGCTTTGACAGTACAATGGTCTGCTTCTTTTCGAGCTTACAAAAGACTGAGTTTGACTGAGCTGAAAACTAGCTAGATTGATAACCATCTTAGCCCTTAGACAAAACATCACGGCTACCACGCAGGGTTGCCCATGAAAACCAAAACCAGAAAAAAACTGTGCTAACGGCCAGAATGGCCTCTTACAAGCCGATTGCTTACTGAAAAACTGACACAAGTATAGAAAGAAAAGATTGACCAATTGAAAATAACCCACAGAAGCTGCTGAGCCATTAGAGAGTAGGAGTGGAAGCTCCGGAGTGTCCCGCCTCGCCTGGAGTTATGCCCTCATCGCCTGTCATTGGAGCTCGGGGCTTGAAGCATCTGATAACAGTGGCATGCGTGTTGCCCGTGGGAATCTCGATGGCGACATGGAGGATATGGCAGAGATAAATTTCGAAGTGTCAGACGAATTTCTCCAGTGCCTTGCCATGCTGGCGTAGTTCCTCTGCTAACGAGTTGAAAGAAACTTCCAATTTATCAAGGCGGGCTGTGTTCCGAGCTAACGCCATGGACGTGGCCGCAAACGTTTCTTTCACCGCTGCTCCCTGCATGGCTATCGCTTTGGCCAGCATTGTTTTCACTTGCCAAGCTACGACTTGGGTTTGCAGAAACTGGGTCTGGCACGTGGAGGGAGTACCTGGATCGACAAGCCAATCAAATTCTTCGCTAATGGTGTTGTCATCCGTCTTCATCCGAGCAAGTTCCACTTCCTCTTCTAAAACCTCGATTGTTTGCTTGCCGCGTTTAGAAACAGATGCATCATAGCAATCCTTGGCCCTTTTGAGGGCCTGTGAGGCTTTTATGCTTCGCAAATTCAAATCAGCCATGGCGTCTGGGTCTGTGATAGCCGAGATATTGCTCAGAAAACTGGAGCCTAAATCAGATGAAGGGCAGAGAGGTCGTTTTCCGAAGGAGAGAATGAGAATGAAAGGCCGAGAAGAGGCGTTAATAAAGAGGATGGAGTTGGGGAGATGAGTGCAGTGGAGTGGCCATTTAAGGCCATAATGCAGGGCATGTTGCCAAATGGTCCTTCCGCCAAAGCTGGGTTGATGATCGGGGATTTCCATCCTTCGATCCGACCCTTCGCACGCTGGAAATCTCCTCTTAATGCGATTGGTTATGATCTTTCCTTTGCTATCATTCCCCCTCATTAAAGATCGCTGAGCCCAAGGGTGTCTCGTTATCCGATCCGGCTTGTGCCGCCTGACGTGCGCAGTCACCATATCGTTACTCCTGATCTACTGACGACGGATGACCTGCCGTTTGTCCTACGGAAGTACCAGCATTTAGGTCTTGCCTTGAGATGGTGTAGCATTGATCCCGAAGTTGTTCATTCGTGAGATCGTGCCAACACGTGTCCCAGGCGTTTGTCGGGTTGTCAACAGCATAGTTCGCAAGGTGGTCCGCGAGTGAGTTGGCCTTCCTTCGTACAGATTGCAGTATTATGCCGCTGAAGGATGCCAAATGCTGTGCAATGACCTCCGTTACCGCAGCTAACCTCCAGTGTTTTACTGCTTTTCTTGGCTTCGTTCCATGCTGTATTTTCTTGAGTGTGGTTATGGCTAGTTGGGAGTCGCCTTCCACGATGACCAGACCTTTGCCAAGTCGAATTAAGAGTCGCAACCCATGTTCTAAGGCCGTGAATTCGGCATCGTTGTTTGTGGTTTCGCCCATATTCCTGCTTAGGATGTGTATAATGTTTCCCGTGTCATCTTGTAGAACACCACCTAGCCCGGCTGGGCTTGGGTTTCCTCTCGCGGCGCCATCGAAGTTCAATTTACAGTATCCTTGGGGAGGACAGTGCCAAATTGCAGGAGGAGGAGCAGGTCAGAGGGCATTTTCCTTCAGGAGGTGTTCCGCCGAGTCGATGAGCCCGAAGATGCCTAGAATTCTGCGGTCGTTGGGAGAAATCGTTTCAACCTTCTCTTCTTTACACCAGGTGCGGGTTGTTTCTGTTAACCCCTGCATAATGACTAGTTTTAATTCATCGAGTTGCCGAATGCTGTGTTTTTGAAAAATACGATTGTTTCTTTCTTTCCAGACATTCCAGATTAGGAATCCTGGATTGTTTCTCCATAGAGTGTTTACCATGGTGCCGTTAGAGTAGTGAGAACGCCAACTGGTTATAGTGACGTGGATGGAATTTCTCTGTCTGTCCGACTGGCGGAATATTTCTTGAAGCCATTCCCATAGATTGTTTGTCCAGACACAATCATTGAAAAGATGATTGGTGGTTTCCTCCTATTGCTCACACAAGGGGCATCGGGAGGGCCCTATGAACCCTCTCTTTGTGAGATTTTCCTGAGTTAAAACTTCTTCTGCTTTTGGAATGAGCCATAAAAATGCCTTAATTTTGGGCCAAGACTTCCGGTCCAGACATTGTCATACCATACTACTTTGTCACGCTCCTCTCTATTGTCCAGATAGTAACGAGCTTCCTTTAGGTTGAAGGAGCCTCCTGTGAGCTTGCCCCAGCGAAGGATGTCGGGACCTTGCATTTCCCTGATTACTCTCTGCCTAAGGATAGCATTGAGGGTGTTGAGAAGGTTCTTCAGGAGTTCGTCAGAAGGGGGGGAGTTAGATTCCAATCCCTCCATTACTGTGGCTCCCTGCTCTGAGTCCAGTAATGGTGAACTTTTATTTTATCCATGTCCTGAAACCATAGTTGCAGAGGTTGTAGATTGGGGGATTCAAGCTTCGGGAGTTGTTGCCAAGCATCCTCCTAGAAGAGAGCACACTGCCCATTTCTTATCTCCCAGAAGTAGTGATCCTGAATGATATGCCGACTGGCTCGGGCCATGTTCCAGATAGGGGAACTAGCAGGGACGTCGGTTATTCAGACCCGCTCCTCTTGTTTCCATTGCACTGCATACTTAGCTTTCCATAATCTTGCCCACGGGGTGTGCGGCTCTGTCAGCCACCTCCACCATAGCTTGGCGCTGCATGCCTTGTTGGTTGTTCCTGGATCCTGCAGCCCTATCCCTCCTAAGCTTTTGGGTCTACAGAGTTTGTCCCAAGCTGCAAGCGCCCATTTTTGCTTCCCCGAGTTGCCCGACCAGAGAAAGTTTCGCTAGATGGTTCTAATTTCTGAAGGATCCCCTGAGGGGCTGGGAGAATCGATAGCATGTAGTGTGGAATAGCTTGGAGAATTGCCTTGGTCATGACCAAGCGACCCGCAAAATTGAGGACTCGATTGGTCCAGTGGTTGCACCTGTCCGCTAGCTTGGTGATGAGCTTTTCCCAATGACCTTTGTGCCAAGGTTTGTCCGTGAGGGGAACCCCCAGATACTTGGAAGGGAGAGTGCTTCGTTTGAAACCGAGGACCTCAGTTAAGTGCCTTTGAACCGCCAGATGGGTGTTAAAAAATAAAACCGAGGATTTTTCAAATTTAAAATCCATACCTGATGCCTGACTGAACATATTCAGAATGTGCTTAAAACCTTTTGCTTCTTTTACTGTGGGCGTGCCATGCAACATGGTGTCATCCACAAACTGTTGATGTGTGGTGGCCGGAAAATTGTTTAACGGCTGCAGAACCCTTATCAGATTATTCTCCTTGGCTGACTTAATGAGTCGGCTGAAGCCTTCCATAAGAATGACAAAAAGGAAAGGGGATATAGGGTCCCCCTGCCTGATGCTCCTGGACGGGTAAAAAGGTTGAGAGGGGGCTCCATTAATTAAAATCGAGTGATTAGGCGATTTGATTAGAGCTAAAATCCAAGTGATCCATCTGATGCTGAAGCCAAATGCCTTGAGTACAACTTCTAGATAGTCCCAACTTACTTTGTCATATGCCTTTGAGAGGTCTAATTGAATTATCATGCCAGCCTTTCTGAGCGTCTGCAGCGTGTGAATCATCTCGTGAGCTAACAGAATATTGTCCATGATTTTTCGCCCCTCCACATAACCTGATTGTTCCTCAGATATGATTTGAGGTAGAATAGGTTTTAACCGATTGGCTATGACTTTCGAGATAATCTTGTATACCACATTGCAGAGCGCAATGGGCCTGAACTTGGACGGAGTGCATGCATCCACTTCCTTGGGGATTAATGCAATAAATGTGGAGTTCAGGGACTTCAGAATGGATGAAGAGGTTCGTGAGTCTTCCACCACTTCCCAAATGTCTTATTTCACAACATCCCAGCAGGCCTTAAAGAAATCCATGTTGAAGCCATCCGGCCCTGGTGCCTTCCCGTTGGCCATTTCTTTTACTGCTATCTCCACCTCCTGTAGGGAAACAGATCCTTCCAGGGCTTTGTTTTGCTCTTCTGTAATGAGGTTAAGTATGCTGGAGATTACCTTAGCAATGGCCTCCCGTCGATCGAAGTTCGGTTCAGTGGCAATTAATTGGAAATGATTTCGAAGTTGATAGGCAATGTCCTGGTGCGAGTTGAAAACCTCTCCATGTTCTCCTTGAATTTTGGTGATTATGTTGTTGCAACGATAGTTCATTGCTGACCTGTGGAAGAACTTAGTGTTCCTCTCACCTTCCTTCAGCCATTGATTGCGCGATTTTTGCTTCCAAAGTATTTCTTCTTGCTCACATCGTTCATTCCATTTCTTCATGAGTTCCTTTTCCATCTTGATCGACTCCTATGATGTGCTGCCCCGAATCCAGTTACTATGGATCTCTTCCAGGTGTTTCTCCAACTGGCGTTTTTATGCAAAGATATTGCCAAAGACCTCTCGATTCTAGGTTTTTAGCTGTGCCTTAATGAACTTGAGCCTTGCTTGTAATTTGAACATTTTCGTTCCCTCTGTAAGCAGAGGTTCTTTCCACCAGGTTTTGATGTTGCGTATAAAGTCTTTGTGAGTTAGCCAGAATCTCTCAAAGCGGAAAGGCCTGTTCTTGGGGGTGGCCGAGATCGAGGCTTGCAGAGAGATGGGCCAGTGGTCTGATCCCCTGGAAGGGAGGATGTCAGAACTCATGATGTTTCCTTCAAGGAGAAGGCTCTCAGAGACTAGAAAGCGATCCAATCTGGACGCTATCATCCTGTCTCCCCCTTGTCTGTTGGTCCAAGTGAACATGCCACTGCGAGGCTTGATATCTACCAAGTTGACTTCTTGAATGAAGGCATTAAAGGCTAGGGCATCGTTACTGAGAGCCCTAGTGCCCCCCTTCTTTTCCTCAAGAGAGGTTATCATATTAAATTCACCACCATAAATGGCCTGGGAAGTGCTGTGCCTATGATGAAAATTGGCTAGATGAAGAAGCAGCAGAATTTTATCTTCCAGACGCTGAGGGCTGTATATATTGGCAAATAAGAAAGAGCCTTTTTCCCCTATAATCTGCATTTGCAAGGCCAGAAAGTTTTTTGAGGCTTCAGCATTAATGAGATGGTATACGTTCGGGCTCCAGAGAATGGCTAGGCCTCCACTCATTCCAGTTCCTTCCACATCTAGATGCTCGAGATGTTTGCCCAGATGCTTGATCATCTCAGCTAGTTTCTGATTTGTGCATTTAGTTTTCTGGAGGAAAACCATATCCCGTTTTTCTTGCATGATTTTCTTTTTCAGGAGCCTCTGTTTCCTGAGGCTTCCCAGTCCTCTTGCATTCCATGAGAGGAATTTCATTATTAACAATGGTTTAGGATAAGAAGGAGAAAGCCTCAAGGGCTTTCATCTTTCCCGAGTTTATTAACATCTGACCCAATTCGAGGAAAGCATCTTTGTTGGATCTTCTTCCTCGTTTCTTCTTGTACTAGCTGCTAGCTTGCGTGTGGTGTAGGGTTTGTGATTTGATACCCAAGCCCTTGGTTGCTCCACGCCCTCGCTTCATTCCTTTTGATGCTACGTCCTGTCTGGATAGGAATAGGTGGTTAACCCTATTAATTTCTTCTTCTGGTATTTTGTCAAGTCTTTTCTATTTCCACTGTTCCACTATTGAATTGAGATCTAGCCCCTCTTTTTCCAAGATCTCACCTAATTCCAGGTCCTCCGTACCTTGTTCACTGAGGACCATATCCTCATCTTCTTCCTGATCTTTGTCTTCTGAATTTGCTGTGCTGAGATCAGCCGATTTGAAGACTTCTTTGGTCTGGTCATCTATCTCCGTTGCCGACTTCACTGTTGGGATTTGTTCTGCTTTTTCCATATGAGAATCCTCTCCTAATATTTCAAAGGAATTTGTTGTGCCAGTGTTTGGTGCCGCCGTTTTAGGAGGATTTCTGCGGTTGGCTCGGTGCTTGCCAGTGGGTCGGATGAATCCATCCGAGACCGAGGAGGGTTTCCCTTTGGGGTTTTCCTCCATTTTTTTTTAGGGCATTCTCTAATTAAATGCCCATGCTCATGGCATTTCTGACATCTGAATGGCATCTGCTCATAGTCAATAGTTTGAAAGTAGGTTTCATCTCTGTATTCTAACCATAGCCCCTCGTGCAGAGGTCTGGAGACATCCATTTCAATGCAGATGCGGGCGTAAGTAGTGTACCTTTTTTGAAGAGTGGCTTCAGAAGCACGGACAAAAGTTCCCAAGGTGTTTCCAATCTGTTCCAGTGCTGCTGGTCTCCAGTAGTCAATTGGCAGAGAGAAAAGCCTGATCCAGACTGGCACTTGAGTGAAGGTCTCCTGTTCGGGCGCGAAGTTGGGTTTCCACGGCCGCATGTAGAGACCCGCGGAAGCATAAAAATAAGGGCCTCCTTCAAAGATTTGATCCTTATCCTCCAAATTGGTGAAAACAACGGTGAAGAAACCTTTGGCCCCCAAGTGAAGCTGTACTTCCCCTCGTGGTTTCCAGACTTGCTTGATCCATTGACAGAGAGCTTTTTCACTGGGCCAAAAACCCATGAATTTATAGATGACCGCATAAACAGACATATGATCCCGGTAGTCTTGCAGATCTGGGTCAGTGATGACAACCCTAAGGCTATCGAGAGCCTTTGGTTTGCATCGACCTTGATACTTCGGTTGGCCGCTGTTTTCCCCAGAGTTTCTAGATCGACCAAGATTGGGATCTTGGTGTGCAGTATTGCTCAGATCTGCTGCTTTCCTTTGCGGATCTACCCCTGGCGAGGGTTGTTCCAAGCTTATTTCGTCTTTTCTGGCTGAGTCTTCCATCGCGTCTTCCGTACAGCCGCTTGAAAGCAGCTCATCATTGCTGGTGCGATTTCTAGTTACTGAAGAACCAGGAATCTTCAAACCCTCAACCTTCTTCTTACCCTTGTCTATGATAACTTGCTTGAAAGTGGGGGCTCCAGGGGCCCCCGGCCGTCCGACTTTCTGAGCCAGCTTGATGCCTTGTTGCCGCAGATCTTGGAGGAGATCTGGGCTTTTCGACAAGGTACTGGCGCTGGATCTGAGAGCGTTCCTGATCTCCCTTCAGACCGCTACCCAATCATCGCAGATCCGCCCGACTCCGTATCGATTAACATTTGTATGTTGTCATGAGGAGTTTTTTTATTTTTCATGTCAATTACCTTTTATACTGGAGGTTCTTAATATTGCCTTTGTTTTTAATAAATGGAAATCAATTATATATTTAAAAATATGATTAGGTAAGAGAATTTTAGGATTACATTTTTTTTTTCCAAGTTGACAATGTGAATGTTTGTTTACCTAAAGTTGGCTCCCATATTCAATACCTCCCCATGGGTTTTGAAGATAATAGGTAATGGAAATTCAACGACATATAAAACAAATAATTTATAAATAAATAAAAAAAATCAATTCTATAAATTAGAGTAGTTCTCGTTTGAGCAATTTTTCAATTTGGCATTCAATTCTTTAATAATAAAGTTGTTTTACTTAGTAGGTAGTACAATAATTTTGTAATCAAATAATAGGAGAAAACATATTCACAATATAATTTATTTGAATAAATAGATGTGTGTAAAATAATTTAATAAGAAACTATATTTGTAATTATAAAATATAAAACTATAACCTAGCATTATGAAATTACTTTGTATTTTTTCTTTCTTATGTATATAGAGAAAGAATAAACCAAGTTTGGAGTTAAGAAAATAAACCATAACATAAAGAACAATATTTCCTTCCAAAAATGTCTATATTAAAATGACATTCACTTTCTTGTATACCAGGACTATTGTTATTCATATAAAATATACAATTTCTGACAAGCATGAAATTAGTGCTCGGATGTGTAGATGAACTTGGAGTAAACTCTATTTCTATTAATAAAAATTCTCTTTATTTACATCTATGATAGATAGATTGTACTTGAATGTATTTAAAATATCTTATTTGAGTTACATGCTCATATTATGCTTGTTTCAAAGGATTATTAATCACCAAAGGATTTCCATCCCCAATTTCCTATTTTAATATCTATAACAAATTTTTTATATATGTGAACATATTATGTTGGTTTATATATATGTTTTCACCCACAAATGCCTATTTCAATATCTATAACGAAAATTTCTCGTTGATAACTCTTATCATCAATATCTTTGAAACCTCCAAAACCTGCTTCCATGGAAGCAAAAATTACCTTTAATTCCTTCACAATGGCTCCTTCTCTACAAAAACTCATTTCTTCTAGGCTACTTTTTCCTATGCTATTGCCTTACGGCGTTTCTTTTGCAACATGTGGTGCAATTTCTAGTTTATAGTGTCCATGTTTTCCAAGAGATTGTGACTGAAATTTGAGGGCAATTTTTGGAAGAGTAACTTTGAGCTCGATAGAGTCTACATAATTTGGATATTTAAGGTTTTTTTTTCATGGCGTTGCATCCATTTATAAAATTATTAATTCACAAAAAAAATCATTTAGAAAGTAAAAATGTTCATTAAGTTAGATTTAGTATGTGGTCATGGTCTCAACTCCTTTACATTTTGTTTTTTTTCTAAACATATTTATTAAATAAATTTATCTAAAATTTAATAAAAAATTATTATAATTACAAATTTAAACATTAAAAACTTTACGATCTAAATACAATGAATCTAGTTACTTATTCAAAAATACATCTTAAATTTAAAAAAAAAAATTACAATTTAATCAAAATTGTACCATCTTATGAGTATCACATTTACTTAAATTAAATTTAATCACAATAACATATTCCCTTTGAATCCTAATTTGTCCTATTAATCCTTAATCCTAATTAGTCCTATTAATCCTTCAAACATTCATTGTTTTTTTCTTAATTATTCCTATTAATATTTGAAACATTGACTAAATTTTTTAAATGTCTAGATTTTTAAAAATGAGAATCTATTCTCCAAATCATCAATATTCTATGGACCTCCGTAGTCATGGTTGCTTTTTTTTTTCTTTTTTCTTTTTTAATTTAAATAAGATTAAAAAAATTACTTATATGGAAATTATGAAAAAAACAAGGTTTTATGAATAATTGGTGATAATATTTTTTGTTTGTTTGTTAACTTGCGTGAATGGAAAGCATAGACCAAAATGGAACAGGCTCTCGCACCATGACGCCTACAGAGGGCATGACAGCACGAGGGCATGAAGGCTACTAGATGGAAAAGAGAAATGAAACAAGGGTGATAGTATAATCCTCGTTTTAACGCATCTACCATTAGCTATAAATCCTGGTATGTTGTGTTATAAAGATTTAGGGAATACAGGGGGTTCTTATGGGGGAAGATGACAGTGACCACATTTCTGATGATAAATGATGCTGCAATGGTTTAGATAATTTCCATGTTGTTTAGATAGGAGTGAAAGTATTCAATAATAGTCTATTCTTTAAAAGCAATTAGGGTTTGTAGTATTTGTTTCTCTTTCTTATTCAAAACTTTAAAATTGATATGGTGTGGAAAAGGGTGATTTCTGGAACCTTGTAGTGTTAGATCCAATATGATAGAGTGTTGGGGCCCTTTTTTGCAAACAACATGTCCTAGCAGCATCCCAAAGGGTACTGCAAAGAAGCACTTCTTAAGATTTAATGAAATTTGAACTTGTATGCATCTGTCAAACATTATCCTTAAAAACGTTGCATGATTCTTCAACAGGTTGTAAAATGTCCAGTCTTCCATATAAACCTCCAGGAATTTATGGATATATTCCTGAAATGTTGCTATAACAATCCGTGAAAATACTGTCGGTGCATTTTTTAGCCTGAAGGGCATTACATGATATGCAAATGAGCCCCATTCGGTTGTGAAAGTTGTTTTCTTCATATCTTCTTTAGCTATCCTTACTTGATAGTATCCTGAATCCATCCGTAAATGAATAAGCTTCATTCCTTGCAACATTTTCAATTACCTCATCACTGAATGGAGTGGGGAATGGATCATGTATGCATGCATTGTTGAGGCTCCTATAGTCAACACATACTCGAATTTCAGAATTTTCCCTTTTACTTTGTATGCCTATATGACTTACCCACTCTGCTTCTTCAACTGGAAATATCAACCCTTCTTTCAGCATTTTATCAATCTCTGCCTTGACTTTCTCTTTCACTTTTGGATTCAAAAGGTATGGTATGTGCTTTATCGGTCTTGCGTCGGGCTTCAAAATTATACGCATTTTCCCCATGTCTCCTTTTAATCCTTTTCGCTCCGCTACTGAGGATGGGAACAAGTCTTCATATTCCTGTAGAAGACTAAATATCTCCTTAGTTGTTTCTGCATCCCAGTAGTCACCAATTGATGCAAGCTTGGGATTTTCCGGTGTTCCGATATTCAGCTTCTTGGTCTTCAACGGTAGCAGATAAATTCCTTTTGTTGTAGGTTCTTCTTGAATATCCTGCTCCCCTTATTTTTCTTCAAAATATAGACGTCTAAGATCTTCTAGATCATCATCATCCGTTTCACTGTTATCTTTTTGCATGCTACCGACTGTCTGACACTCTGTTTCGAGAGTGGTTGTTCTTCATCCTCCTGAATCTATAGAAAGAATAGTACCCTTTTAATGGCCTACAACGCCTATGTGACTGGTTTTGTTTCTCCTTCAAAGGAAAATCATTGAGTAAACTGATCCACAACTGCTCGTCATGTACCGGTTCCTCTTTTCTTATATTCATTTAGGTACTAAGCCTGTGGAATCGAATCTAGTGAATGTACAAAAATTTTCACCCAAAGATCTTCTGGGTACCCTAATTTCTTCCATTGGTACTCGCAATGTTGTAAATGTTTACTGGGGTCAGAATCCCCTTGGTAATTTTCAGTGAATTTTGGTGCTTCCTCTTCCTTGAATCTGGCCCTCAACGCTACTGCAACCCCGTCCCATCACGACAGAGAGTTGCAGTGGTTGCTCCACCACCTTGCTGACATGGATTGTAAAGCCACGTCCATGAGTGGGACTCTATGTTCTACTGGTACTTTATCTTCTATTTTGGCAATAAATGTATTTACAACATTCATATTTGATAAAGTTGGATATTCCCTTACCTCAGTTCTGATCCAATTGATTCTTCGGATGTTAGCACATCTTCTTGTATTGGTCTCATATCCCCCCTGCTGTCAATCATCCCAGGCTATTTATGAGCCCAAGTCTGAGCTTTGAACACTTCTCCAGCTTACAGTCCCCCCCGCTGTTGGGTTGATATAATCTTCTCTTTTTCTTGTTGTTATCTGATAAAGATGATCAAGAATCTGAGCATCTTCTCTATTGTCGACAGTTTCTGTATATCAGGGTCCTTAATATGGGTCAAGTGGCTGAGTGACCCTCACTTCCCCATCTTCGAATATCATCAATTCCTTTTTCAAATCGATCATTGCATAATTCTCGAAATCCCAGTCTATTCCCAATAATGCTGGGTAGGGATCCTTATCCCCCATGATGTCTATCACCTCGAAGTCTGTGTATGTATTTACCTCCGCAACATCGACTTTGACCTCCTCCAGCCTGCCTATGGGCACAATGTAGTACTGGTTTTCCATAAGGAGCTGTATTGGTGAATATGTTAGCTTTGGTCTCCCCAATGCTTCCCATGTCTTCCTTGGAAAAATGTTGGCAAGAAAGAAGGTCTCTGAGCAAGACCCAGGTTCGAAAGAGAGGCCAACAAGGTTTTCGCAGTAGTCTAGCACAACGTTGGCATTTTCACCCTACTCCGAGGAGAAAAGAGTCTCGCCCGAGGCAGGCCATGACCTTATTAAGGTTAGGAACATATCAGATATCAACTGGTCACAACTATAGAGAAAAATAGACATAACTAGGAACTGCAAACAGATTTAGCTACCTTTCACAAGATACTACTCATGAAGCGTATTCAGGATGCAAAATTAAAATTTAAAAGCGGCCAATACATTCATCATAACCAATTTCTTAACTCGGAACTCAGGGCATCAAACACAGGTAGAAGTATATTTCATTATCAATAGCGGACAGTTACATTACTCCTCAGAGTTGATTACAGAAGGATGGATTACAAAATTACAGAACATAACAAAATAGAATAGAACCGAACTGAACAGAGCTCTCCTACGGCTCTCTTTCTCAGCCCTCTACTGCGTCAACCTCCCATCTACGCTGACCGATTGCCTATTTTTCCTTTTCCAGTGTAACTATCAGTTTTCCCTCCTTTCCTGCTTTGTTGTTTTCCATTTCTCCTTGATCACTGGGAGTTTCCTTGCCTGTCCTTGTCGCTCCTTCCTACCATTTGTGCTAGTTTCCGCAATTGTCGCGCCACCTGCTCTCCAACTCTCCGCAATCGTGACAACTCCTTGTCTACCATGGTTGCGCTCCACCACCTATTCTCCGCGACTCAAAACCGTTTCATTTTCAAAACAAGGGCCCCAAGAAGCCCCAACCACATGCTATTGACTCGTCTTGAGTCAATCCTTTTCTGTTGCCTCAGTCTCCATTGGTTTGCCTACCTCTATGGCTGGCCCTATCTTATTCGTTTCCTCTCCCTGTCCAAACAAGGGCCCCAACTCGGGAACCTTTTCCAACGCTGAAGATTTGAGTTCGGCGAAGTCAGTAATGGGCCGTTGCCATTCCTTTATGAGCTAGGCTATTTCTATGGAAATTTGTTCAGCTTCCTTTTCTCCTGCAACATTCGACAACTTGTTGAATACTTCCTTAATTTTGATTTTGGCCTCAGCGGCCATTTGTTGTATTGTCTCTGCAGTATGCTTTACTAGTTGTCTCAGTTCTCAGAGGACCTGCTTGCTGGCAGTAGAATGCTCTTCGATCTTCTGTATTTTGGTCTCGAGTTCCTTCGCTTGATTGTACAACTGGTTAATGCCAATGGGTTTTGTGGCTTCCTTTATTTCTTGTGAGACCTGCTGCAGTTATGCTGAGATTGATTGAGCCTTCATAGTTAGCGAGGTTGAACACTCGTGCAAATGTTTCAGAAGGTTGTAAGCTTCTTTCACCATGGTCCCCAGGATTTCCTGCATCCCAGTTTCTTGTTTCTACTTCTCCTTGACCCTCTCAGCATATATGACAGCAGGATCTGGCAACAATGGTTTGGTCGCAAGAGCTTCCTTTAGCTCTTGATTCTCGTTGTTGAGATTCGCACAAGTTGTCTTCAAGTGGATAGACCTTTCGACTATAGTGCAAACCGTTATGTCCCTTGGTGTCTTGTCATCATGAGCTATCACAGTTGGCTATAGATCCTTAAAAACATCTGTCACCTTCTCTAGTTGCTCCTGCAGACTTTCCTTCTCTCCCTTCAACTAGTCGCACTCTTCAGTAAGCGCACTAATCTACAGTTGTTGCTATTCAAACCTCTGTTGGAGGTCGTTGTGGAGTCCTTCGACCTACTGTGCCACACACTGGATGAAAGTGCGCAATTTTTCTATGCCCCAAGTCTGCATACTCTCAGCCCCAGACATGTCTTGGTGTGGCGGTCTCTCTTTGAGTGGTTGACTGCTGGCTATTGACCTGGCTGAGTGATCATGTGGTGACGTCGGTTGGTTCTGTTGCGGTAGCTGACTCCCTGGGTCATTCATGGTTGTGGTTGGCTAAAATTGATGTAGTATCAAATTTTCTTGCTGAAAAGGGTTCTGCTCCTTGGGCAAGGGCGTTGTATCTGTAGTAAAAGATCCCCCGTGAATTAAAAGGTCTTGGAAAGTGCTCTATCCAACCAGGGATTGGTTAACCTCGGGTACCAATGTTGTACTTGAGTTAACCTTTGCATCGTTGTCTCCATTTGTTTTGATTTTTGTCTTGACTGGGTATGAAATGGTTATTGATGTGGATGGAGTGCAGGTGGAATGGTCTTTGGAAGTGAATGACGTGTGAGGCAATGAATGGTGAGTGCGAGGTGAAGATGTATGAGTGTGGGGTGGAGATGAAGTTTGAACATTCAAAACTGAGAATGGATTGAACATAGGTAGCTCAGAGGTTACCTGGGGGGCCACCTCTGTCTCCTCTTGAATTGGTGCTCTTGTATCCATAGGCTACGTTTGATCTTCCTCAGTGAGATCAACCACCTGCCTAAGCACCATGACTCTGGCTTTCTTGGCCTTAGGAGAAGCTACAGGTGGTTTAGGTGCCTTACTCTTTTTGACTGGAACTTCTGTGATTGTTGGGGGTGAATTAAACATGGTGGACAACAGGGCAGTGAGTATGGGTGCAACTATGGAGGGTGATGCAGAATTTGAGGCTTGAAATTCAAAAAAAGTGGAAACATGGGGAGAAGCACTAGTGAGAGTTTACATTACTCGATTGAAGCCTTTTACTCTCGTGTCCAGCTCCTCCATTACTAGTGTCAACCGCAACCACGTCACTCTGTTCAATGTCTCATCCGGTGTCTCCCCTAGTGGTGCTTTTGGCTGCATGCCCTTGAACGAGTAGTGATGGATTCCGCTTTTGATTTCCATTCCCACCCCCGGCCAAGAGTAGACTTCAGTGTGGAATGCCTTTTCATCCACTTGAAACTTCAACGATCTTATTTTAAACGTTGTTTCATCCACATAGGTGGGCCTGATGTAGGTCGGTTTGTGAGTGACCCAAACCATATTTGAGAAGAATAACTGTCTAGCAATCTCCTCAGGACCCTTTGGTGCCTCGCGACTATGTCCACCATCTGCCTGTACTAGAATGTGAAAGCCTCTTCATTTACCTCCTTGGTTTTGGGGTCTCTCGAGATATTCCAGGGCGTGAACTTCATTGCCAACAAATGACCACTTGTGAGTTCCACAGGCTGTCTAACTCTCGAGAAATTCCATTTCCACATTGCGAACGCCATAATGAGGTAGCCGTAGATGAACCCAATGGATCTTTTGTAGTTATTATTGCAGGCTCCGAACAATTCATTCAGTAAAAACATACACCAATTCAGCTGGGTTCCCTAGAGGCAGTGTTCCGCAACTGAAATGGTGTCAAGGGTGCATTCACCCTTCATATAGTGCCTCATGGTCTTGCCTGCAATCAAGTAACATGAAAACTTAGCTGTTGGGTTTTTTATGAGGTCTATTTTCGCCCCCTTCCCTCCTCTTTTGGTGCTGTATATCTTATAATAATTGCAATCTCCTGCCTTCTTTTCTCTTTTGGAGACTGTCTGGAATGTTGTGGAGATCCCTCCCTTCTGCTGATAACCCCGTCAGCCTGTGAATATCTTCTGCATGCATTGGTATCTCCCTCCCTAGCCATAGTGACCCGTTTTGAAGTCTTCTCAGTAGTAATTTCATACACTGCATTGCGGCTCCTGTGGTTCTGAACATGGGGAGGTTCCTTAGGTTTAGAATTGTCGACTGTTGGATGCCTCCGAACTTTGGAAATAGCCTTGCTGCTTCTTCTCCTCCTTCGGTATCATAATTTTCTATATAAACCTGCCTCTTCATTGCTGGAAACTGGTAAGAATCTGTGAAGTCTGTGTCGATCAACGACGCATTGTCATATTTTCCCACCAACGATTCCATTCTCTGAATTCTCTCGTCGAGATCGGGCTCGACGACTGCTGGTGCTACCTTGGTCATTTTTTATCTTCTTTTGTATACTTGCAATGCTACCCCTGCTCTTTCTATGTAAATTCCTACTACTGTATGCTCTCTCTGGACTTCTTCTGATGAGATTTTGCTCGCTGCTGTTGTTGTTGTTTCTTGTTCTAACTCGAAATTCTCTGACATTCTCGTGCTTTCTTATTTCATGCGGGTTATGTAAGTAACCAACACGAATGAGGTTGATAAGACCCCATAACTAATTAATTTTTCCTGCCTCCCCTCGCAGCTATAATTGTGTGATTAGTTAACGCGATGAGGTGTTTTCTGACATGGCTGACTGTTACTTCTGGATTTGGGTAGATGTGACGGGTAATGATTATGGCTTAATATGGAAAATTTATTACGATATGGATGTTACTAATTATGGCAGTTAATTCTCAAATCCCGATAATCCTATGGACTGACATGGGTATGATGGGTCATGATGATGGAATGATGTTCGACATGTTTGGCTCTCTGACATGGATGACACGCTGAACACTACCCTCCCCCCGACCAAAATCGGTTTTTGTTCGGTCTCTGCATCGCAACTGTGAGTTTTCTCTGTTATTGCAGTTTTTTCTTTATTGTAATTCCTATCTATTCTCTTCTTGGGTGCGAGAGAGTTATTGAATCTACCTACTCTATTCTACCCTACTAACTCCTCTAGGTTGCAAGAGTTATTTGGAAAGGAAATAATGAAACTTACTTGTGATAAGGCTTTAGGTGTGCGCCATTCACCCATCCTGGTAATACTTGGCCATCCATTTGTGCTAACCGAACTGCTCCTGAATCTTGGATTTCAATAACATGGTATGGTCCTAGCCAATGCATTATGAGTTTACCTGGGAACTTGCTGTCGTATGGTAAAACTTTTCCTCTGACCGTAAACATTTTATGTTTGATATGACGGTCATGCCAAGCTTTTTGCCTATCTTTTTGGACAGTATGATGAAACTCTGCTAGAAACCTATACTCTTCAAGTTCTTGTAGCTCATGTAGTCGCTCCTTCAACAAGTCTTCCTCTGTTAAATGTAGTTTTGGCACGATTAGCAGGCTCGGTATGACGAATTCAGTTAGTACCACTACTTCCCTCCCATACACCAGCTAAAACAGAGTTTGGTTGTTCAGTATTTTGACAATTGTCCTGTACGCCCACAATGTTGTTGGTATGCGCTCGTCCCAGTCATATCGATCAGCATTACAAATCTTTGTTAGTCCCCTTTCAAGAATCTTATTAAATGCTTCCACTGTTCCATTTTCCTGAGGGTGGTACGGACTGCTCTTATGATGTTGTACCATGAAATTTTCTAACAGAGATTTGATTGTTTCATTGATAAAGTGTGTACCTTGATCGCTGGTTAGAATTCTGGGGCAGCCAAATCTGCTGATGATATTTTCAAAAATGAACCTAGCTGTTGTTTCTCTTGTGCAATCCTTCACTGGTACCGCTTCTGCCCATCTGGTAAGATAGCCTATTGCGGTAATGATCTACCTAGCCTATGAATGTCTTGCGATAGGTGCTATTGGTCCTATAAAATCAACGACCCACTTCTCAAATGGCTGCAATGATTTTACAGGGTGACGTGGTAGCTCATCTCTGTGCGATGGACGTCCCGTTCTTTGGCAGATTTCGCATTTATTTACAAATTCTTTACTGTCTATGTGCACTATGGGCCACCATAAGCCTACTTGCAATATCTTTCTTGCAGTGGGTTTTGCTTCGACATGTCCTCCAGCAACTCCATAATGACACTCCCACATTATATCCTCCCTTTCATGGTCTAGGACACATCTCCACAAGACTTGGTCTAACCCCATCTTATACAGTTGTCCCACTATTAACTGATATTCTACTACCCTGACTACCAAATGTATTTTCTGAGTCACTTAATATTCAGTTGGCCACTGTCCTATTTCCAGATAGATTGCTATCTGATCTAAGTAGTCTGAGATGGCTTCTACTCTAAAGAGATCAGCGTCTGGCAGTTGATCATCTAGGGACCCTCCATTTTCTCCATTTTCCAGCCTTGATAAATGGTCAGGACCCATGTTCAGTCTTCTTGGTTTCACTGTCACTTCAAAGGTGAATTCCTAAAACAGTAGGAGCCATCTACAAATCCTTCCTTCAAGGACCAGTTTGTTAACTAGGTACTTTAATGCTAAATGGTCCATGAAAAATTTAAACATACCTCCTAATAGGTAATGGTAAAACTTTTGAAGGGAATACACCATTTCTAAAGCTTCTCGTTTCATTGTGGTGTAGTTCCTTTCAGCTGTCGATAACTTCCGGCTTGCAAAATAAACTGGGTGATCAACTGAAGTATCTCCTTGTTGAGCCAAAACTGCTCCTAATGCAATGCTGGAGGCATCAATGTGGACGTGGAATTGCTTGTACCAATTAGGATGAACTAATATGGGCACACTTGCCAGTTTTTATTGAGTGTATTGAGGGCAGTAGTACAATCGGTTTTCCAAATGAATTGCTCTGATTTCCACAACATATTTTCCAATGGGGTCATTATCTTTGCGTAGTTGCAGATGAATCATCTGTAGTAGCTGGTGTGGCCTAGTAGTGACCTAAATTGCTTCATGGTTTCCGGTGCCTCTATGTTGATTATAACTTCCACGTTTGCTGGATCTGTTTGAGGTAACTTGAACTCTTTGAAAAATTCTTTCTTTACTATCATCTATTGTTGGGTTTGGATGAGCTTCGTACCATTTAATGAACCAGTGAAGAGCTCTCTCTCTTAGAGTAGTTTGAAACTCAATCAAATTAACCGTCTTTGGTGTTTTTCGAGCCCTCCAGATGGCTTCGCAGAGATACCAGTGCTGCTCCACATCGCCATTGCCCCTCCCAGAGAACTCTGGGTATCGGGTAAATGATCCCACCATAATTCTTTGTGTGGATGGTACTAGAATAAAACCCCTATTTCCTAGCTATGAAATTGTATTACTAGCACCACTGCTAGTATGTATTGTTGCTGTAGACTGAACACTACTCAACTTACTCAATTCTCGTAACTTAACAAAAATTTCACCTAGTGGCTGATAGAGTACCAGGGGAAGGTCGCGACTAGAGCTACTTGAAATTTGGGGAATAGAGTTACCTTGAGTTATGGGTGTCGGCCCCTCTCGGAATAGTTTCTCCATCGCAACATGCAACTCCACATCGGACATCTCCTCGGGCCCCGCATCCTCCACGTTGGAATTTTTTCACTTTTCTCTTTGGGCTGGGCTCCTATACATTTTTCTGACTTCCTTGATGTTCCTTCCTATTCCTTGGGATCCTGTCTGACCTTCCATCTCCTTTTTCATCTGCAGCGCCTTCTCCTTATCCTGTCGACTAGTATCCTGCTTCTCCAACTCCTTCATCGCTCTTTCTTGCCACTTCTCAGCGATCTGCACCCTCCGATGTGCTCGTCGCTCTCTCAACCTACTAGAGGTCTCAGAATCCATATCCCTATTCCCCCTTCCAACTTACTTGTAGCATCTCTCCCTCAGCTACTTCCCCCAATACTGGAGGCTTAAGTCTCCATCTCAGATTTTTGAAATTCCATCAATCCCTCGTCTACCATTAAAGCTTTGATCCACAAAGGAATTTCCTTCAACAAATCTCCTCGCAATCCGGATCTGAATACGTCCTCTGCTTTTGAAAAGGATTGGTAATACTTAGCCGTGAATTCCACTATATATCCTTCCAAGGTAGATTGCACCCAGAAATCTACAGCTTGGGTCAAATCTGTATCTAATCAATGGAGTGCTACCAAATCCATGTGCAACCACTTGCTACAGATCTTACGTGAGCTTCCTTGGACTATCTTGACTTGTAGTCTCCACAACCAATTATAGAGTTACTCTGGAAACTTTCCCCAGAAAATTTCGTAGAGATCACTTGTAGATTCAGAGAATAGAACCCAATCCTTAACATTTTTCTCCCTCTGTTGTCTCAACTCAACTTGCTGCGCTATGAAATGATCTAAGTGGTTATCCCACCAACATCATATTTCTCTCTCGAAGATCCTTGATACCATGATCTAGCTCCTAAATTAAATTTCAGGTCCCAGCAATGGAACGATTTGTTGGCAAGAAATAAGGTCTCTGAGCAAGACCCAAGTTCGGAAGAGAGGCCAACAAGGTTTCCGTAGTAGTCTAGCACAACGCCGGAATTTTCACCCTACTCTAAGGAGCAGAGAGTCTCACCTGAGGCTTGACGTGACCTTAGTAAGGTTAGGAACAAATCAGATATCGACTAGTCACAACTATAGAGAAAAACAGACAGAACTAGTAACTACAAACAGATTTAGCTACCTTGCACAAGATACCACTCATGAAGCGTATTCAAGATGAAAAATTAAAATTTAAAAGCGGCCAACACATTCATCATAACCAAATGCTTAAATCGAAACTCAGGGCATCAAACATAGGTAGAAGTATATTTCATTATCAATAGTGGATAGTTACATTACTCCTCAGAGTTGATTACAGAAGGACAGATTACAACATTACAGAACAAAACATAACAGAATAGAACCGAACAGAACAAATCTCTCCTATGGCTCTCTTTCTCAGCCCTCTACTGCGTCAACCTCTCATCTACACTGACCAATTGCCTATTTGTTCCTTTTCCAGCGTAACTGTTAGTTTTCCCTCCTTTCTTGCTTTGCTATTTTATGTTTCTTCTTGATCACTGGGAGTTCTACTGCCTGTCCTTGTCACTCCTTCCTGCCATCTGTACTAGTTTCCGCAACTACTGCGCAACCTGCTCTCCAACTCTCCTCAACCGTGACAACTCCTTGTCTATCGTGTTTGCGCTCCGCCACTTGTTCTCCACGACTAAAAACCGTTTCATTTTCAAAACAAGGGCCCCAACATAGAGGATACATTTGAGATTGGGTTGATTGTTTTCCTATGTTCTATTGTGTTTCTCATTCTGTATGCAATGCTTGAGACACATTTTAGATACATGTTTGTCGAGACCAATGAAAAACTGGAAAAATAAGATATCCTATCATGTGTTGCAAAAGGTTGCCAAAACACAGTTCTCCTCGTTTAAATATAGGTGGTATGTACTCTAGCAACGATGGCTGGAGTATTTTATCATTTCACAGCCCTGTAAGGATTTTAGATTTCAGTTATGTTGTAGGTGGTGGCACTGTTCGGGATTTGTATGTTGTTGTTATTTCCATGTTTGAGAGCCTTCATTGATCGTTTTTGGATGATCATTTCCTCTGGTTTTTCCGACGTGCTTGCCATTCCACCACCTTTTTTCCGGCAGATTGTATTTTTCCAGTGGGTGACGAGATTTTAAATTTATGATCACATCTATATATTTCGAATCCCTAGAATTGCACCTCTCCAAGTATGGGTGTTGGATCATGGATATTAATGATTAGGCTGGGATCGTGGTCCTTTTCGAGGCTCTTTTAGCCACGGTCATCATCAATATCCTTCTTCTAGGTCTGGGTTGGCGGTTTCTATTTATGGAATTTTATGTTTGTCTGAAAAAATCCCTAAAAGGGCCATATTCTGAGTAATATACTCTAAATTGGGTAGGTGGATATGGGATATGATTCTAGATTTGAATGCGGGAATGGGTCATATTCTGAGTAATTCACAATTAATTAGTTTGGTGAATCTTTGTCGTGGTCAGTAATTGAGTGGGGGTGGTTGTGATCTCGTGGGATCCTCCTAACAGAAGCATAAACGTTCGACTTAACACTTGAGGTTGGTGATTTGACCAGTTGGAGGATTGTTTTTTTTTACTGCTATTAGAATTTGTGGTGGATTTTGGGCATATACATTACTCATATATCTGGGAGAAAGGCTTAAGGTGATTATGGCAGATCCTTTTTCAATATTATCATCCGACACATCGGCACATGAGGCCCTCATCGTGGCCATATTAGATGTTGAAAGGGCTCGCATGGGCCCATGTACATCACAGGAAAGACTTTATGATAAGTCGATTGACCAACACATCAATGTATCATTTGGTAGGGATAATAAATTGTTTGGAAAATTCGGAATTGATGTGCCACAGTCATCATTCCGTGGTCAAAATAGGGTTTCTGGTCGGAGCTTGAACACATGTTTTAATCCGGTAGAGGTGGTGAAGGAAGTGGTTTTTGAATACGGGGACCTATGGGGACGAGTGGCTAGCCTTCAAAAATGGGCACTCATTAGTAGATGGCTTTTTTCAGATTCAGCTGAAATATACATGGTGGAGTGGGTCAAGATATTCTGGAGCCCTATTCTAGGTTATAATCCAAAATTTAGAAGGATGGTGAGCAACTGATTCAGTGTGCAATTTATGCATGAAGATGTCTGCAAAAATATTCTGGACTGCACTTGGGTTCGGGGTCGGAGTTTCATGCAGCTCATTCCCTGGTTCCTGGGTTTCAACCCTGTCATCAATACCCCAAAAATAAAATTGGTGTGGGTTAAGCTACCTGGGTTACCTCTTTAATTTTGGACTCTAAAGGTGTTGAATGCAATTGGGAACTCTGTTATCCAAACAAACCATATTGATCCCAAAATCCTCAACTCAATTGTTAAGCGATTAGCATGGATATTGGTGGAATTTTGTTATGTGGGAGGTTTTTCGGGGGACGTGGATATTGTTTGGGGTTAGCGAAGACATAGGCAGAGGGTGGATTACTGGGGAGTCACATTCTGATGTTTAATTTTCTGTCACACTGGCCATTTGCTGAGTAGGTTTCCTATGAGACACAGGAATATTGGATGGCGTGGTAAGCGTAATAAGGGAGCGCGTTGGAATAAATTTGAAGTCCCCCTTGCTGCGGGTTTATCTAGTAAGTCAATTTCTTCCTCATATGATAGTGATAGAATTGATGGTATTGAAATGGTCCCGAACCAGAACCTATCGCCTCTTCTTCCAAATGATGTCAATATGGTCAAGAATCTTCATTCCCCTTTCGTCAACCCTAGTCAAGGGAATATGTCACCTAATGCTTTGAATGTCAGCCCATCTGGCTTTAAAATGGGATGAATAATGTCCTATTATAAACCCAGTCATTGTATCATCTATCCCGAGCCCTGTTGGTCTATCAGAAACATCGCCATCGATTGCTCCCTTGGAGTGGGCATTGCCATCTTCGTTGGATCCTAGGAAAGGGGTTATGCCAGAGTCTCCAAAAAATTTTGTGGGCAGTGACATAGATGCTCTGATTGGTAAACCGAATCTAGACTTGGTGACCTTAACGGTATATGATAGAGCTGCTGATCCTCTACCTTCGATTTCCTCGGTATCAACCTCCAACATAACTGTGAGAAAAAAGTCTAAATCTGGGTCTAGGCACTTTAGCGGTCGTCTTAAAACCGAGTCATTATTCCAGAAGGACCTATCCAATTTTAGAGATGTTCCAGTTACTGTTGTTGAAGATATTTGAGCACTTAGAGCTAGCCGCCCTAGACATGGGCTGGAATGAATTCTATTCTCTCTCTACATATACGGGGGTTGAGTGCCTCCTCTAAACAAGTGCACCGTAAGGATCTGTTATCTGATGTTCTTCCGTGCATGGTTCTATTACAAGAGACTCTTTGCTCTCGGGCAAAGGATATTGTTATTCTTTTATGCATCTGCCCGAGATGGTTGGCTATGGGTATTGACTTTGATGGAAAGGCGGGTGGTTTATTGGACATTTGGAATCCTTCTATATTTAATGTCAAAGCATATAAATTTTTCGGTGGAATATTGCTCTCGGGTTTTTTCAAAGGTCTGTCAGTGAAGATAAACATTTTCAATCTTTATGCTCCATGTAGTAATCGGTCAATTTTCTGGGCACGTATGAGTACCTTGGGTATTCTGATGGTTGAAAATTTGCTGGTTTTTGGGGACTACAACTCCATTTTTGATTCAAAAGAAATGTGGGGAAAAAAATCTCAGATGGATCCACTGGCTGAATGTATTGGTGAAATCTTCAGTGAACATAATATGGTGGATGTTTGAACTATAAAATTGACATCGATTTGGTCTAATGAACGACATGGGGTTGATTATATCAGCAAACGTCTTGATCGAGTTATGAAAAAGGAGAATCTGTTCAAATTATTGGGGAACATAAGAACACAAGTAATCAACTCTTCCATTTCTGATCATATGTCTGTGGCTCTTTCCTAGTGTTGTGAATCCAAGCCATTAGGCATTTCTTTCAAGTCTAATAGATTCTAGTTGGAGGACCCTTTGTTTGTTGATATGGTGAAGGAATTATGGAGGAAGGATGAGGATTTAGTTGGCTGGAAAAATTTTGCTGAAAAGCTCAGAAGCTTGAAATATAGGGTAAAGACATGGGAAAGGGGAAAAAAGGAGGAGATGCAGTGTGAGCTAAGTAAATGCAAAGTGGTGGTTTCAAAAATATATGAAGATATGATGGGGGTCTCGCTGGATGCTGGTGTTTATAATAGATTGGAGAAATATGAATGTCATATCATTGAAATTCTAAAGATATATAAAACAATGTGAAAATTAAAAAGCAGAGTTTAGTGGCTAAAGGAGGGGGATATTAATACAAGATTCTTTCACAAATAAGAAAATGGCAGAAAAAATGAAAACTCCATATGGCATATTGTGGCTCCAAATGGAATTAAGATTTTTTCTATTGTTGATATTCAACATGTGGCTTATCAAGACTTCTCGAATTTCTATAAAGCCGATGGGGATATTGATCATCAATGTCAAAATTGGTTCTTGCAACATATTCCTAACATGTTTGATCAGGGGTCAAACGAATATTTGGGGAAAAAGGTCACAAAAGAGGAGGTTGAAGATGTTTTAAAATCATTTGCACATGACAAGAGCCCTGGACCTGATGGTTGGCTCATCGAGTTCTTTATTTTATTCTTTGAGATATTGGTGTATGAACTAGTTATGATCATTGAACAAGCTCAGAGGTATGGATGTATCCCTGGAGACATGAATTCTACCTTCCTGGCCTTGATCCTGAAAGCTTCGGAGCCCAATTTGTTCTCTGACTACCGCCTAATTTATTTACAAGATTTCCTAAAAAATCATAGTAAACAAGATCAGAGGGATTTTGACTTCTTTCATCTCGAAGGAACAATTTGGTTATAAAGGGTCGATCGATTCATGATGTTTTTGCAATAGCACAAGAGGCAATGCACACTATTCACAAACCAAAAAAGGAGGCTCTTATTATGAATATTGATATTCACAAGGAGTACGATACTGCTGATTGGTCGTACATCAGACTCATTCTCCTAAAAGTGGGTTTATCTCTGGAAAATATCAGATGGATCATGGCATGCATCACTTCAGTTAGATATGATGTAATTATAAACGGGTGTCCCACCAAATTTTTTGTTGCTGAATGAGGTCTTAGGTAGGGATGTGCACTATCCCCTCTCATTTTTATTCTCATAATGGACATTTTTAGCAGAATGTTGAAGATAGCTAACGAAGCGGGTTATTTTTTAGGATTTTCTTTCTCTCCTTCTATTTTTATTACTCACTCTTTATTCGTAGATGATTTACTGGTATTTGGAAGGCTCCTCAGAAAGTTCTGGTTCTATCTACACTTTATTATCATACGCTTTGGAGCGGCGATAGGTATTCGTGCAAATAAATAAAAATCTCTTCTAATACATGAAAATGGGGATCCTGAAAGAAATAAAATTTATTGATGAATTTATGGGGGTGAAAACAAGAAATTTGGGGGATGGTTTCACATATTTAGGCTTCAGACTTAAATCTTCTGCATACAGGGTGATGGATTAGATGTGGCTAGTTGATAAATTCAGGAACCGAATTATAAAATGGACAAACAAATGACTATCTCTTGGAGGAAGATATATTATGGTTCAAGTGGTCTTATCTCAGTTCATGGTATACTGGGCTCACCTCTATTACATTCCTGAGCACACTGTCAGCAAAATAAACTCCATCATTGCCCAATTCATATGGTTTGGCACGCTTGATAAGAAAAAGATCCATCTGTGTAGATTGGAGATTTTGACCATCCCAAAACAGTATGGGGGATGGGGTCTACTAAACATCCGAACTTTCATGAAAGATTTGTTGACAAAATCCTTTGGGCGCATTCTAAATGGGCAGGGAATGTGGTCTTCCATCATTTGGATTAAGTACATTAAAGGGAATTCCATGAAAGATTTATACTGTGGCAACTTTCAGCAACCGGTTTCGACATCTCAAATATGGTGAAGTTTCCACAAAATAAGGCCTTTGGTAAATGAATGTTTAGCATGGCGTTTCGGTAATGGTTTAGACATTACTTTGGGTGGTGATCGGGTTCAGGGTGTTGATGCTCTTCCAATCTTTGATTTAAGATTACTTCATCCTTTAGCCCACAGGAGGTTTTTATATTTGTCCCATGTTATTGCATGTTGGAACTTGGTCTCTCTGATATGGAATTTTGGGGAACAAATTGGCCTGCAAAATAGGGATGCAGAGGATTGGGATCGAATTATAAAGGCCCTCTGGCTGGCTAGGATACTATCATGGTGAAGGAGACCAAATCATATGGGAGGACATTTTAAAAGGTGTGGAATTACTGGCAAAAGACATATACCATTTCTCCATCACCAATTAAATATATTATTGTTCTCCTTCCCCCTTTATACATGCATGGACTTGGAGCATCCCCACGAAAATTCTCCTATTCGGTTGGTTGATGTGGCGCAACAAAATTCTGACTTGGGAGGGTCTTAAAAAACGAGGGTTTTATGGTTCGGGGAGATGTCCCTTCTGCCTCTTGGGGGAGGAGACTACTTCTCATCTATTTTTTACTTGTCCCTTTACAGTAAAGTTTTGGGCATTATTTTCCAACTTCTTAGGGAGACTGGATTGGCAACCTATAAATTTTATTGACTTCATTCAGGTATGGGGTGCGCATAAAGGTATGTATAAAACTCTGCCATTTTATTTATTTTAGGAGATTTGGGGTGCCAGGAATCGAATGATTTTTGAGACTATGTCTACAAATTTTCCTATGCTCTTTTCATGAAATGGCTGACAGGTTGTACTCAGCATATTCCTCCTGTCAAAGACTTTTCGATGCGTATCAGGCCTCATCCCATTACCCTTCCGACGATATTTTTTTATGGTGCTTTTCAAGGACAATCCTATGGATGTGGAGCATGGGTAAAGCTCAGTGATGGGGATAGATATCATATTTGCTGGAATGGTGGGAATGGATCAGACAATAGGGAAGAATTAATGGCCCTTTGGTATGGGCTCTCGATGGCTTTAAATCTAAATCTGCGTTCTGATCATGTGTATGGTGATTCTAGGATCATTATTGATGGCTTATTTGGTGCAACTCGCCTATGTTTACAGGGTGCACAGGGATGGATTGACCGGGTGAACCATCTAATTCCAAAGTTTCATGAGCTGACATGGCATTGTATTTTTAGGGAGAATAATGCTAGAGCTGATGCTTTATCTAAGAAGGATCTCAGTCTTCCTATCGGTTGTATTCACATTTCACATTTCAGAGCTTCTCAGTGTTTTCGGACCTTCGAGATCCCTGTCCCATGACATATAATTATCTTCTTCAAACGAGTCTAGAATATCAGGCGAGCGTGGAAATTCTATTTACTTTTTTGAACTACTGTAAGCGAGCCAGGTCTTTCCTCTTGGACTGCACTTTCTAAAATTTATGTTTTGGCAGTTTTTGTTTTACGACCATAGGGTTGTCCTTATTGGACTTAAGGTTATCCCTGTAAGGGTTGTCCTTGCAGACCGTAAGGTTGTCCCTGAGGACCAAAGGTTTGTCCCTGCTGGACCAAAGGTTTTCCTTTTAAGGGTTTTCCTTGTGAACCGAGGGTTGTGCCTGTATTAATGGTCCTTGATGAGCAATGGTCTAATAAGGATTTGCTGGAGGAAAATAAACACCTTGATTAGGATCGATGGGAGGCAAATAAATGGGGCTACCGTAGACATCATACTGATGGGGAGGATTGACAAGAGCTTGTGGTTACTGAGAACCCTAAGGTGTGGAATTCTGCTGCTATGGATTCGAAGAGGGAGTGTACTGTTGTTGTGGATCCAGAGAGGGAGTGTACTGTTGCTGAATAGCCAACAGATAGTTATAGAATGTATAACCACTAGGAATGGAAGTAGAATCCATAGGCGCAGTACACGTAGGATGAATTTCCACAGTGCGAGACTGTGATCCACTCACAGTGGGTCTAACTGGTATCGTGGGGTTGACAAAGATAGACCTGCGAACAACAAAAGATCCAGATGACGAAGTGGTACTAACAACCAGTGCAGATGAAGCCACACAAACGGTGGGTCGAACTAGGGCAGATGTAACATTGGCTGATGATCTAGGTATCGAAGGCGACATTCCTAATGTAGGAAAGACCGAGCTCCTTGGAGGAGTAGATGTACTAGACGGTGCTATGGACGCAACACCAGAAATGATTTGACCCAAAGTACGATAATGAAGTGGAAGAGACACTGATTGGGGGGAAGGTTGACTGGAGACATACGGGAACTCTTCTGGGAAAAGCTGATACTCTCCTGTAGAAACATGCAACTCTTCACTACCAATAGGACTGGAAGAATCCATATCTGACGAGGTTGTAAGATCGTCGAAAAGATGACGAGGACTAGGAGGTATAGTAGTAGCTAATAATGGCAATCTCGAAGTGAGAGGAAAGAATTATTCCTCGCTCCCAAAACTATACCAAGGACCCTGAGGTGGCCAATTGAACTCAACCGACCTTTTAGGAGGAGACCGGGTAGCGAGAGGTAAGACACTCTGGAGAATAGGCTGCGCAAACTCGATAGACCTAGTGGACAGAGGCGTTTCCAAAGAAACTTCAGGAAAAGGACTACCACTAGGAGGCAGTGAAGAAGATGACGAAACTGGTGGTTCTGCCACTATGTCAATATTTCTATACAGGAAGGAAAACGAGATACCCAATTCAAGGCTTCAAGATCAAACACTAAGGAAATACGAAACAAGCCAATCAGAAAACATTTAATGGGTATGTGATCATAGGCAGTTAATTTTATGACATTGGAATGGAACTTTGTTGTTTCATGTTTTAAGATTCGAGAAACAGACAAAAGATTAGTCTAGTCACTTTCAGATTTAAACAAGCATGAAAGGACAAGTGCTCGATGATCTCTTCACTTTTTAAGGAATCAGGAAAAGATCGAAATGACTACTCAGGTAATCTAAGCAAGAGGGTGTATCAAGTTTTCGTGAACTACCATATACACCTTGGTGATCAAATTAAAGAGAAATGACCAAGGGCTTAACGTACGTGCAGGTAGTCTCCCCGAATGATGTGTTCGATGTATCACGGCTACAGGGTGGTAGACTCAGCTTCCTATGGATAAAGGATTTGAACCTATGAGGGCATCCCTTTATATACGTAATGGTACGGGGAACACAAGTCTATACTAGTGCTCTGTAAAGCCAGGTGGCAAATGACAGCTACTAGGTTTAACAACGTCGGAACACGTCACTAGCCTAGACCTCTAAAAATGTTTGCGTTAGGTTCCAATGTTTCCTTAGATTGACTGAATTTATTTTAAGTTTGATCTGGAATTAATGTTTCAGTTTCAAGGCCCTACCGACTGGAGTCTCGAATTCATATATGCACACTACATGAAAAAGAGCATCATTTACATTCGATGAATGCTAACTAAGAGAAGGATAGAGATATTTCACAAAGCATCAAAAAACAACATCATAAGAAGAAGTTCACTAATGCATCTAATACAACAAAATGAGAAACGAAAAACTCTTTCATATTTCACTAAGAGCTAGTTACACAAAATAACTTTTCATTGTCAATGCAAACGAAAGAATGCAATTTTTTTTTTTGAATGCATGAAGCACACTATGCACTATTACATTAAAAATCAAAGAGAACACTAGTTTGGAGCAATTTGAATGTAGAGATCTTAAAATTAACAATTCAAAATCAATACAGACATAAAAACGCACTCAAACCAATGATGCACTCTTTCAAACAACAGAAATATTTCAAAATGACCCAAATGAGCAATGTGATCTATGATCAAAGTGATGAGATAGAAAGTCAAATAGAAATCGAAGTGATCATTCAACCAACCGAAGACATGAAGGAACAAGAAAGACTGACACAATCGACCAGGGAATCGAACTGACAAAAATTGAAAAAGACTTGAACTTCAATCAGAAGGCACAGTGAACAAAATACACTTAGAAACCCTAGGGCTATGAAGTTCACTGATGAGACAATGGAGAAACGACTGAGAAGAACAAGCTTACAGTAGTCAAAACAATCCCAACAGACCAATTGAAAATTGAAGAAACAACCCAGAGTCAAGCACAACTGACCAAAAACTCAAAAGGAAGGTCAAACCAAATCGTATAGGATTCGGCGTGACTTTTAGGTGGTAATCCACGCCAAACAGGGGTTGGCACTACTACAAAAAAGGCAACAGGCACTAATGGGCATGAATGTTCAAAGAAACCCTGCGCCAAGCCGAAAAACTATGGGAAAAGGAAAAACCAGTGAGCAGAGGTCAATCTTGACACTCTGGAGCTGAACAGGAGGATTCCAAATAGTCAAGCAAGCCAAAAAAGACAGACAAGAAATCAAACGATCGAATTCAACTCGAAAAGGCTAATTCCAAATGATAAATGAGACGAAAAACTCACACTGATCCCCAGTGGAGTCTCCAACTTGTTCTGTAGGTAAATCCTCTATGCGGACAGAGACGATCCCTCTAGCCCTAGAGTGGGTCTAGCAACAAGGGAACAAGCTAATTTTTAGGTTCCTAGTTAATGAATGAAATAGGTTGGGGTAGATTGTCCTACCTGTAGTCCAACGTGATTGTCGTAGCTATAGCAGCGGCGGCCTCTTGGTCTCTATCCTGATAGGTCACGGTCCTTCGGCAATGGTACTTGGATTTCAAAGCCTTGACATCGCAACCTCCTTCAGCGTGTTCAGTCGAAGCACATCTCGAAAGTTTTTCGGGGAATTGGGACGAGTCGAGGACATAAGCCTAAGCTCTCTCTCGACAAAGATCTCTTTCTCTGCTCTATCTCACCAACAAAATGTTCAACAATTCCTCTTCAGCTATTCAGCTGTTCATCTAGTGTATCAATGGGAGATATCTTTATTTATAGTGGAAGAGGAAGAAGTTGGGATCCCTAAAAATATGGAAGGGAGGCCTTATCCTTTGGGAGGTTCCCCTAAAAGGTGGAAACAAGAGGCCAAAGGAGGGTGTTCATGGTTATTCAGTCGAACCACTCAAGCTGACTTGCCCACGAAGTTGTTAGCATGGAAACTTCGCCTCTATATTTAAAAAACATTCCAAAAACAACTTGTCATGGGTAGATTACTAGGACAGAATGCCCATGGGCGCGGGGCTCAGTGTTAATTTTCCTCATTGGCACGAGAGCATAATGGCCTACCAACACCAACCCAAAAACATGTGTTTTTGATGGTATTCTCAAGGAATTGTCAACAGAAGGAACGTTGTCCTCATGGAAAGGGATGCAATGATGGTCTTTGAAAGGCATGACACTTTATATAAGTCACACAAATGGTCCTCAAATGTGCAGGATGGGTATTGCAGGGAAGGTGACAAAATGCTATGTAACAATATTGGGTTAACTGCAGAACGAAGACCAATCAGATTTGCAGGCGTGACGAGGGCCGTTCGATCCAACACCGATCAACGGTGAGAGATCACATCATAGTCGGAGGACATCGCACGTCACAGAGATTAGAAGTCACGGCTAAGACTTCGCAAGTTAAGGATTTCAACTTGCAATGTGAAGTGGTATGGAGAGAGCGTAGTGTGGACAATCAGATCCAATAAGGGTCAATGGTGGAGATTGAAGGCACGCCATGAGCGAAATCGTAGATCGCAACTCTTGGGAGTTAGAATTAAGGCGATCGCAAGGTAAGTTAAAGATTTTGTGATGTGAAGTGGGGAAGGCATGTGGCAGCACAATGCAACATCGCAAATCACAGAAAACAAATTTTAGCGTTTTAAGTTATATTGTATATCACACAAAGTGCAATCATCGATGATTGGTCGGAGCAGCTGTGGGATCCTCTGGTAAGAAAAAATATGCATTTGTATTAGTTTGGGTTTATTTTATGGTATGTGTGGAACTCTGCTAATGATTCATGCGTGTATGTATGTTAAGAGATCCCAAGGTTGAACCCTGCTACGTGTAAGGGAAATTTTGTGTGGGAACCTAGAACACAGTTCTGCGTGTATTCTGGTATTTTGCAGCTAGTCTACATCAATTGGTATCAGAGCAGAACTTTCTTCCTAAGTGAAGATGGAAGTAGGAAGAAGAGTTTGGAGAAGAGCTAAAGCAGGAAGAAGAGGTCGGGGAAGAGCTGCAAGGGGAGCAGCAGATGAAGCACTGTGTGAAGAGAATAGAGTGATGTCTACACGTTTGACAGCAGTGGAAGCAGGAATTCGTAGGGATCCTGAAGGTGGAGATGATAGTGATGATGAGACAGTGGCACAACCAAATGAGCCAAAGGACGAGACACCAGAAATTAGACTACTGAAATCTGTTTTGATGGCTAGCAGCAAGCTAAGACTAGAGCTCTCCAATTATGATGGCAGTTTATCCACAGAAGAATTTTTTGGGTGTGGAGCCTGATTTTCATCCTGATTTAGAGATCCTTGTTTTAGTTAGATGTATACCCTAGGAAAACTATACACCCCTACAGCAGGGGGGACTTGTCCCACCCGTGGGGTTCGAGGGGGCTGACCCCCCAGTTGGGGGGTCCGGGAGCTAGCAGTACCCCAGCGGGGGTTTCAGGGGCAGCGCCCCTGAAGCTAAAAAAAGATGTAAAATTGCCTTGTAAAAATATAGTAATTTCAATCTAGGTCGTTCATTAGGCGAATGATCTGACGGTAGAAGTTATGTTTTGTTTAGGGTTTTTTTCCCTAGAAGGTGTTAATCATCAAAAAATTTTGATGATATCAAAAGTTGACTAAGTTGGAATCCTAGATTTCTAGAAACAATATTTGAAGAAAAATTGTGAGTTCTATAAATCTCACTACCTTCATCATACTGCACCTAACTGATACCACTATAAACTCATTTTTTTCCTTCTCAAATTTTACCCTACTGCAAGGAAAACTCCATTTTCTGGGCCTAATTTCCTCTTTTTATCACCCCACCTACACCCTCATTCATCACCTTTTCCGCCCTCTGAAATCCATTTTTCCTTTCCCTCTATAAACCCTTGTAATCACCCCTTATTCATCATTTTCCTCTAAAGAGCCTTTAAACTATGTAAAGGTCCCTTCTACATTGTTTAAAACTAATCTTTTAAACCTATCAGGCCTTTTAAAAATCTTATAAAAACTCTGTTTTTATAATAAAAACCCACCTTTTTAAAAATATAGGCCTTAAAGCCCCTTTCCGCTTAAGCCCTAGCCCCCTCACACATACAAACCTGACCCTGACCTTCCGCATTCTCCTAAGCCCCTTTCCTTCTCGACCCCCAGTCCCTTCTACCCCCACAGGACCATTTCCCTCTTCCTATCCTAAGCGCCTTCCTTGTCTTTCCTCCACCCCGCTTCACCATTGATCAATCATGATCCAACGGTTGTCGCGACCCCATCCTTCATCCCGTCTACAACCTGAACCCGCACTACCCAAAAAGAATGCTCACGTCACCACCCCAGCCCCACTCTCCACTCAAATACTACACCCCATCTTCGGGATCCACCTTCGTTGTCGATATCGCTCCTCGAGATCTGACGATATAAATCGCATATCACACAGAATTTGATGTCGGGGTTTAAATACCCCAGTCCGTGTGAAATGGGAAGTTTCACCCAAGACACACGAAAATCACCCAGTGATATCGTGCATCCCTGGGCCAAAACCGCTTACCGCCCATACCCTACGCAATAAGCCACGGTGGTTTCCCAAAACCGCTTTTCCCTTCCCATGCCAGAATTCAAAGTTCGTCGCCCTCATTTGAATTTCCTAATGATTTCACCTCTGAGATCACTCCCCTGCACCCTCTTTTCCTTTGCATACCGCCCCCAACAGCTCCAAAACCTTGAAAAGGTAGTTTTACCCCCTTCCGCAGGCTTTAAACTAGTATGTGTTTGTGTGTTTGCAGGTTTTAATGGTAGCAATTACCCAGAGGGGAATTCCAATGATATTTTGACCTTTGAATGACGATCCAGAGGTAAAAATCACCTAAGAAGGGTCAGAAGGGCTTGCATATGGTTTAACCCTTGATGAATCATGATCATCAATGGGTTATAAAACCCTCCAACGTACAAAGAAACCCTTCCTGCAGAGAGACAAACAAACAAAATAAGGAACGATGAAGGAACGAAGAACAGAAGGCTTAAAGGGCTAGTTACATATCAAAGGATAAAACATAGATTAGCCCTTTAAGGCAGTGATTAAAGGATAAAGGCTAAAGCTTAAAGGATAAAAGATAATAAATAAAATAGTTATTAAGAAGAAACAGAGAAAATACAGTTAGACAAGTTATTAAAAAAAAATCAAGGTTAAAGTCCTATTACTGAGTTTGATGATTAAGACAAAGACAAATATACCCAAAGGCAGCCTCGAATAACTCAAAAGGGAAGCAGTTACTCCTCCAAAAGATCAAATTGCCACCTACGGCTTGATTTCATTTCATAAAGGCAATTAGCAGTTATTGCACAATCAGAAGATATTTTATCTGTCAAGGCAATTATTGTAATAGTTAAGGATTAGCCTTAAAGTCAAACTTTTCACGTATTCTTCCCTAGAAATTAAAAACAGAGTTATTGAAACAGAGAAGTAGCTGCAGATATTCCTGCCTTAGGCCTTGCATGGTTTTAAAGGTTAGGAATGCACTTAATATGTAATAAATAACACTCAAACCCTATCTTAACCTCGCATCCTCATCTACAGCATAAATACCGCATTTGGACTCATTGTATTGTTGGCATTTGATGACTCTTTGAAGTAATACATAGTCTCTTGGAAGTTGAAGGAAAATTGATGTCTTGGATCTTGTGGATGACTTGATTTGTTTGTTGATGGAGGAGGCTAGATCACTAGATCCCTGAGCTTGGCTATTGATGAAGTGCTTCTATCTTTTATTTTTATTTCATGTTTTCATTATGTTTCCATATTTCTTTGTTACAGTAGAGTAAAGGTTTTACGCTAAGAAATGTCTTTTGAAAGGACCTTAGTTCTTTTTACTCTTCACTGTCTAAATGTTTTCTTCTGCAAAATCTAATTGGAGGATTCTTAATTTCCCTCCAGTTCCATCTAGCTTGTTATTTTAGAAATTATTCAATAGAGTATAACCAAGGAGTTTCTCTTTTGGTAAGTTCATGTTCCTTTGAGTACGGCTTGAGAGGTTGTTTTAAGGAATAATTTCAATAGAGTGAAACCAGGAAATTAAGTGGTGAGTCCATGCTCCTTTGAGTACAACTTAAGAATTATTTCTAAAACATTATTTAAAGCATACTTAGTAGAGTCTAAACCAGGGAAGTCTATGGTGTACCCTGTCCTCTGGTATTCCTTTAAAAAGTTGCTTTGAATATCCTCAGAGAGTTAGTCAAAAGAATATTAGATTATTTATGTTTGATCTTAAGTTACTCTTACTATTTTCTTATATGTTTTCCTATCTGAAAGTAGTCTTTTGATTGCTGGATTGTTGTCTAAAAGGTTTTCTTATTAAAAGTCTGTCCAAAAAAATCTATGGTTTGCCCTGTCCTTTGGCTTGCTTCAAAATAGATTCCTTGAAAGGTGTCTCTTGTTCAAAGTACGTGATAAACAATTCTTAATTTCTCTTTGTCCTACTTTTCATTATTCTCCTTAATGTTCACCTCATTATTCCAAAAACTTTGAAGATCCACTGGCCAAGTTAGATTTTCCCTATGATACTCCCCGATCCTTTTATAAAATTATCATGACTTCCATATGACTCCATTGCCCAATAACTTAGAGATTTACCATTCTATCTATACTCTTTGATCATTATGTTCAACCAAAACAATCAAACAAACCTTGCACTTCAATAACTATCCTAAAATCAACCCTTAAAAGAAAACAAGCACACATCCTTTGCAAAATAACCTGAGAGATACCTCTCTGACTCTAGGAAGGCTAGGTCCTAGAAATATAAAGATTGGTTCTATGTTGCCTTGTCATTTGGTATGCCAGTCTACCAAATCACAGGACCCCAACATTCTGGCGATCACGGTGGGACCTTCTGAGTCAATGACAAACTAAGTACTCCTTAGGACTCTAGAAACCATAAGAACCACATAAAAACTCAGAAAAACCCAAAACATTCCCTGATTGGTTTTATTACTCATTTGGTGGTGGACCATAACCTATTTTACCTTCAAAAAAGATAAAAATTTCCACTCAGAGACTCCACTAGCCCCAGTAGGCCTATTTATCCACTATTTCTTTTAGATTCGCTTAAGATTGTGTCAAATCAGTCTTAAAATTTTTTGGAAGCCTAGTGCCATATTTTAGAAAGGTACTAAAACACCAAGAGAGGTCAAAACATTTGAAAACAGTCCTAAAGCTTTCAGCCTCTCTAATTTTTGAACTTTAAATATGGCTTCACATAGGATTAGCGCCAGATCTCATCCAGACACTAATCCTCCCCCAATAATTGATGATCTAGAAAATATTTTGTGGCAAACTTCTAAAGCTGGAAATTCAACTACTGGTAGGACCATCCAAAGAACAAGATCTGTCCCTGAAAACCTTACAGTCTTGAAAGTTCCTCACTTTGACTTGTCTCATACAAGGAACCTATTTAGAACCAAGTATCATAGTGATATTGACCAATCTAACCTTGAGCCCACAAATTTGCAGCAGAACTTTAGTAGAGAAGCCTCTCCTTCTACTCCTCCTGATTTTCAGCTTCTTCACCACTTCAGTTCTTTCCACAACAAATCTAATCATAATCAGCCTGCTAGTCCAAGTGCTTCCACCACTCTCATTCACACATCCACTGTTCAAAACACTCCTTTTCATCCCACTTTTCCTTTTACAAATCCACCTCTTGTAAATCCCCCATTTTCTCCCACCATGGCAGCATGGTATGCCCCATTAGTGTTACCTCAACCTTTGGTTCCTTTACCAAATTATTATCAATCTAGAATTCCCCATTTCACTGGAAATGAATCTACTACTACCCAAAAACATGTGGATAAAATGGATGATGCCTTTGGTTACATGGAAATAGAAGAAGAGACCATTACAATGAGAATCTTTGCCCAAAGTTTAGGAGGAGAAGCTAAGAAATGGTTTAAAATCTTAACTCCTAATAGCATAAATGATCTCCCTTCTTTATACCAAACATTCATAAACAAGTGGGAAGTTAAAAAGAACCCTCTCCAAATCCTTTCAAAATATATCAACCTCAAAAGAAACATTAGGGAAAGTGTCCAAGATTATTGCACTAGATTCAATAGTGTTTACAATCCACTTCCCCCAAACATGAAACCTCCACTAGGCCTAGCCTTAGCTAAGTTCCCTAAAGGCTTTGATCCAGACATGGCCTACTAGCTAAGAGAGAGAGACCCCTTGAATTCAGAAGATATGCAGAGGGGAGCTATTAGTGTAGAAGCCAATCTGATTGAGAAAAGAGCTAGATTGAAATCAGAGAAAAGAGTTACATACAAACATGAAACAATGGCATCAACCTCATCATCTGATGCCAAAATTGATAACTTAGTGAGGGCGATGGAAAGAATGCTTGAGAAGATAAACTTAAAATATAGAGTGCCTCCAAGAGAAAACAAAATCAATTCCCAAAACGGAAATATAAATCCAAATTTTAGAAGAGACCCTATCCGAGATAGACAAAGAGATAATGACCAGCAAATTAGGCCTCCCTTTCAACAAAACTATGTAGATTAGGAAGAAGAAAGGGAAACTGAAAGATTAGAAGAAAATCATGTAAATCTGATAGGATCTGAAAGTGAGACAGATGTATTCCTCACTGAAGAAGAACAAGGTTTATTCTCCTCAGAACAAATTGAAAATAATCATAATGATTATGAATATTACCAATTGGGGTTTGAAAATGCAATAATGGAAGTACACAAACAATATGATCTTAGAGGCAAAAGGAAACCAGAATTTTCCAATGATGAAAACACAGATACTGCTATTAGGAAAACTTCAAAAAATATTCCTAAGAAGACAACAAACAATAGTAACACTTTTACTAAGAAATTTGACTCAGATAAAGACAAATCAGGTCAGAAAAGTGTTAACCAAATCTGCCCTAGTACCTCTGCTAGTGGCCCTAAAAAATAGTCCTAATAAAACTCAGCAAATCAGAATTGCTGAAAATACTATGATTGACAAAACATATGTAAATATGTCAAAAAAATTAGTCCCTTTTAGCCTTGAGGGTGAGATTTCCAAGATCAAAATTAGCATACCCTTAGCTGACCTAGTAACCTAGGATGTATATAAAAACCAAGTTTTGAAAGCTTTGAACTTAGGAAATGATACTGATACATTAAATTTGACAGATGATAAACCAAAATTGTTGTTTTGTCCTGAAGTAGAAGGAAAAAAAAAGAAAAAAGGAACCATTCCTCCATTTTATGTCAGCCTAAATATACATGATAATATTTTACACAACGCTATGCTAGACTCTAGTGCCTCTCACAACCTTATTACAAAAGTAGTGATGGAGAGGTTAGGCCTAGAGATTACTAAACCTTACAAGGACCTGTATTCCTTTGATTCAAGAAGAGTCAAATGTTAAGGCCTAATCAAGTATTTATGTGTCAATCTGGCACAAATTCCTGCTAAGGTTCTAGTTATGGACATAGTGGTTGCTGACATTCCCCCAAAGTATGGCATGCTTCTATCTAGATCATGGGGAGAAAAACTTCAAGGAAGCCTTCAAATGGACATGTATTATGCTACCATACATGTTTTTAACCAAACTAGAATATTATACAGAGAATCTCATATGAAATTTATGGTAAGCAACATAGATAGGCCAAACAACACCCCTGTTTATTCCATCCACTCAGATTTAGACTCCTTTATCTTGTACAATGAAAATTAAATCAGCCAGCAAGAAAAGGAGAATGAGATAGAATTAGGACCACCTAAACAGTCAAATCACTCCTTAAAATAATAATCTAACAGCTTTAACCTTAGTAGCCTTAAACAACAAAAGGATGATGAACATAAGATAGAAACATTGTGGGAAATGAGCTTTGATGGCTCTTGTAGCAAAACAAGTTCTGGAGCTGTTGTATGGATACACGATACAAACCAAGGACATTCTTATAAACTTGATTTCCAATGCAAAAATAACATTTCAGAACATGAAGCTCTACTACTTGGCCTACATTTGCTCAAAAACTTAGGAGCCAAGAAAATATCAATCCAAGGAGATTCAGAGCTAATTATTAGGAAAATAAAAGGGGAGTATTACCCAAGATTGAGAGAATACATAAATGATGCCCTAGAGCTCCTAAAAACCTTTGAAAAATATGAACTCACTTTCATCCCTAGAGCTCAAAACAACCTTGCAAATGAACTTTCTTTTGCTGCCAACAGTTGCCAAATACCATAGATAAATGAAAAATTCAATATCAAAGTGAAAATAGGCCCACATTCCCTGACAATGAAGACTATTGGCAAGTGTTTGAGGGTGATAAACACATTGATGATTTTTTGCAATCTGAAAATGATTTTGCTGAATTAACACCTAGCTTAAGCCTTGAAGAAGAATGTTCTGATGAAAAACAAGCCCATGAAACAGAGTTGTCCTCTACTGCTGATATAAACCAATGTGAATATTTTTATATAGCAGAATTATCAAACAAAACAGCCCAAAAGGACCTTGAAGTTTTACAATGTAAAAATGATTCAATAACAAGAGGTCTTACACCATTAGAGGAGTTGTTTGATTTCAATGATGTAGCTAAAAAACCAAAGATGGAGCCTACAGAAACCAATGTAGAAGAACATAACATAGGCAGCATAGATGAACCCAAAATGATCAAGTTATCTAGCACTCTCCAAAATGAACTTTTTAAAGAGTTTGGAGATGTGTTTGCATGGGGGTACAAAGATCTGAAATCATATGATACTGGCATCATTCAACACAAAATTCCTCTTAAAGAAAATTAGAAACCTTTCAAACAAAAAATAAGAAGGATAAACCCTGTTTTATTACCTTTAGTTGAGAAGGAGATCAAAAAGATGTATGATGTTGGGATCATAGTTCCCCTTAGATACTCACAATGGGTGTCCAACCTTGTGTCTGTTAGGAAGAAGGCCAGGGAAATTAGGCTTTGCATTGACTTTAGAGATAGAAACAGAGCCTCCCTTGCCTAAAATGGACCACATAATTCAAAAGGTGGTTGGATCTAAACTAATATCACTATTGAATGGTTTTTCAGGCTACAACCAAGTGTTATTACTTCCAAGTGATCAACACAAAACCGCTTTCACTACACCTTGGGGTACATTCATGTATGTTAAAATTCCATTTGGTTTGATGAATGCAGGAGCCACATTCCAAAGGGCCATGGAAATAGATTTTTCAGAAGACATAGGCTATTTTATAGTCATTTACCTTGATGACATTACTATTTTCTCCAAAACTGATAAAGAACATTTGATTCATTTGAGAAACGTTTTTGAGAAATGTAGAAAATATGGCTTATCTTTAAATTCCAACAAGACACTCTTTGGTCTCCAAGAAGGAAAATTTCTTGGCCACATAATTTCTGAAGAAGGAATCAAAGTAGACCCTAAAAGGATTGAAGGAATATTGAAAATAAACCATCCTAGAAACCTCAAAGAATTGCAATCTTTCATTGGAAAGATCAATTTTTTGAGAAGGTTCATCCCCAACCTTGCTGAAATTTTGAGGAATATCACAAATATGCTCAAAAATGAAACAGGGGTTAAATGGACCTTAGAAGCTAAACTCATTTGAATTGGTTAAACAATCTCTCACTCAAACACCAGTTCTTATTAGTCCTGATTTTACTAAGGATTTCTACATTTTCTCATTTGCCTCTGAACATACAATTGTTGCAGTGTTACTACAAAAGAATAATGCAGGGAAAGAACAGCCCACATCCTTTTTCATTATAACCTTAAGAGATGCTCCACTCAAATATAATATCATGGAGAAAAAAGCCTTAGCCTTGATAAAATCATTGAAAGATTTCCAAGTCTACATTTTACACTCTCATATCATTGCTTTTGTCCCACATACAACTATCAAGGACATTCTAAATCAAGACCTTGATGGTAAAAGGGGAAAATGGATTGCAATTACTTAGAATATGGTTTATAAATCAGGCCTACCAAGCTGATCAAAGGACAAGGATTAGCAAAACTCATGGCAAAATCAAATTTCCAAGCATTAGATATAAACATGGTTGATGTTTTAGAAGAAACAGAAGAATTCATAGCTCCTTAAATTGAAGAAACATTTTTGAATTCACCTTGGTATGATAATATCATTTATGTGCTTCTCTATCTTAACACTCCTCCCTCTTTATCAAAAACTAAAGCTATATTATTGAAAAAAAAGGCTTTAAATTATTGCATTTTGGATGGAGTATTATATTGGAAAAACACTGTTGGCATATTGCTTAAATGTTTGCTTGAGGATGATGCAGGAAAAATCATGCATGAGATGCATGAAGGAGAATTTGGAGACCACCTTTAATGGAAGACAACAACTAATAAGATTCTTAGAGCTGGCTATTATTGGCCCACCATTTTCCCAGATACTCAAAAACTAGTCATGACTTGCCATAAGTGTCCATTTTTTTATGGCAAGAGAAAACTTCTACCTTTACCTTTGCATCCCATCAGTGTTGAGGCTCCATTTCAGCAATGGGGTTATACATTATTGGATAAATTCACCCAACTTCATCTACCCAACATAAGTGGATCCTAAATACCATAGATTACTTTACCAAGTGGATATAAGCCATCCCTTCTAGGAATGCTACTGACTCTGTCATTATCAAGTTCCTTGAAACTAACATACTATCCAGATTTGGTTGTCCTAGGAAAATCATTACAGACAATGTTGTTTCTTCAATTCCAAAATAATGGTTTACTTATGCTATAAATACCATATCACTTTAGGACATTCCACAACTTACTACCCCCAAGGAAATGGCCTAGTTGAATCCTCAAACAAAATCTTGGTCAACATTATCAAAAATATATTAGATCAAAATCAGAAATCATGTCATAGTAAGTTGGTTCATTCATTATGGGTTGATAGGCTAACCACCAAGAAATCAATAAATGTGTCCCCCTATCAGCTAGTATATGGACTAGATGAAGTTTTCCCTACATCTTTGGGAGTTCCAATCATAGAGCTTCTCCAAGAAGTACAAACAGAAGAAAATGACATGCAGAGAAGACTAAATCAAACCATTCATCTACAGAATACAAGAGAAGAAGTATACAAAAGGATATAGGTAGTTCAAGAAAACATCAAGTAGATCTTTGACAGAAGGACCAAATCAAATAACTTTCAAGTTGGAGATATAGTCCTAAAATGGGATTCAAGGAGAGAAGATAAAGTTAAACATGGAAAGTTTGATAATTTATGGAAAGGGCCTTATATCATTCATTCAATTAGGGGTTATAATGATTTCTTCTTACAAGGGCTGAATGAAGAAGAATTATTTGGAGGTCCTGTGAATGGCAGGATGCTTAAAAATTATTTCTGTCAAGAATCCTAGTTTTAAATTTTTCACTCATTATACATAACATAGCATGAGAAAAGTCAAAGGAAAATTAAAAAAAAAAAGATGAAAGAAAAGAAAAGGAAAAAGAGGGAAAATCTAAAGAGGTACAACCCCATACCCAAAACAAAAATACTATTGAAAGTGTGCAAGTCTAAATGCCACTACTGATTCAAAATGATATCTTGTTCAGTCATCTAGCCTAATCATGGCTGAACATGCTTTAAATTTATGTTGATATGTTGTGTAGAAACAAATATTGTCAAGATTATTTTAGACTTGACTTATCAAGAATGATAGATTAGGGAAGTATGAATATTCTAGTTCCACATGCTCAAAATAGAACCAAAGAGATGGATAAGGATGCATTACTAATGACAAATCACAGCCTTATCTTTCTAATTTACTTTTTTTGCAAAATAATGTTGTGTGCAACTGTTCTAAATGCCACAACCATGGTTAATCAGATTGTATGAACCTGATTTGAACCATTTTTTAAATTTCATGTCAATAGATAGATAATCAAGACTGCCAAACAGCTTAATCTTGGCAGTCAAGTAGTTTAGTTAGAAAATAAAAGAGTTCAACAGCTTAATCTAAACTCTTGGAAGAAATAAGGATATGAATAGATAGTTTATTTCTGTTTTCAAAAATAAGATGTCAAAGAGTTTTCTAGTTCAAATGCACTGGAAAGGGAAGAAAAAATGTTAGGACAAGTAGGATTGGGTAGGTAGAAGTCACTGCTGGGAAAAATTATATGTTGCAGATGGTTAAGACTTGTCACTTAAAAAGAAAATCAGCAAGTGAAAAAGAAGGGAAATCTGCCCAATGGATAAGGTATTGGTCTACTGAAACCCAGAGATTTGATAAACTAATGGTTCTAGACACCTTGAAAGGAAAGCTACCCTCCCCAAGTGGAGCCACTTTTAGTCATCAGTAAATTTTGCTGATATCAAAAGATGACTAAGTTCTAATCCTAGATTTCTAGAAACAATATTTTAAGAAACATTGTGAGTTCTAGAAATATCATTGCCTTCATCACCCTGCACCTAATTGATTCCACTATAAACTCATCTTTTGCCTTCTCAAAGTCTACCCTGCTACAAGGAAAACTCCATTCTCTAGGCCTAATTTCCTCATTTTATCACCCCACCTACACCCTCATTCATCACCTTTTCCCCCCTCTGAAATCCATTTTTCCTTTCCCTCTAAAAACCCTTGTAATCACCCCTTATTCGTCATTTTCCTCTAAAGATCCTTTAAACTATGTAAAGGTCCCTTTTACATTGTTTAAAACTAACCTTTTAAACCTATTGGGCCTTTTAAAAATCTTATAAAAACTCTGTTTTTATAATAAAAACCCACCTTTTTACAAATATAGGCCTTAATGCCCCTTTTCGCTTAATCCCTAGCCCTCTCACTCATACAACCCTGACCCTGACCTTCCGCATTCTCCTAAGCCCCTTTCCTTCCTGACCCCTAGTCCCTTCTACGCCCACAGGACCATTTCCCTCCGCCTATCGTAAGCCCCTTCCCTATCTTTCCTCCACCCCGCTTCACCGTTGATCAATCATGATCCAACGGTTGTCGAGACCCCATCCTTCATCACACCTACAACCTGACCCCACACTACCTGACAAGAATGCTCACGTCACCACACCGACCCCACTCTCCACTCAAATACTACACCCCATCTTCGGGCTCCACCTGCGCTGTCGATCTCACTCCTCAATATCTGACAATTTAAATCGCATATCGCATAGAATTTGATGTCAGGGTTTAAAGACCCCAGTCCACACGAAATGGTTGTTTTCACCGAGGACACACGGAAATTGCCCAGTGATATTGCACAGCCCCGGGCCGAAACTGCTTACTGCCCATACCCTATGCGATAAACCACGGTGGTTTCCCAAAATTGCTTTTCCCTTCCCATTCCAGAATTCAAAGTTCGTCACCCTCATTTGAATTTCCTTATGATTTCGCCTCTGAGATCACTCCCCTACACCCTCTTTTCCTCTGCATACCACCCCCAACAGCTCCAAAACCCCGAAAAGGAATTTTTACCCCCTTCCGCATGCTTTAAACTAATATGTGTTTGTGTGTTTACAAGTTTTAATGGCAGAAATTTCCCAGAGGGGCATTCCAATGATATTTTAACCTCTGAATGACGATCCAGAGGTAAAAATCACCTAAGAAGGGCCAGAAGGGCTTGCATATGGTTATACCCTCGATGAATCATGATCATCAATGGGTTATAAAACCCTCCAACGTACAAAGAAACCCTTCCTGCACACAGACAAAAAAACAAAAGAAGGAATAATGAAGGTGTTGGGGTTCCCATGTTTTGGCCAGATTGGCAAGACCAAAAGATGAGACAACATCAGAACCACTTTGGGGCCCTAGGATCTAGCCCTCCTGGACCCGGAGAGGGATCTCTCCAATAGAGCAAAGAATGATTTATCTTTGAAGCTCGAATTGAGATATCAGGCTAGTTATGAAGCACAGAGGGGGGTTTAAATAATTTGGTTGGAGGGTTGCTGGGTTGGTTAGGAGATCATGGGCTGGGAAAGCGATGGGAGAAAAGGAACAAAGCAGCAGGATGTTTCAGCAAGGAGAATGGGCCAAGACAGTGCCATCCATTGGGCTATGGAGTCATGAAAGGGAATTACTTGCAACAACTAGCCAAGGCTTCCAAAGGGCAAGTCATCTATACTAAAGGATATTTTTAGATAGATGATGGGATGGAACATTAAGGAGGAAAGTGAAAGAAGGAGAACAACCAGATTTCTGTCTATAGATCAGGTCAGAGGTCATTTAACTCCAGATCTGCTTGGACATACTCAAAGGCAACTCTCGAAGAGACAATGGGGTTGCTTATAGATCAGACCAGAGGTCATTTAACTCCATATCTGCTTTAGCAACTCCCAGGGGAAAACAGAGATAGGATAAACAAAGGGATCTTAGAAGGGCGAGCTGGTCGCGCAAGGATCCTAGTGGACAGGGCTAACACTTATCCCCAGTGTTCCCAAACCTTCCAGCTTAAAACCCAACAAGAACTTCTAAGAACTAATTCAACCAATTCATACATCGGCCCAATGAAGAAAGGCAATAACATCCTCATCGTTGTTAAAATCAACTGAAACCGACTCTTAGATAGCACAAAAAAGGCGAGAAAACATTGAAGGCAAGGAGAGTAAGAACGGCATGGTACCTAACAAGGGTGAATCTTTATGCCATTGATACCGATGCAAGCCCGGAAGAACGTGAAGCTGACATGTAAATGTAATAAATAGAGTAAGAAACACATCACCAATAGTAATAGACCAGGATCCTGTGAAATGTGCTTTGATTAATTGATGCAAAACCAGTCATGTACAATAAGCTCAATGGCTGTTACAGTCCAGACTTCTCCTCCCGGCCTATTACATACAAACTACTCTGTAACTTCCTCCCAAGACTGTTCTAACAGTCAAACCGAATCCCTCTAACAGCAAATGCCCAGCAAGGCAACAACAACCTTTACAATTCATTCTCAGGGATTTTTATAGGAGAAGAGGAAGAGACAGAGGCAGATAGACAATTAAATGAGACTCATTAAGATAGTGAGGCAAAAGTGTTCACGCCCATACCACTCAATGACTTCCTGCATCGTTGTGGTACTCTGTAATCTGGTTCGGAGAGATCTGCAATCGGTCGATTTTGACCTCGGATATTTCTTTGAAGTCCTTTCTGGTGCTTGGAGCTCTGTGCTGCCATTATGGAATAAATGGACTGGATGAAAGATCTGCAGGTCCCTCCATGCTTCTTTAATGCTGCTTGACAGTCTCTTGAGAAGTTCTGACAGTGAAATTTACTGCTTATGGGCTCGAGGAAGCATGGAGATTGCTGTAGGATGTGTACTTCTGGAGAGAAAAACTCTGCTGTTAGGTAGCGCAGTTATGGCATTACTAGTGCGCTCTTAATCTTTGAACAGTGCCTGAATCCTTTGACTTGCGGGGTTAACATTAATTATGTCAACAGAAACCACTAACCCCTTTGAAACCATCTGCTGATCTGCTGGTAGTGCCGAGAATACCTCTATGAGCTGTCTGCACAATTTGAAATAAACTTATTACGGGGCCTGGGCAGTGGTGGAGAAATGCAGTGGAGGCGGAGGAATGGTGGCGGAATGGTGAAAACAACGGAGATGCAAACGGAGGGGTGAATCTTAAGAACAATACGTTTGGTGATGGTATGCAGCGCAGACCGTTAGATCTTGGTCTGGGAACAAAGATCAACGGCGGAGGTTGAGCAGCGTGACAACGTATGCAACGGACAAAAATACACAAAACACATGAAACACGGCGGAGATGAATGTAAGAGTGGGACCCAGCGGAGGCGGAGGGCGATTGAACGAGAACCGTCTGATCTTGGAGGCAACGAACGGCGAAGATCAAATTGCACCATCGCAATCGGAGGTCGGAGCGAGGAGCAATCGCAATGCACAACACGAATGTTCTGATTGCGATTGGGGTCGAAGGCGCGATTGAGCGATAACCGTTGATCTCGGGGAGGAATGAACGGCCGGGATTGAATCGGGAGACAGAGGAAAGGCTTACGATCATCGATCGGAAGGAATGAAGCGATTGAGCGCTGGCCGTCGATCTGGAGGAGGAACGGACGACGGAGATTCAATCGGAAGACAGAGAGAAGAACTTGCGATCGGCGATCGGGGGGAGAATGCGATTGAGCGCTGGCCGTCTGATCGCGGGGAGAATGGACGACTGTGATTGAATCGGGAGACAGCGGGGAAGGATTGTGATTGCGATCGGAGCGATGTTGCGATTAAGCGCCAACCGTCAGATCTGGAAGGGAACAGACGGTGGGGATGCAATCGGGGGAGAAACAAAAGGACTTGCGATCAGCGATCGGGCGGACTTGCGATTGGCGCGGGACCGTTGTTCAGCAGGGAGATGGACGGTCGGGATTAAATCGGGCGGAGGGTAGGGAGGCTTGCGATGGCCGTCGGATCTGCGGGAGGATGGACGGCTATGATTAAATCGGAGCATCGCAATCGAAGGTAGAGAGATGGGACTTGCGATTGCGATCGGGAGGGGGAATGCGATTGAGCGCTGGCCGTTAGATCGGCGGGACAGATCAATGGTCAGGATGCAATCGGGGGATTGCAATCGGAGGAAGGAGCAGAAGGCTTGTGATTAGCGGAGGACCATCGGATCAGGCGGGACAGATCAACGGTGGGGAGAGCAATCGGGGGACGGTGGAAGAACTAGCGATTAATGCTGGACCGTTGATCTGTGGGAGGAATCAACGGCGGGGAACGCGATCGGAGGATCGTAATCGGAGGTCGGAGCAGGAGGCTTGTGATCAATCAGAGGTTTTCACATGAATGTTGCGATTGCGATTGAGCCGGGGCTGCGATTAGCACTCAGCCATTGATCTGGTGATAGATCGACGGTGCACAACAACACGGAGGACTTAATGTGTGAAAACGATCGCAGCGGGACTTTGATATTACAAAGGAAAAGGACCCCCGCCGATGCTCCGATTGCGATAAGCACCGGGGACTTAAGCACTTGGTCCTGGCGCCTGGGCACATGTGGGGAAGTGGTTAAGGGATTTGCGGTAAGGGGCTAAGCTCTATAATAAGGTCGGAAGAGGGTTTTTTAGCCCATTTTGATGTATTTTAGGGCTGTGGAAGGGGAACGATAGAGAAATAAAGGGGAAAGAAAGCTAAACAAAGGGTAGGGGAATAAATTAAAGGGGATTTTGGGAGGATTTGAGGGGTAAATGGGGAAAGAAGGGGGAATAAAGGGGAGAGAAAACAAAGGCTTTGGGGGATGAAATAAGAGGGAAAAAGGGGGCCTTTGGGCATTTCTTCACATAGCAGAGAGGCTTTATAAGGGGAATCAGTAGAGGGGATTTGATCAAAGGATAAAAGGCACATAGAGGCTTCAAGGAGACTATGTTTTCAGAGGAAATGCATTCCTTGAAGACTCAACAGTGATTTAGCCCCCTATTTTCTTGTCAAAAATTTCATAGGGGGGCTAACAGTGGCTCCACATGGGGATGGCTTCTTCTTGAAGGAGACAAGAATTCGGAAATTGATCTCTTGGTGTAGGCCAGATGCCTGCTGCTTAGCACATCCCTTCTTCTCTGATCAGCTGCCACAAACTATGAAGACAACATATCAGCAGTAAAATTCTCCCACACAACTACCTACCCACACTATAATCCTAACATTTTCTCTTCTTGGGTGCATTTGGACTTGCAGACCCTTTACATCATTAATTTTTACAAACAGGAAAAAATAAACCTATTCTACTTCTACCCTTATTGCTCCATGAGACCAGATTAGACTGTTGGTCTCATATGTTTCTCTACCTACACTACTACCTGCTAGGATTAGACTGTCTAGCAGGTTTCTTCTCTATATTCTAAGACATAAATTTAAACAACTAATCTACTTGCTCATAGGCTGAGCTTTATTGAGCTTTCCTACCTACCCTACTCTAACTGGAATATTTACAATCTAGCTTACAAACATGGTCTTCCAATGCAACCAGTCCATCAAGTGATCCCATGGCTGGTCCTTCTTGCTCAACTCCTTGAGCATACTGGATAGGCAGGGCAGCTCCCACTCTTTTTGTTTGATAACAGCAGCTTTGAAAAATTTTCTTCCTGTCTGCATCATGCTGCTCAAAAAGACCTTCGATCCTTCTTCAAATGTATGCAGAAAATGTGCATAAGGATCATGAAAAGATACCTGGCTGCAAATGTCTGGCAGGTTGGCTTCGACCAGGATCTCTTCTTCTTCCACTAGATCAAGAAGAAGACTCTCTTGAGAGAGAGAATCTCCCTCATCTTCTGAACTGGAGGACTCATCATATATTGGGGTTGAGTCCTCTCGGAGCTCCGATATGTTCTGCTCTGAGGTGCAGGGCTCCGTGAAAAGATCCATGTATTCTTGAGCAGGGGCTTGTTCCATTACTTCCTCCTTTTCAAGAGGAAGCTCATTGCTTTCACTCTGCTCAAGAAACTCTTCTTTGCTTTCCTCCTCATCTTCTAAAAGGAAAGGCTGCTGGCTACCAGTCTCACTGATGATCTGTGGTAGAGCAGAATGAAGATTCAAATAGTCTTCATCTGCCATTATGCTGTCGTAGCTTTCTCCATCAGTGTCGTAAATAGGCGGACTTGACCAAGTCCACCATTCTGAGCGCGCAGCAGGTCTTTCTTCGTCCTGATCCACAGAGGATTCTTCTGAATCTGAATCAACAAACTCAACTAATGACTGAGCAAGAGCATGTGATCTATAGAAGATTTCCAGGGTGGACTGCCGGTTTAATATCTGATCGATCTCTTCTTCTGTCAAAACAGGGGTTTCCCTTTCATTATGGACAGAAGCACAGCAGTCCTCTCTCTCTTGCATTAGCTGACTGGGAGGAGGGATGTCTTCTTGAACCTCTTCTTCTTCATCAGATTCTGCCTCTTCCATGTAGTCGTCTGCTTCCTCAAGGCAGATTTCCCTATCAACCTTTGCTAATAGGTCCTGATATTCTTTGGTCAGCGTAACACAAGGCATAGGTAAGCAATCAGGCAATTCCTGATCACTTTCCTCCTCATCTTCTACAGATTCTCGAGCATCATACTTGTCTTGCTCATCTTCTAGATCTTGAGTTTGTTCTTGCTCTGAAGGAGACATAGGCTATTCTAAATAATCATCGTCTGTATTCATATTAGCCAGGTATGTCTCCAGCACTTGACCCAACATTTCTGTTACTCTGCATGCTTTATTATACAAAGCATTATACTTTGCATCTCTGTCCATGTTTAGATCTGCTTTTTGCAAAGAAGGCTACTGTCTCTTCTCAACCAGTTCAGTCTTCTTCACCAGTGGAGTCATCAGGTCTTTGGATCATAGGGAGTGTGGAGTCGCCAGGTGGATGAACATGAATATTTGAGGCCGGATGCTGTCCACCATCAGCAATGAGAAAGCCAATCTAAAGGCAAAGTGGTCCTTGACTCTCAGATTTTCCCCAGTGGAGTCGCCATTATGTTGGGGTTCCCATGTTTTGGCCAGATTGGCAAGGCCAAAAGATGAGACAACATCAGAACCACTTTGGGGCCCTAGGATCTAGCCCTCCTGGACCCGGAGAGGGATCTCTCCAAATAGAGCAAAGAATGGTGTATCTTTGAGGCTCAAAAATAAGATGTTAGGCTAGTTATGAAGCACAGAGGGGGGTTTGAATAATTTGGTTGGAGGGTTGCTGGGTTGGTTAGGAGATCATGGACTGGGAAAGCAATGGGAGAAAAGGAACAAAGCAGCAGGATGTTTCGGCAAGGAGAATGGGCCAAGACCGTGCCATCCATTGGGCTATGGAGTCATGAAAGGGAATTACTTGCATCCACTAGCCAAGGCTTCCAAAGGGCAAGTCATCTAATACTAGAGGATCTTTAGATTAGATTGATGGGATGGAACATTAAGGAGAGAAGATGAAAGAAGGAAAGACAACCATATTTATATCTATAGATCAGGTCAGAGGTCATTTAACTCTAGACCTGCTTGGACATACTCAAAGGCAACTCTCAAAGAGACAAAGGGGCTGCTTATAGATCGGACCAGAGGTCATTTAACTCCAGGTCTGCTTTAGCAACTCCAAGGGAAAAACAGAGGTAAGTTTAACAGAAGGGATCTTAGAGAGGCCAGCTGGTCGCGCAAGGATCCTAGTGGACAGGGTTAACAATTATCCCCAATGTTCCCAAACCTTCCAACTTAAACCCCTCAAGAACATCTAAGAACAAATTCAACTAATTCATACATCAGCCAGCAGGCAATAGCATCCACTGCACTGGTTAAACCAACTGAAATCAACTCTTAGATAGCACATAGAGCAGAAAACATTGAAGGCAGGGAGAGCAGACAGCATAGGGCACCTAACAAGGGTGAATCCTATACCATTATTCTGATGCAAGACCGAACGATAGCAAGAAGCAGCATGTAAATGAAATAAACGAGAGTCGAGAAAAACATCACCAATAGCAATAGACCAGGATCCTATGAAATGTGATTTGATTAATAGATGCAAAACCAGTCATGTACAATAAGCTCAATGGCTGTTACAGTCCAGACTTCTCCTCCCAGCCTATTACATACAACTACTCTGCTACTCCCTCCCACGATTGTTCTAACAGTCAAATGAATCCCTCTAACAGCAAATGCCCAGCAAGGCAACAACAACCTTTACATTATGTTCTCGGGGATCTTTATAGGAGAAGAGGAAGAGACAGAGGTAGATAGAAAATTAAATGAGACTCATTAAGACCGTAAGGCGGAAGTGTTCACGCCCATACTGCTTAATGGCTTTCTACAGCGCTGTAGGTACTCTGTAATCTGGTTCGGAGATCTCTGTCAGGTCGATTTTGACCTCGGATATTTCTTTGAAGTCCTTTCTGGTGCTTGGAGCTCTGTGCTGCCATTATGGAATAAATGGACTGGATGAAAGATCTGCAGGTCCCTCCATGCTTCTTTAATGCTGCTTGACAGTCTCTTGAGAAGTTCTGACAGTGAAATTTACTGCTTATGGGCTCGAGGAAGCATGGAGATTGCTGTAGGATGTGTACTTCTGGAGAGAAAAACTCTGCTGTTAGGTAGCGCAGTTATGGCATTACTAGTGCGCTCTTAATCTTTGAACAGTGCCTGAATCCTTTGACTTGCGGGGTTAACATTAGTTTTCCTAGTATGTCAACGAAACCACCATGTCTGAGCAAATAAACGTCTGTGGCGATGCGGGAATACCTCATGAGAACATCGCACAATTTGAAATAAACTTATTACGGGGCCTGGGCAGTGGTGGAGAAATGCAGTGGAGGCGGAGGAATGGTGGCGGAATGGTGAAAACAGCGGAGATGCAAACGGAGGGGTGAATCTTAAGAACAATACGTTTGGTGATGGTATGCAGCGCAGACCTTTAGATCTTGGTATGGGAACAAAGATCAACGGCGGAGGTTGAGCGGCGTGACAACGTATGCAACGGAAAAAAATACACAAAACACATGAAACATGGCGGAGATGAATGTAAGAGTGGGACCCAGCGGAGGCGGAGGGCGATTGAACGAGAACCGTCCGATCTTGGAGGCAACGAACGGCGGAGATCAAATCGCACCATCGCAATCGGAGGTCGAAGCGAGGAGCAATCGCAATGCACAACACGAATGTTCCGATTGCGATTGGGGTCGAAGGCGCGATTGAGCGATAACCGTTGATCTCGGGGAGGAATGAACGGCTGGGATTGAATCGGGAGACAGAGGAAAGGCTTGCGATCAGCGATCGGAAGGAATGAAGTGATTGAGCGTTGGCCGTCGATCTGGAGGAGGAACGGACGACGGAGATTCAATCGGAAGACAGAGAGAAGAACTTGCGATCGGCGATCGGGGGGAGAATGTGATTGAGCGCTGGCCGCCCGATCGCGGGGAGAATGGACGACTGTGATTGAATCGGGAGACAGCGGGGAAGGCTTGCGATTGCGATCGGAGCACTGTTGCGATTAAGCGCCAACCGTTGAATCTGGAAGGGAACGGACGGTGGGGATGCAATCGGGGGAGAAACAGAAGGACTTGCAATCAGCGATCGGGCGGACTTGCGATTGGCGCGGGACCGTTGATCAGCAGGGAGATGGACGGTCGGGATTAAATCGGGCGGAGGGTAGGGAGGCTTGCGATTGCCATCGGATCTGCGGGAGGATGGACGGCTATGATTAAATCGGAGCATCACAATCGGAGGTAGAGAGATGGGACTTGTGATTGCGATCGGAAGGGGGAAAGTGATTGAGCACTGGCTGTCCTATCTGGCGGGGAGATCAACGGTGGGGACAACAATTGAAGGGAAAATAGAGAAGGATGATGGGAGAGGATGCGATTAGCGCTGAGCCGTTGGATCAGCGGGGACACGAACGGCCAGGATTAAATCAGAGGATGGAGGGAAGGGGATGCGATTAGCGCCAGGCCGTCTGATCAGCTGGAAAATGGACGGCCGCGATCAAATCGGGAGTCAGAGGAAAGGAGATGCGATTGCGATCGGAGGTCGGGAAGAGCGATGGCCGTTAGATCAGAAAGGGGATGGACGACCAGGATTTAATTGGGAGACGGAAGGAGGGACTTCAATCGGGGCGGCACCAATGGGGGTTTCGATTGCGATCGGGAGGGAGCTGCGATTAGCACTCAGCCGTTGATCTGGTGATAGATCGACGGTGCAGAACCCATCGCCAGACTTAACGTATAAAACGATCACATCGGAGCTTTTTGATATTTACAAAGGAAAAGGACCCCCGCCGATCTTCCGATTGCGATTGGCGCTCGGGACTTAAGCGCTTGGTCCCAGCGCCGGGTCATATGTGGGGAAGTGGTTAGAAGGAGCTGGCAGAAAGGGGCTAGGCCTTATAATAAGGTCAGAAGTGGGTTTTTTGCCCATTTTAATGGATTTTAGGGCTGGGGAAAGGGAACGATAGAGGAAGAAAAAGGGGAAAAAGGGAAAACCAAGGGTAGGGGAAGAAGTTAAATGGGATCTTGGGGGGATTTGAGGGGTAAAAGGGGAATAGAAGGGGAAGACAAGGGGGATGAAATAAAAGGGAAAAAGGGGGCCTTTGGGCATTTCTTTATCAGCAGAGAGGCTTTAAAAGGTGAATCAGCAGAGGGGAAACTATCAAAGGATAAAAGACACATGGAGGCTTCAAGGAGACTGTGTTTTCAGAGGAAATGCAATCCTTGAAGACTCAAAAATGATTTAGCCCCCTATTTTCTTGTCAAAAAATTTATAGGGGGGCTAACAATCTCCAGGACCAATGATTAAGGGTATATCATTCCCTATCATTTCATTTGCTACATGCCCTAAGACAAGAAACAAGACAAATCAAGCAAGACTTTCATCAAGAAAAGGTTTCCATGTTTTGAAGCTTATTATATAGCATATGAGAGCTCACCAATGTAGGCTCTAAGGGGCCTAAGTGCATTTCATATGCAGGTAGCCCATTGCAAGGCTGCCCTACAAAGCACATCCCAACATTCACAGGTGCGTTGGTCACATTGGGAGCGAAATTCTCATTGTTCCGAAATCTCCACTTGGCCAGTGCCTTCTAGAAGAGTTTACATGTGTCAAGCTTCAGATCTAAGTGTCCATTTGACATCTACATGACTGGAAACATGTCTTGCCTATTTTTGGAAATTTATTGATTGCAAAACAACCTACATTTCATCTATAAATTGAGCACAGATCTAAGTGCTTGATGAGGAAGAATTTGAGTAGAGAAATGCTGGAGAATTTTCAATTGAGAGCTAGATTTGTGAAGCTATCGCTGGAGAGATTTATACTATGATGAGGCTTGGGAACGTTGCTAGAAGGTCACTTCAAATCAGTCACTAGGTTGTAACCTCTCCTTCTATCATCAATAAAGAGTACTGCTTATTTTTCCCTATATGCATCTGTATTGACTTTGATTTTCCATATTACAATATCTTGGTTTATGTATATGGTTTATGCTTTATTGATTTAGCTGATTAGATTGAATAGATATCTATATTATTCCATCTTCTGCTATTTTATTATTCTTTCTTGCAGGAAGCATTCAACCCATAACCCACTTGAATTTGAAGCTGCAGCAGAAGCAACAAAAGGAGCCATTTGGAAGCGACATAACAAGTAAGCCTCCAATCCTCTCTGTGTATCTATTCTGAGTTAGGAGAAATAGTCGTATAGTCTTTCACCTGTTGTTATAGACTAGCACCTATCTAGGGAAGTGTGATTTATCCGTAATTCATAATTCTGGCCCAACAAATTGGCGACTACACTGGAGAGAATTTCTCTTAGTTCTAGGTGTTTAAGCCTCTGATTTTCTTTGTTTATCCACCCAGTAGTTGTTACACATAAAGGTTAAACTTTTTCAGAGCTTAATTTGCAAAGACAGTGAGTTAAAAAATAGTATTTTTCTTTGTATACTGCACCCAATGCACCGTTAGACAGGACACAGTGCTTTGCAGAGCACTGTCTCCCTTCCTAGCCTGCATTGCAAAGCACTGTCTCCCACTGGAGACTGTGTTGACTACTCAAAGTACCCAAATTCCCTTGAATTTACTTTGCAACTTGCTTCAGTTTTGTTTGCTGCTGTGTTCTGAAAATTTTGATGCTCAATTGACCAGTGACTCTATATACTTCTTCCTCCTTCGATTGAAAATTTCTTCAATGTTGTTTAAAAAAAAAATTTCTTTATCATTGACAAGTTAATTTCAAAGTATTTTTTATGGTTGCATTAAGAATCATTTGCTTTCGAAATAGGAAACTATCGTAAAATCTTTATTTCCTTGATAGGAGAAATTGATGTTGAAATCCTCATTTTTCCTTCAAAAGAGAAATTGTTGTTTGTATTCTTCATTTCTCGGAAGTAAAAAGAATTTTAATTATTGATTTAGTGCACCTAGTTTATTTTCTGCATTCATAACATTAAGGAAACTGAAAAGAAAAAATTGCATTTGCATGTAGAATAATTCGTGTTTTTCAAAAGGAACATTAGGAAATCTGCATTTAGTTTGAGATTCATTGATTTGTTTTGTTCATTGATTTGTTTTCTCTCAAATTATTTTCTCTCTTCCCTTAGTAGCTAGGTCCTTCATTGAAAAAGATGAAAGTGAAAGATTGTTTATCATTCTTAGCTTTCATTTTAGGAATTTCATACACATCATCGCGGTGAACCTTTGAAAGGAAAATGGTTAAGCAAGAGAAACATAAAACTAATCTCAATTTACTTAACAACGCATTGGAACCATAACGATAACATTTAGACGGTCCAAGCTAGAGACGTGTTCTAGCGTCGTAAAACATAGAAGCTGTTGTTAACTTGTCTGCGATACATTCTGAGTGTGATACCTCACTCCACATACGTAAGTATATCATAGCTCGTCCATGTACTTTCGCGTATATCAGGCAGTGTTACAGTATGATAAGTATAAAGGGGTGCTCTCACTATGCGGTTTCACATCAGACAACGCTAATACGGATTTGGGCCTCCACGTACCTTTGGGTATATTTGGGAGGACAAATTTTAGGTGTTATCCATCCATATTGAACCGATTCGACCACCTTGAAATTGTGATACACCAAACACAACATTCGGGGAGATTACTTGCCTGTACTTCTTGGTTTTCCAGGAGGTATTCTGTAGTTCACAGTTTCTTGGTAAACCCTTTTTCCTAGCATTAACTTCTTTTTGTTTATTTATTTTTGGTTAAAATAAATCAGTAATCGTGGAAGAAAAAAATCCTATCCCCCATCATTCACGTAGTTTAGCTTTAAAGCCACCTTTACCACCGGAAGTTACTTCTGGTAGGCGAAGGTGATCATGATCTTCCAAATCAAGTACAATTTGTACCTCTAGCGAAACATCATCTTTTAAACTAGAGTTAGCTCAAATTGTTTCCACACATCCCAGTTAGTTTACTGTTGTCAAAACGGAGTCTTCACAGCTACCCGTGGTCACGATCCATTCAATCGTTGAGACCATGCCTCCTAGACCCGAAATTGTTCAATAAAAAATTGATCTAGATCCTATCTTTTCTTTGCCAGAACATCTAAATCCTGAATTCGACCAACCAGAAGTTGTTCCTACCTTGGTCACCCCAAAAAGTTCTGTAACTATTGAAACTCCTATTTCACACAGTCAACCATCTGAAATATATTTTGGGCCTAACAGTGAAGTTCTTCCTCCTGGTTTAATTGCGATCGAAGAAATCCCACAAGACGATACACCTTTAACTCCAACCCATTTTGGGGGGGACCTTTACCTGTACCAGTCTTTTCCTCAATCGTTTCCATCTGCTTTTTTTGATCCTATTGCCATTCAATCTCCCATCGATTTTCAATGGTATACATTTGGTCAAACAACCATGTCTGAACCAACATCTTCGGTTGGGTATGCTGTTCCAATTACGTCAGTTCCTACCCTCGCTACTCCATCAATGTTCACAACCTCACCAGAGTCATATTTGCACGGTGGCCCTTCAGTCCCAACAGGTTACAAATAATTATCTGTCACTTTCTCTGGTGCATCTTCACATTCATGGTCTTTGCTAATGTCATCATCTGGTGTTTTAACTGGTAGTCCTATAGTTAGTACTGAACGACTTGATTCATTACATACATCATCAGGGCAATATCAAGTCGGTCATTTTGGGTCAATTCCTTTAAGTACCATATCAACTTGACTCCCAGAATTTGAGGAACAATATTTTCCATATTATTATCTCCTTATGCTGGGGGCAACCTTTGGTCACCCAATATGACAATACTCAGTCACTTTTTGGTCAAAATGATGTTGACATGAATGTTTGTCAATGGCATCCCACTCTGCCTATCCGACCACAAACAGTTGTACACTCGTATCAACCGGTTAAACCTATTACACCCACTTCATTACCACTTGTTAATACATCTATACCCTTGTTACAGAATAAAAATATTGTACATCAACCTTATCAGGCGAGTTCTTCAACTCAATATCATCACATGTTGGGTCCACAGACTCAAAATATTTTGGTTACTTTACAACAACCTGTATCAGGAATCATTTATTCACAAGATGGTGTACCATTTTATGGGATGTCACAAACACAACCTAGTTATACATATCAACCGAATTCAACTTATACTAATTTGGGTTATAATACTAGTGGACAGATCCCTTGGCAGCCACAGGCGCAAATGCCTCAAACTTCATTTCAACAAGTATCATATCTAGGTTTTGGTCAACAACATTCTCAAGCGTTTGCCATACAGAACAACCCCTATCTAGGTTACCAGCAGCAGATTCCGTATGTTGGTGCTTAAATACCTGTTCCCCAAGAAATTCCATCTTACCCTGGCTATGCTCAACCTGACCTTAATCGACAGTTGCCTTTTGTTGCAACCTTGGAATTACCAGATTTAAATCGGTTAACCAATGATCCTATAAATTATGCTCCTTGGTGGCCGATGATACCTCATAAATTACCCTTCTATATTCTTAAATTCAATCGAAACCCTGGAGAAGATCCACCGACTCATGTCATGACTTATCATTTATGGTGTTCATCAGATTCCCTGAATGATGATTCTGTTCGACTACGTATTTTCCAGCGCACGCTTATAGGTCCGGCTGCTAAATGGTACATTGAGTTACCTAGAGCTTCTTTTGACAATTTCATTGCCTTAGCTACTGTATTTTTGACCCATTTCCAGTTACTGATCAGATACGAAACTGGAACGAAACTCTTGACCAATTTAAAATAGACTAATGCTACTCACATTTCTGATCATATTCATGAGTGGCGTCATCGTCGACAAATGGTTAAGACATTTTTTCCAGATCAGCTCCTTACTGAAAGGTTCATTAAGTCCTTGTTACCATCTATAACTGAGGATGTGGCTAAAGGTGGCATCATCACAAAAGAGAAATTTATTGCTCATGCCAAATATTTAGACTTGATTTACACTCATTCCGGCACGCTCTATGAAAAAATTCCTAATGCGTTGTGACCTAATTTTAATGTTCCTACTCAAATAAAGGACTCTCATGCTGGAGACAGCTTGATAGGCACTACAAACACACACCACACTACTGCATCTGATCCTGCTCATACTTCTGAAATTAATGCCATGTCATTTGACAAAGTCAAAAGTGACAAGCAACTAGGAAGTAAGAAAAGGGGGAAATCAAAGAAAAAGAAAACTTCTAACCCATAGGAAAGATCATCTGATCAACCGTCGGGACCACGGAAACCTCATTATCCATGCATAATATGTAACGAGGAAAATTTTGTTAGGGATTTTCCTCACCGTGCTGAAGTCTCAAAAATCATCAAGACTTCCCATGCATCAGCTATGTTGACAGACCCATTTCCAAATCCAAACACTAATTTGGTTGCTACGGATCTAGCTCCTAGTTCCCAAGTGTTAATGTTATCCACCAAAAAACCTTCACAATATAGTTTGGTGTCGACGTGGAATAAATACTATGGTAGTCCAACCACTGATCAACCTACTACCTTGACAACGAATCCATCTACTGAATCAGTACCACCTACTGTTATTCCTGAATTGACAATTAAGCCACCAAAGGGAGTAATTCATAAATCGACATATAATCCTCGAGCAAGAGCTACACAAAATTATAATATAGTTGAAGATTTGGCTCAATCCCCTTCAACTATGTCTGCTCTTGAGGTATTACAAAAATTTCCCTCCCAGAAGCAGGCTATATTTTCGGCCATTGGTGGAATTGATCCGAATAATTCTAATATTGTCGTCTTTAATCATACGGGCTATGTACTGCAGTTACCAGAAGAATTGGCATTCTCCATACAAGTAAATGTTCTCAACCACCTTGTTCATCGCACTATTATTTATGAGGGAGCATCTATGTGCATTATGTCCCTAAACTGTTAGAAGTCACTTGGCTCGCCGCGATTATCACAATCATCAATGACATTGAAGGCTTTTGATGGAAGAACATATAAACTTTGTGGTATTATCAATAACCTACATGTTGAACTAGGGGGAAAAACAATTAATATTGATGTTGAGGTTGTTGACGAACCCCATGACTATAATATTTTACTTGGAAGACCATGGGTATATGCAATGACTACCATTGTTTCTACATACTTTAGAATGATTTCCTTTCCACATAAAGGTACAATCACAATCGTTAATCAATTATCCTTTTTTTCCTCCACTTCGTAGGTAACTGGAAGCGTTCCTTTTTTTCACTTACCCAAATTAGAAATCCATAAAGGACTCTTAAAGGATTCCACTCTTATGGGAACCTTTTCATTACCGCCACCCGTGGCGTCGACAGAAATTGCAAGTATAGAGACCTGCTACATGATCTCTTCCACTCTATTTGGATTAAGGGAGAGTATGGGTGATTCTGATATTTCTACGTTGGAAGATGTTTTACTGCCCAGCCCTATTGAGCTGGAATAGTAATCAATCTATTTGGCTTGGGCAGCACATAATAAATCAGCGTCGCTGAGTGTTTGGGTTGATCGTTCCTTAGATTTTGGTACTCTATCTGATCAATTTTCCTTAAAATTTTTGCAGATGAAAATATTTTGGAAGCTATGATGTCAGAAGGAGAGCCATGGGAATATTATTATCATCATTCCCATCATCCAAATTATGAATAAAACAATCTCAGTGAACTATATCACCCATCCATCAAAACTTTCTTTTCGAATTCTTTTCCAATTAATGAAATCGATTCTGAGCGAAAATTATCAAATATAGAAGAAACAATTTCTATTGACATTTCAACCAAACCTGGCGTTGTAGAAAATATTCATGTCGGTTGATCTTGTTCTCCATCAGAATTTGATTCATATCACTCTCTTTTTTGTGAATTTCGTGACGTATTCGCTTGGTCTTATGAGGAAATGCCAGGCATAGATACTAATATAGTTGAACACACTATTAATATGTATCCTGATGTCAAACCAGTGTGCCAACGGCTTTGACCTGTTCATTTGAAGAAGCTGCTGCCATCAAAGTAGAGGTTGGAAAAATTTTTCTTGATGGTTTCATTTACCTTGTTCCACTAACTAAGTGGGTTTCCAATATCGTTCCTGTTATGAAAAAACAAGGCACCATTAGAGTGTGCATCGATTATCAGGATGTTAATCATGCTTGTCCAAAAGACAACTATCCTACTCCCTTTATTGACCAAATTATTAATGATTGTGCTGGATGCGAAATATTCTCATTCATGGATGGATTTTCTGGCTACAATCAAATCAATATTTTCCCAGATGACCACATAAGACAACATTCATCTGTCCCTGGGGCACATTCGCATATAGGAAACTTTCGTTTGGTTTAAAGAACATTGGGGAAACTTTTCAGAGAGCAATGGATTATGCTTTCAACGACATCAAGCCCATTGTTCAACCATATCTAGACGATTTACTAGCACATTCATGAAATCGGACTAATCACCCGATGCATTTGAGAGCCATTTTCTTACGTTGCTGACACTACAAGATACGCCTAAATCCACATAAATGTGTGTTTTGTGTTGGTTCTAGTTGATTGCTCAGATTCATAGTCTCAAAAGAAGGAATTCGAATAGACCCACTGAAGTTTCATGCCATTCTTGGTTTGCCTGCACCATAAAAATTACTTCAGATATGGAAACTTCAAGGAACGGCTAAATTCCTAAGAAGGTTCATTCCAAACTACACCGAAATGGCTAAAGGATTTACTCGATTATTGAAAAAGGGGGTTCCCTTCCATTGGGACCAAGTTGCGCAAGCTTCTATTGATGCTGTCAAGGACACTATTGTCTAAGCGTCATTAATGTATTCTCCTAATTATCATATTGATTATTTCCTATATATCGTTGCGGCTGAAACGACCATCGCTATGGTTTTGGTCCAAGTAGAATATGGAATTGAAAATTTGATCTATTATTTGAGTCATAATCTCAATGATACGGAATTTAAGTACTTTTACGTGGAAAAGATTGCCTTGGTAGTTGTTCAAGTTGTCCAAAGATTTCGCCATTATATCCTACTCCGAAAAACAACAATAGTTTCAGATTGCAACCCCATGATTTATATCTTATCACATCAATTTCTGGGGGAAAATATTCAAAATGGATTGTCATTTTACAGGAATTTGATTTGGAATTCATAAAATCCAAGTCAAAGAAGTCTTTAGTTTTGGCTGAGCTTCTCTGTGACCTTCCCTCTGATAGTACTCCTGCTACGTCGGAACCATCTATTCCTGATGAGTCTTTGTTTTTTATCAGATCATTTGATCCTTGGTATGGGGATTTCATCATTTATCTCCAAACCTAAACGTTTCGACCTAATACCTCTCACTCTGAACAACGATGTATTCGATACCAAGCCAAATATTATTTGATCGTCGACGATACACTTTATCGTCGTGGTGTCGATACCATTTTAAGGAGGTGCCTCACTCATGAGGAGGCCAAAAAAGTGTTAAATGATTGTCATACTAGGGCTTGTGGTGGAAACTTATCTGGATATGCTACTGCGCAGAAGATACTCCGCGTTGGTTACTTTTGGCCTACTATTTTTTGAGATTGCATCCTCGCAGTCAAAATTTGTCATGCATGCCAGATTTTTTATCATAAAATCTACAAACTGACAGCGCCAATGCATCATGTTGTCTCTGCTGAACCATTTATGAAATAGGGTATTGACTTCATGACCTGTAGCCATCCTTTTTCCAGGGGGCATGGTTATATTATTGTCGCAGTCGACTATTTTACCAAATGGGCCGAAGCGATGCCTACATTTAATAACACAAGAGAAACAACTGCATTGTTTTTCTTTAACCACGTTATTGCATGGTTTGGGGTCCCACGGGCTACATTTACGGATCATGGGAATCATTTTCTCAAGCATGTGATGTCTGAATTGACTGCCAAGTTAGGATTGTTGCATGATAATTCTACTCCTTATTATCCACAATCAAATGGAAAAGTTGAGCCTATTAACAAAATTCTTAAACGAATGATAAGAGTCCGTAAAAGGAACTGGCACTTGATCATGTACTCCACCTTGTGGGCATATCGAACCTCGGTGAGAAACACAACCGGATTTACTCCTTTTCAATTAGTGTATGGTATGGAAGCTATCTTACCAATCCAATGTGAAATATATTGTTAAAACTCGCGATTGACTTCTTACCTAACACCTAAGAAGAATAAGTGCATCTCCTTAACCTCATCCATCTTGATGAAACGGGTCATGAATCCCAATTGGCCAACGAAGCACATAAGGGACGTATAAAGGTGAAATACGACAAAAATTTCCAGCCTCGCATCTACTCAGAGGGCGACTTGGTCCTTCTTTACGACCAAGAAGCTGATGTAATAGGTACAGGGAAATTCGAGCCATTATGGCATGGCCCCTATATTTTCAAAGAGTTCTTGCTAAGGGTGCATACAAGTTAGTTGATTACGATGGGATTCCATTGGCACAACCTAGAAATGGGTTGTAATTGAAACGTTATTATGCTTAATCATGAGCATATTAATTTTTTGTATTATATTATTTATATGCTGTTGATTTTCATTCACTATCTTAATTTTCTTTTAGAGTTTTCTTGATGTTATTAATCCACTTTACATTTTATGGCAAATTTCTGAATCTTCAGAACCATTTATTGGATATGCTGATGGTGCTAGTCGTAGTATGCAGAATCTATCCTCTGCAGCGTGCGCCATTTTCGCTACGAATGGCAAGTTAGTGAGTTTTCAAGGGATTTGTATTGGTAGATCGATGAACAATATCACTAAGTATAGCATGTTGATCGAACTTCTCTCTGATTCCATTTCATTTGGTATTAACCGCATAATAATAAGGTTAGACTCACAACTTGTGGTATTACAACTTACTAGTGTTTATACTGTTAGAAATCCAACACTTCTTAGATTGTTCCTAAGAGTTCGACTTTTGGAAAGAAATTTTGATTTTGTTCAATATCAACTTTCTAGAAATTTGAACACTTTAACTAATTCATTAGCTAATCAAGTTTTAGACAGACATTTACGACATAGGTAAAGAAAATATTCACGTCATTGAATAGGATTGCGTATTAAACATAGGAAAACTCTGATATCATATAGATAGATAGTTATAGGTTTTTACAAAAAAATTTGCCCAAGACACATCGGTAATATGACCTCAAAATGTATGCAAAATGTCACAAGTAAACTAGTGGTGCTCATGGTAACACGCTATAGATCTAGCAATCCTACGGAGCAACTGCATCCAATGGTTAGGAACCCCAATTGTGTTTTGTTGTAGTCGCATGGGAAGCTCTTCGATCTAGAAATCCAGAATCCCGAAGGTAAATCCCTCTATGTGCTGCTGAAGCTCAACCAAAGTCTCAGTCATATCAAGGTCCTGAAGGACTTCTCTCCTGACATCCCTCTCTGCTAGCGCATCAGCTTCACGCTATGGTTCCTCTATTGGTTGGACACGATCGATATCTACATTACATAAAACATTTAGTTTAGTCTTGGAAAGAAATCAAAACACAAAAACATTGTATAAACCTTAGAAAAAAAAAATGGTCAAATCATTCTTACCTATTGCACCCCACTGAGTGCCTTCTGGTAATACTAGATCTGGATCTCCTCGGAAGTCGATGCCTGTGTATGCATACTCATCGATGGTGACAATATGTTTCCAGAACCAGGTGAAGAATGCAGTAGAGAACACAATGGTCGATTGGCCTGCATGTCGACCCATGAGTTCTACCCATCTTTGCATTCGAGGATCTCTAGGACTAGATATATGCATTGTTACATGTTGTGGCTGCATCAGTCGAATCCGTTCCAAAGTGAAGGAGATAAGGATTGAATAACTGAAATTTTTCTTCCTTCCTCCCTTTGCTTTATTCAATTTTTCCTTTATCTGAGATAGAACAGCTTTAGACCAGTTGAAGACTGTTGGGTCTAAGCACTCTAGCGCATACTGCATATGCGATTTGTTCGCTACATGTAGTGCAATGGTGCTAGCAAGTTTAGCGATCATGAAAGGGATGGTTCTCAAAGGAAAATCCCTGACATCTCGAATGTTTATTTTTCCATCTTTGCTGGGTTCTCCCCCTGGATAGAAATACTTCATAGCATAATCCCTCAATGTATCTCGTCCAACGGTAGACCCTGTGAGAGAATTGGGTAAACCTCTCCTCGAAAAACCTGTGAGAAAATACACATCCTCAACTGTTATGGGTAACATTTAATTTTTAATGTGAAATGCCTCTATCACTGGATCCCATGCTCGAACTAAGAACTCAGAGTTCTATTTGTTTCCTCATTCACGACAATTTGAAGTACTTAAGTAGTCCACAATCTCTTAGGGCTCTTACAGTACCTGGATCATTCAAGGCAATCATATCTTGTTCTTCATGTTCTATTTTCCTCCATGTAATCGTCATTATAATTCGATGGAAACCTGAAATATAACCATAATATCCATTTGATACCATTCATTGCAAAAAACTAGGCAAATTTTGAGCACAACATGAAAACCAAAAACTTGAATTGCACCCAACGCACTCCCTGGGTTGAGACAGTGCATTGCACATGCATGTACCATTCACTGTACCTGCTATGCAATGCAGGTTTCGACATTCAGGGGTGTGTTTCCCTCATTTTGGGTGGAATTTACCCTAGGGGGCCTTAAAACCCTAAAAATTTCCAAGGAATGGAAATGAAATGAATACTAAAGGGAAGAGGAGGTTCATAGTAATAACCTGGATCAAACGGCGACAAAATCCATCCACAGAAATGACCGCAATCAACGACTAAAGTTCGGGGGAAAAATCAGGTTCAGAGCTCCAAAATGCAAATGGTAACTATGGAATGGCAAAAATGAATAGTGAAACTACTTTATATAGTCATTTAATTGTTTGCAAGTTAAATTTATTGCTATGACTATGATTTTATTATGTTTTTATCATGAAACAGGTATTTTTAATCCATTTGATGTTGTTCTGAATAGGAAATACAACTGATGAACAGATTAGTCGTGCAGATTTATTCAAAGAAAGACTTGACCACAAACCACACTTTTTCTCCTTATTTTTTGAGATTTTTTAAAAACGAAAAAGGATTTGAAGCACACTTTTATCTCTTTTTTGAGCTTCGATAACAGCGAAAAAGGAACCCCTGGAGTCTTCTTTTAGCTCTTTTTAGACTCCGATAATGTGAAAAGATTGTCGAGAACTTGTCTTTTTGAGCTTGTAAAAGTAAATGAATTGATCTCTACTCAGTATAAGTTTAACCCTTTTCCGGACTGAGATAGATTATTTACGAAAAAGGAATACCTTGGTTAAACATGACCAAAGAGGTTCTTTCAGATATTATTTTACACTTTTTCAGATCTGAGAGACAAATTTATGAAAAAGTACTTTTGGAGTTCTCTTTCATCCTCTTTTTCAGACTCTCTAAATATGAAAAAGGACCGATCTATCACTGTCGTTAAGCTCGTTAAAACATAAAATTGTGATGGGCTTGTTAATCATGGCAAGAATCGAGTTTCATTCATTGCTAGACTCGTTAAATTATTAAATAGTGATACTTTATTCACTCGAAGGGTTGAATTATAGATCAATCAAATGTTATCCTCCTCAAGATTATTAAAAAATAAAGAGGTATTGGTCGACAAATGATCGGGGAAAAATTGGGAAAAGTAAGAAAAGTTTCTTTTTGGTAGAAAGTCGCTCTTGAACATGACCCTTCTTTCACTCCATGTCCGTGACTGTTTGGGTTGGGTAATCATCTTGACGGTTAATTCACACTTATGGTTCATCATACCTTCACTTCGGTTTTGGGTCAATGATGCCAGCTCATCATAGTGTCGCCGATATGTTCAATAGAAGTCATCCAGTGATTAGAAAATCATCCTTCTGCAATACTCGTAAACCTTTATTTTCATGATCATCATCCCTGAAAAATTGCTATATCAAGTCATACCCTTGTCTCTGAAATCAGTAACTCTAGTTTTGAAATAAGGTGACTTCCTGTCGATGACAAATCAATATCCAGGAAGTTCACTTAGAAACATTAGATTCCAGTACCATGAGGCTTGTTACAGCATCGACAAGAAAATATAACCCAACTTATTGATCAAGGAATCTAAGTATTGATGTTATTTCAATAAGCATAGGAATAACTCAATGAGAAAAAGAGATCCATATGTATTATCTTGAATAAAAAGAGTAATCTTACAACCTGATGCCTTGATATTGTACATATTTCTCCCGGGGTCCTAAAAAATTGTTTCTCCTTCAGTTTGACAAGCCTTCCTCTCTAAATACTAGCATAGAGTTATGGACACAAGGGTGTGATCATTCTCATACCAACAACAATTTGCTAGTGCAGAAAGTATGCACTCTTGGGAATTCTCTTCAGCAATACCTTTACATTTTCAGCATCTACAATCTACCAGCTGCCCTTCAACCTGAAACTTGAGATCAATTTACAGGGAAATGGAGGTAGTTTCAGTTCCATGAAGAGGGATATGGATTCCTCTCATGAAGGTATTTGAGCTCTATGGACCAAGGGATACACTCCATGAGTGGAGGGATAAAGCTCGAACTAATCGCACCTTTGGAAGCTTGTTATAGGTCAATTTGGGTGCCATTCCCAATGAACTGGTTAACTGGACATCATCTCCAGGACCAATGATTAAGGGTCTATAATTCCCTATCATTTCAATTTCTACATGCCCTAAGACAAGAAACAAGACAAATCAAGAAAGACTTTCATCAAGCAAAGGTTTCCATGGTTTGAAGCTTATTATATAGCATATGAGAGCTCACAAACGCAGGATCTAAGAAGCCTAAGTGAGTTGCATATGCAGGTAGAGCCACACAAGGTTTCTCTGCAAAGCACTTCCTGACATTCATAGGTGCGTTGGTCACATTGGGAGAGAAATTCTCATTGTTACGGAATCTCCACTTGGCCAGTGCCTTCTAGAAGATTTCACATGTGTCAAGCTTCAGATCCAAGTTTCCATTTGACATCTACATGACTGGAAACATGTCTTGCGTATTTTTGGAAATTTATTGATTGCAAAATAACCTACATTTCATTTATAAATTGAGCGCAGATCTGAGTGCTTGATGAGGAATAATTTGAGTAGAGAAATGTTAGAGAATTTTCAATTAAGATCTAGATTTGTGAAGCTACTACTAGAGATATTTATATTGTGATGAGGCTTGGGAACATTGCTAGAAGGTCACTTCAAATCAGTCACTAGGTTTTAACTTCTCCTTCTATCATCAATAAAGAGTACTGCGTATTTTTCCCTATATGCATCTGTATTGAATTTGATTTTCCATATTGCAAGATCTTGGTTGATGTATATGGTTTATGCTTTACTGATTTAGCTAATTAGCTGGAATAGATATCTATATTATTGCATCTTCTGTTGTTTCAATTTTTTTTCTTGTAGGAAGCATTCAACCCATAAACTGCTTGAATTTGAAGCTGCAGTGAAAGTGACAGAAGGAGCCATTTGGAAGGGACTGAACAAGTAAGCCGCCAATCCTCTCTGTGTATCTGTTCTGAGTTAGGATAAATAGTCGTATAGTCTTTCACCTATTTTTCTAGACTAGAACATATCTAGGGAAGCATGATTTATCCGTAATTCACAATTTTGGCCCAACAAATCTTCCAGTTGGGAGAATATTCAACCAGCTAGGCTTCTATAATTTACTTTTTCTTTTATTTGAATTTTTACGGGGGTCCGCATGTAATAGTAGAAAAACGTGCAGGGGTTGCCGCGGTTTATAGACCAAGTATCCACGAACCCAGAAGAAGAGGCTAGAAAAAGTGTGAAGGTAGACTTTTAAGGGTTTTACAGAGCTTTTATCCAATTCCAATTCTTGATACAGGAACATTAGGGTTTTTTAATTCTAAGGGAACATGAAATAGGTGGTGATAGACCCATATGCACATTCAAATGTCATGGTGACAAAATAATGTGTAATAGATTTCCTCCTAAAGTGCAAAGTTTGTGGTTATTCTGAAGAGTGAAGTGCTTTATCATTTCGAGGATTGGATTGGAGACACTGGTCAAAAACTTGTAAAAACATTCAATGCAAACATATATATATATATCATCACTAAGATAGGAATTCCCATACTCATATCAAAACTAACTAAATATTTGGGGACATATATGGTTTCAATATTACATCAAATTAGACACAGTATGGGCATAGCCATCTATCATGAGTAGAAAATTGTATCATGAATAATAAAACTCCTCGCAGCCTGGATAGTGGAAACTAGATTCAGGGTCTTGATTTCTGCTTCCCAAATTGATACGAATATATCCATGCAATTGATTGTGTCAATGTTGACATGGTAGAAACTGCTTGATTACTGGTCAGTTATGTGAACCGTTAACAAGTGTGAGAGAAACCACCAATAATTACAATGATTCTCAAAGTACTCCAGTACAGTCTATGAAGTGTGAATGAATGATTTGTAGTCGAACACTCATAAAATTGTTCAATCGAAGGTCAATGATGCAACATGTCGTCGAAGGCGAGAAATATACCATTAGGGCATGCAGATCCCAAGGTACTGATAGGGTTCTAGATCAAATTTATAGATAATGAGCTGATGTCGATAGAAAGTGATCTGTCACAGGAAAGCCCATGACATGAAACCATTATATCAATTTTTGAAGAAATTTTTGCAAGGACTGACTCAGGGATGGTCAATGTGAATGGAAACAAATGTTTGCAATGAATGGTTTATTTGAACTCTCTCTTGAACACATAATGACATTACAGATGGCCTGGTAGAATTTGACCTAAAACTAATACCCAGAAACTGGCTAAAGACGTTCAATGTGGTTCAATTAACTTTTAGACAAAGGATTTCCCAACCTAGGTACAAGAGTGACAAAGTGTCGTGTTCAAGAGTGGCATGTTGCTTTCTAAAAAAGGGTGACAACTGGATTCTTTTTCTCTCTTTTCCCCCCACCATTACTGGCAAGTACTTCTTTATTTTTGACAAGCTTGAGGAGGATAAATTTTATTTTTTGTGTAAGCTCATCCTTCAGATGAGTCAATCTGATTATTAAAATCAAACCCGAAGAAGGAGTGGGCCAATACTATTTGTAATCGATAGGTCCTTTACTGTTAAATTTTAACGAGTCCAGTATAGGAAAAACTCGGTGTTTTTCAGTTTCAGGGAGTCAGAAGAAAAGCATAAGTAAACTCCATGGAAAATGGTGGAATCCACAAACTAAGGGCAAGGTTGAGGGCTTTCAGTCCATTGGGCTATGGAGTCAAAAGGATGGCTTTACTGGATTTCTATTCTAAACACAAGATGGTATTACAGGGCAAGATAGCTAGACGGAGAACAATCCTTAAAATTTAAAGTGGATGGGATGATCTTGAAGGGATGAAAGGCAGCTAAGAATCTTTCACCATGTTCAAAAGAAAGAAATGAGATGACTACAAACAAAGAGTAATGAAGAATTCTTTATTATAGTAATCAACAGTGTTTAAATTAGCAAAGCAGGAGCATTTAAGAATTCATGCTTATAACTAATTTAGAAGAAAACATTAAGAACAACCACATTTGAAATCAGAGTACAATTAAGCAAATTCTGATTCAATCCTTTATGTAAATTATTCAGAAATGGACATGATGATATTATAAACGAATATAAAATTTCAGACAAAAGGGTAGAAAAACTTATTGAACTGTAGTCCAACACATGAATCCTGCAACAAGTCCAGTGCTTTAAATCGTCATCCAGTAAGCCACGAATAAATTTCTCCAAAATGCTTTTATTCCGAAAACCTCAATGTTACAGCAGAGTAATAGAATCCCCACTCAATACTCTCTTTGAGGGTTTATTTATACACTAAATAATTGAAAATATCTCACACTATCCTAGCCCATAATTTGGGGTGACTAAGGAGTAATTTACAAGTAAACAGGAGACAAATGGTCTCGTAGATAGAATAATAAGTAACTGCTGATGTGCTGTGTCCTTTCTTTATGGATGTGCTGGAGGCAAGTGCTGAAAAAGGGTTTGTTGCTGTCTTCTGGAGTAATTTCTTTGCTTGTTTGATACTCTTTGTCTTTTACGGATACTCTTTAACCTGTGTAACTGATACTCTTTCATCTGTACTCATTTTTATCCTTTTGCCTGATAGTAAAGATAAAATTCTCATCCTGAAAATAAATTTTATAGAATTTCCAATAATTCCCTCCACCATGAATCGTCTGGTATCATAGTCCTTTTGAGTTTTCTCAAGGTCTCATCTTCTTCTGTGAGTTTTTAAAATGTGGGCTCATTAGGAAATAGATACTTTATTTCATGTTCCAAATGAAATAAGTTCCTCACTCTATCATAGATATTTCTCCCTGTTGGTAATGTTTTTTCTGGTAAACTAGGGGAACAAGCAGCTGTATTTTGAGCATGAGCATTTATTTTCTTTACATAGGTTTCCAAGTCCATTATTTGATCTTCTGAGAGCATAGGACTTGGTAACCCATTAACCAACAAAGCTTGAAATTTCTCTCTGAAAATATTGATATCAACCAAAATATCTGTGCACTTCCTTTCTAAATTCTGCATGAAAGTTCTTTTGATGAAAACTCTCTTTATTTCCAAAACTGTGCCGGTCCTGTCCTCAATCCCTAAAACCGCAAGCTGTTGCTTTGTCCGGGTGTTCAAAAACTGAATAAGATGATTGGCCTGCTCAGGCCTGCCTCTTAATTCATTTTTGGTTCTGTTTATTTCTTCTTGGGCTATTTTAACCAAATCATTATGTTCAAAAATAGCTTGAATAGAGGGCCAAATACCCTTTATTAACTCAATGATGTTACCCCAAAGAATGTCATTTATTTCCTTTAAAGGCTTTTCCAATGAAAGATCTTTTTCCAAAGCCTGAACCAATTTTTCTAATCTTTTTATTTCTCTGGTGTTATCAGCAACTGTCTTTTTAGATGTATCATATTTTTCCTCCAATTTTACTAATTGTAATTTCGTGGTTTGGAGTTCTGTGACCCTTAGTTGTAGACTTTCCATTTGTTTTATTAATTCATCAGAACTCAAACCAGAAGTGTTTACCTGGGATGGCTGTGTTTGCTGACCTGTTGTTGTAGTACCTGTGGTTGATGTCTGCCTGATAGTTTCCTGTTCCTGCAAAGCTTGTTCCAATTCCTTCTCCGTTTCACTTAGTCGCTCAGTCATATTTAGGAGCAACTCCATTATTTCTTCTTGTGAATTCCCCTTTAGAACTTCTTGGGTCTGAGGGTGCCTTGAGGCTGGAAATTTTAGCTGCTTTCTGAGTGCAGCTATGTCATCATCTTTCTTCTTTATCAATGCCTCAATACTTTTAATGTCTTTGGGGTTGTGACCTAAACCAATGATTATGTCTTCTAAAGACTTTATTCTATTATCTTTGGCCTGTGAAGAGGCCTTCTCAATTTGCAATTGTGCAGTTGTGTTATTCAAAGAATCCTGCAGCGTTATAGCTGCCATGGCCTTATTGGTAAGAGTAGAATAGACCATTTCCCCAGTTTGTCCGTGTAGCTCTATCTGGTCCAGAGGATGGATGTCCTTTGCCAAAACTTCAAAATTTGTCCTGATGTAGTCAGCTGCAGTAATGGGTTTTGGCACCTTTGATCCGGATTTATGCAGGAACGCAACAGAATAAACACATAACCATAAATACAGAGATGCAGCGGAAATAACACTTCATTTCATTAATATCAAAGAACTGAAATTTGCTTACAGACAATGGAAATAAAACTAGCTAGGGTACTGGTAGCTATCTCTGAGAAGAGATGTGGTGGCTACAGACCTCTGAACTGTTTTACAATGAGGCGCGAGGGCCTATTTATTATTGAGAAACAATGGAGAACCCTAAACATCCCAAAAACCTAACCCTAGGAGATGAAGCGCCAAAACTATGGGCCCCTTTTGGGTAAATTGGTGTTTCAACTTCCCAGGGACGTAACTTTGGCATACTATCTCCGTTTGACGCATATGATACATCATTAGAAAGCTCTATCCGAGGACTACAGCTATCGGGACGAATTTTATCAGAAAAATCGCTGGCGCTTTCATACCCAAAAAACGTCGTTTAGGGCCTCAAAACGGCTCCGGAAGTTCAGGACCCGAAAAACTGCTAAAAATAGTAAGTTATGCCAAAACGGAAAAACTGAAAGAGACAATGGTGGGGGCCCAATTGGAATAGGCGGGTGGCCACCAATATCCACCTGGATCAACCTTTGACTTGAAGTGGCTCATTATCATTTTGCCTTGTGACATGTCAAATGCTGACATTAGCCTTTCTTGATTATGGGGAGCCATCTTCATATATTGATCATATACCTTCATTTTTAATGGATCATTCTTTGCTTTAATATTAATGAAGGTTCTTTTAATATCCCCTGTATCTGTTTTTGGTGGTCTGAAAGAGGATACCTCAGTACTTAATTGCTTTTGTAAATCTTTCCCTTTCTGTCCTGTGTTTGTTTCACTAACTGTGCCAGTTAGTTGACTGTCTTCCCTCCCATCATCAAACACTTCATCTATGATTTCCACTTCTGGAAGTGGATCTGATTTATGTTTTTTAGCTTGATGTGTTCCTGAAGGCTCTTTAGGAGGTGTGGTATCTGGAACTTGCCTTTTCTTACCTATTTCCACATTTGATGGAGTTTTTAACTCTGGAACTTGTGGATGATTTACCTGAGTAGGAGAAACCTGTGATTGTTCAGGTGCTTTGGAAGTTTGTGGTTTCTCTGCCATGACCAAAGTTTCAATGACATGGATTTCAGGTTCCTTTCCTTTGCCCTTTGGTTCTGCTTTGCTCTTGGTGGGCTTGCCCTTCTGCAATCTCTGTTGTGGATTCTTTCTTTGAGAATGTACCAATTTGGGAGTACACCGCGCCAGCCATAAGATTCTAGGTCATATTTATTTTGAAGATCTTTCATAACTTTATTCATTTTTTCTTCTGCACTTTCTTCTTCAACAAGTGTTTTTTCCACCCATTCATCTTGGTTAGCATATTGCTCTATATCAGGAATCTTGTGGTGGATATAAGGGGAAGATTTGTTCTTTAATATTTTTTCACATATGAAACCAAATGGGTCATAAGGAACCCAACGAAAACTTCTTTGAAATTTGCAGCGGTTTTGTAATATATCCTCTGCATCTCGCTCAGCCTCTCTAGAATTGCAGATGTAGGGACCTAATTGGCTTTTAATCCGGAGTTGAGCTTTCTTTTTCACACTACAAAAATGGATCACATCTGAATTGTTCATTTGCCTGAAATATTCCAAGGCAAATAGTCTCATGGGTACATACTTTGGTAACTTGAATGGATGTAATTCACATCCATAAATTCTGATGACTGTATGGTTTTGATACAAATACCAATCCCCAACTTTATAGGTCCTTGAAAGTTGCAAGGTCTTTTTTATTTCATTACTGAGTCTTGGGGGAGGAATCCCTGTCAACAATGTAATTGCAGGATATACAAAAAAATCTATAAACTCAGAATAGGAATAGGGAGACTCATAAGAATGAATGATGGGAGACCAAAATATAACTGACCTTTGGTTTCCCTTGGCATCAAGTTTTTGAACAGGGAAAGGGAACTTTTCTGACTGATAGTAGATAATGAGATGATAGATGACTGAGGAATATTTAAAAACTTTTTCATCATCTAGCCTCATGAATTGATCATGGATCTTGTTGGCTATGAAGGAGGCAAAGTCATATTTAATCTGAGGAGGTTGCCCAGGAGTAAAAATGGATAGCAAAACCAAGGTTACCTCATCAACATATTCACTGGTGTTGAAACCCAAGACAAAAGATATCATATTAAGGATGAGTCTTCCCAATTGATTGAAATAATAAAAACCATAGGGAGGAGACCCCTTAGGTTGATGTTCAGGCAACATGAAAATCTGGCACATGGATTTTAGCTTTTCTGGAGTTAACTGCCTAGTCTTCTCAATCAATTCTTCCATAGACAGAGGTGCCAATTCTTGGTCAGGTTCAAAGTGTAGCATTTGATTGATGGCCTGGGGAGTAATGGGAAACAGAACACTCTGATCAGGAGCTATTACAGCCCTTTGAGTGGGATCATAGTTTGAATGACAATAGTGGATAATTTCTGGGAAATTGATGACTGAGGGGATAAGGTACCTTGGAAGATTGGATTCCCACAGTCCAATGACATCTTGCCCCTTTGAATAATCGTCTCTGCAGCGACAAAAACTCAGAAGGGGGCTTTCATCGAAATGCAAGTCTTTAATCTGAAAATCTCTATCTAACAAAGGTAAATATTCCAATTCACGGTGAGGAGCATTCAATGGAGTTATATTCAAAGCTGCCGGGGCCTCCATTTTGGTTCTTGTGGATTCAAAATGGAGGTTTCTGGTTTTCTTCACAGGCCGGGCGTGATTTCTAAAATGAAGGAAATTGGCACAATTTGTAGGTTCAGGGAGCAATTACACAGTTTTAAAACCTCTGGGGAAGATCTCAGTGATGATTTTTAATCACTAATTCAGCGAAAAACAAAGAAAACAGAGTTTTACTTGCAGTTCGGGGCGGAATAGGATAAATACCTGTTTTTGGAAGAAATCTGGTTCGTAATAGGTAACAGACGGTAGCAGAAGGACGCTTGAACGCAGGTCTGGCGGATTTATGGAACGAAATTGAATGGAACAGTGGATTTCAATGAAAATTCGAAAACCGTAGCAGAGAGCACAGTCGCGTTTAATAACGAAAATAACGGAAAAAACATGAAAAATTGGCTTTATTTACAAGTTAAAAGGGTTTTTTTATTTTTTCGAGGAGTGACGTCATCAATGTACGGGCTGACGTATGCAAGGTCGAGCGGTAAGCAGTAAGCGGTAAGCGGTAATCCCCGCACCGCTTATGAGCAAAGGCGGTATTAACTGCGAGGGCAGCGATTCCACAAAGTTATTGACACGTGGACAGGTGACTAGTCAAATACCACCCATCCCCCGCTGGTTAAAACTCTGACAAGGGATGGCTAGCGGAATGAACGCTAGCCGTAGATCTGTGAAAGAGCGATCCGATGGTGGAAAGGACGGATAGATGGCGGAGGTTTAATGTGCGGGCCCGGCGGGGTTTTAAGCGCGATTTACATTATTTAAACATCCCGGGGCGTTTCTAATTGGTGAATGAGGTTGGTTATTAACTAACTTAGATAATTAGTTAATCCCGCTATATAATGGAAATAGGGGTTGCGGTGGGTTTTAATCATTGGGGAAATGCCAGGTGGATGAGCCACGTTGGCATAGGAATTTTCCAAAGTTTTGGCTTGAAAATAAAACTTCAGATTTATTATTTTTTGGTATTAAACATATAAACCATATGTTTAAAGCTTTTCGAATATATGTTTTTATTTTATTATATGGTAAATTAACAAATATAATTAACTTACCATAGGGGCGGGTTTATGGTATAAAGATATAATTTAACCAAAGGGCTTATATAGTGGGTTTTTATTTGAATGCACGGGGAAATAATTACTTTGGTTAAACTTTATAATAGAGGGGTTTTTGGGGTATTTATAAAAAAGGAGTTATATACTTAGGATAGGGCATTTTACTAGGGATTTAGTAAATAGAGTTAAACATTAATATGACCAAGGGACAAGGGAACTCAAAACACTTTGCACATCTAAGAAAGTGATAATTTTTGAAGTAATTTGCAATATCTCATCTTCAACACTTGAACTTAGAATAGTAAGTTATTTTGAGGGATTTTTTATGGAATTTTGCATGATTTTCCTAAGTAAAATAGGATTTTACTTAGGACAATGTTAAAGGTGAATGATTATAATGATGACTTATCTCAAGTAATTAGGTCTTTTTGATCATTAGGCCGAGGGTCCGGTCCCTCCAAAAGTCAAGGAAATGCCTTGAGCCCTTTTGATCTCCAAATACCTTAGTATTTTGGGGGAAATTAGTAAAACTTTTGAGGGGAAAGTGATGAGGGAAGTTAATGAGTTTGACTTTGCTTGCTATGATTTTCCAGTGTATTTCCTGCTTTAGTATTTGTGATGAAGGTAAAGGATCAAAACATGTAGCAGCATCATTCATCAGATAACACTTTGCAGCACCATCTACCTACCCTATCTACTTAACACTACCATTTTCTCTTCTTTATTAGGGTGCATTTTGACTTGCAAACCCTTATCAATCTTTTTCTTTTACATGGTAAATCTATCTATTTCTACCCTTATTACATCCAAGGGCTCAGATTAAACTGTTGAGCACCTTTTATTCACTCTACCTAGCTACTTATCTGCCAAGATTAAACTGTTTGGCTAGATATTTATTCTCTAATCTATAACATAAAATTGAAATATGACTAAGCCAAGTTTAAACAGTTTGACTTATTCATGAATTGTGGCAAAAGTTTCACAAGCTGCACACAATTGATTTATTACAACAGAGTAAAAAGTAGTGGCATTTGGATTTGCACACTTTCCTTGGTCTATTTTTTGCTTGGGGTTCATTTATTTCTCTTTTTGACCATTTTTATTCTTTTTACCCTTTGATCTTTCTTTTAGGGTATACCCTCTTTACATTTTTTAAATTTTTTGATTTTTTTGGTTTTCAAGAATATGGAACACCTTTGCTCAAGAAAGAAGGTTTGAACATATTCCATAGTTCAATCAAGACAATCATGAAAGATGAAACCTATTGGTATAGGAGACTAACACTGGCTCCACTTGGGGATGGCTTTTCCTTGTGAAAAGTCAAGAACAGCAGGTCAGATGCCTCAAAATTTCTTTAAACTGAAACTATGAAATCTTCCTTCTTCTGGTAGCTTTATTGTACATATGATAGTGAATCTTTTTGAAGATTAGGGCCTTCAATTTGGGCTTCAACTTCAAGAAGTCACCATCCAATCAAAACTGCAATAGAAAAAAGGATATATTATGTACAAGTTAGAAAAATCAAAACATTCTAGAAAATGGGATCAAAATAATGCTTGAGCATTCGACCATTGACTGGTCCTTCTTCAATTTCTGAATTGTCCAACTCCTTCAAAAAGTATGTGTTGTTTCCCTGCAAGGCATGAATGATATAAGGCCCTTTCCACAAGAAATCAAACTTTCCATGTTTCCCTTTTTCTTCTCTTCTAGAATCCCATCTTAGGACTTTATCACCTAGTTGAAAATCTTCTGCTTTAGTCCTTTTATCAAACATTTTCTTTAGCTTTTTCTGCAAGACTTGTGATCTTTGGTATACCTCTTCCCTGGTTTGTTGCAGGTGGATTGTTTGATTAATTCTTCTTTGAATGTCATTTGGCTCCACTTGAGCCTCCTGAAGTAATTTCATAACAAGAATTCCTAAAGATGATGGGAATCTTGCTTCAAGGCCATAAACTAACTCATATGGACTAGTCCCAATTGATTTCTTAGTTGTAAGTCTGTCTGCCCACAATGCATTGGTCAGTTTCTTGTGCCGATTCTTTTTGTTTTCTTCCAATAACTTTTTGATGATATTGATAAGGCTTTTATTGGAGGATTCTGCTAGTCCATTACCCTGAGGGTAATAAGTTGTTGAATGGCCTAAAGTAATATGATATTTACTACAGAAACTGATCATTTTCTTTGACTTAAATGCAGCAGCATTATCTGTTATAATCTTTTCTGGACAGCCAAATCTTGAAAGTATGTTGGTTTCCAAAAACCCTATAATCACTGAATCATTGGACTGTCTACATGGGATGGCTTCAATCCATTTAGTGAAGTAGTCTGTGGCAGTTAAAATCCATCTGTGTTGCCCTGAAGAAGGGGGATGAATTTCTCCAATAAAATCTAACCCCCATTGTTGAAAAGGTCTTTCTGTGGAAATTGGTTTTAAAGGAAAAGGTAACAACTTTCTTTTACCTTCAAATATCTGACATTTATGACAAGTTGTTACAAATTTCCTAACATCAGAAAATAAAGTTGGCCAGTAGAAACCAGCTCTTAAGATTTTGTCTGCAGTTGATTTCCAGTAGAGATGTCCTCCACAATCCCCTGCATGAAATTCATTAAGAATTTTATCAGCTTCATCTTTTAAGAGACAATTCAACAAGATTCCTTCATGATTTTTCCAAAATAGAGTGCTATCTAAAATACAATATTTCAAAGATATGATTTTTAAAAATCTTCTTTTGGTTCTGGACAACCTTGGAGGAGCTTGCAGGTTTAATAAAACATAAATTATATTAGTGTACCAGGGTGAATCTAAGAAAGCTTGACTGATCTGTGGAGTCGCCATCTCCTGATTGTCATCCAGTTCATTAATGTCTAAGGCTTGGCAATTAGTTTCGGTCATGAGTTGTGCCAATCCTTGACCTTTTATAAGTTTTGTTGGTTTAATCTCAATATCATATTCTAAAATGGTAGCTATCCACTTACCTCGTTTACCTTCAATGCCATCTTGAGTCAAAATATCTTTAACTACTGCATTAGGCACATAAGCTATCACATGAGAATATAATATGTAGACTCTGAAATCTTTAATTGCTTTTACCAATGCAAAAGCCTGTTTTTCCATAATATTGTATTTTAGAGATGCATCCCTCAGTGCTTTACTAAAAAATGCTATTGGCTTTTCACATCCTTGGTCATCTTTTTGAAGTAAAACAACTGCAACAGTATGTTCAGAAGCAAATGAAAAAATAATAAAATCTCTATCAAATTTAGGACTGGTCAGAACTGGTGTCCTTGTTAAAGCCATTTTAATTTCTTCGAATGATTGTTTGGCTTCTACAGTCCAGTCAATGCTTGAATCTTTCCTCAACATGTTAGTAAGTAATCTAAGTAACTCAGCTAAACTTGAAATAAATCTTCTTAAGAAATTAATCTTTCCTATGAATGCTTGCAACTCTTTTATGTTTCTGGGGTGGGGTATTTGCAAAATTGCTTGAATTCTTTCTGGATCAATCCTAATGCCATCTTTAGAAATGATGTGCCCTAAAAGCTTTCCTTCTTCCAAACCAAACAATGACTTCTTAGGGTTTAAAGAAATCCCATATTTTCTGCACTTTATAAATACTTGCCTTAGGTGATCTAAATGTTCTTGATCTGTTTTAGAAAAAACAGTTAAATCATCTAGATAAATAACCAGAAAATCATGTATTTCTTTAGCAAAAGCAATATCCATTGCTCTTTGAAATGTAGCTCCTGCATTCTTGAGCCCAAATGGCATTTTGACATATTTAAACGTACCCCATGGTGTAGTGAATGATGTTTTATCCTGATCATCAGGGTGAACCAGAATCTGGTTGTACCCTGAAAATCCATCCAATAGTGATATTCTTGAGGATCCTACTACCCTTTGCAGAATGTGGTCCATCTTCGGCAGAGGATAATTGTCTTTTAAAGAAACTTTATTCAAATTTCTTAAGTCGACACAAAGTCTAATTTCTCCTGTCTTCTTTCTTGTTGGTACCAGGTTAGAAACCCATTCTGAGAATATGATAGGAGCTATAATCCCTGCTTCAAACATCCTTTTGATTTCCTTTTCAATTGAGGGTAATAAAACATGATTTATTCTTCTAAGCTTTTGTTTAAAAGGTTTCTGGTCTGGTTTCAAAGGTATAGTGTGTTGAATGATGGATCTATCATAAGATTTGAGGTCTTCATAACTCCAGGCAAAAACATCCTAGAATTCTTTTAATAGTTCAACATATTTAACCTTTTGATCTTTTGGAAGAGATTTGGACAACTTGACTATTTTGGGATTTTTTGGGGTTCCTAAGTTGCATTCTTCCATATCAGCCTTCACAGGTTCCATTTTAGGTCTAAATGGAATATCATTTGAGTCAAACAGATCTTCCAAAGGAGTTAATCCTTTGGGCAAATGATTATCTTTTAAATTGATGATTTCTGTCTCATCTTCTATGATCTCATCAGATTCCATGTGTTTCAAATTTTGCATGTCCTTTTCTGTGAATGTGGTTGGATGCAGCATATGAATTGCATTTTCTCTCGAAATTTATATTTTTTGTTCTTTCTCTTGATCAAATTCATCAATAGTTATGTCTTCATCTATATTACAGTTAGAAAACTCATTTTGAAGTGTCAAAAAATTATTGATTTGATTGTTATTCACAAATACTTGCCAATTCAAAAGATTGTCTGGTATAGCAGGCCTATGCCTAATCTCAGCTAAAAACTGATGATTAGGGTCAAAAGGTAACTTGCATGTACTAGCAAACATTGCGAGGCTGTGAGCATGCAAATTTTGTTTCCTGGGAATCTTGGCAAGTTGAGCTTGTAAAAATGTGTTGAGAATCTCTACAACTGTCTCTCTGTATTGTTTCAGTCTCATGTCTTTTGTTGAACATTCTCCTTTAATCTGTTGAATGATTAGTTCGAAGTCTCCTATGATTGATACCCTAATAGCTCCTAACTTCTTGACATGTTTAAGCCCTAATAAAAGAGCTTCGTACTCTGCCATGTTGTTAGTGCATTTGAAATTCAACCTATAAGCATGACCCTCTGCATGATTGTTCTCTACATTGTGTAACCAAATCCCAGCTCCTGCCCCTAGTCTGTTTACTGAGCCATCAAACTCTAAATTCCATAGAATTTCATGTTCATAATCTTCATCAATTGTTTTAAAGTGTTTCTTGACAGGAGCTAGTTGTTTAGTTTCTTCAGGTATTTCTTGATCATCTGGTGTTTCTTTGTTTTCAGATATTTCTTCAATTTTAACAGTGGTTTTGTTTATGGTTTCCAATTCTGGAGCTTCTATTTCAGTAGGAAGATCTAACTCAGCATTGTATAAAATAAAAGAATCCATATCAGAATGTATAGAGTAAACAGGGAAGTTTTCAGGCTTCTCATGGCTACTAACTAAATATTTCATCAATGTTTCTCTGTAAAGTCTTTTAGGCTGACCAAATATTGAAATAGTTGCATATGACATGTCTAATTGAATAGACCCTCCAAGTTTAGCACCCCAAGATCTAGACAATAACATACCATATTTAGGTGGAATATCAGCCACTACTATGTCCATCAAAACAGACTTAGCAGGGTATTGTACCAAAGTAACACACAAATCTTTAATCAAACCTAAACATTTTACCTTACTAGAATCAAATGAAAACAAATCTTTGTACGGTCTGGTAATATCTAGATTTAATCTTTCCATTACTGCTTTTGGCATCAAATTGTGAGATGCTCCAGAATCAAGCATTGCATTATGGATTATCTTGTCATGAACATTCAGGCTTACATAAAATGGAGGAGTTCCTCCACTTTCTGGTTTGCCATTAACCTCAGGGCCAAAAAGAAGTTTGGGTTGATCATCAAGGATGTTTACTGAATCATCCAATCCAGTAATGTTAATGTTTAAGGACTTGGTAATTTGACTTCTATAGAGCTCATGTTTAGCCAATTCTGATAAAGGAACAGCTATCTTGAGTTTGCCTATTTCAGCCTCTAGATTGAAAGGTTTTTCTGTTTGAGTTTTAGTGTTTTGCACAGTTGGGTTTTCTCTGTTTTTTGGGTCTTCAATGTTTTTCTCTTTTTCATGAATGAAGTTTTTTTTTGAAGATGTTTCTGGACTAACTTCTACTGTTTCTTCTACATTTCCCACAGGAGGAAAAGTATTAGATTGTTGTTTATTGTTTGATTGGTTGTCAGAGACATCTTCAATTATTGGATTTGAAGGGTTGGGAATTATTCTAGACAAAATTTGTACTTGGGGACTGTTTTGTACAGGGGGAATGTTGACTTTACCTTTGACATTTTGTTTTGCAGTTTTCTGTTTGCTATTCTCTGGTACATCAATCCGTCTACTTCTCAAGTTGTATTGTTTATGAACCTCATAAATTGCTGTGTCATAGCCTTCCTTGAAATCAAAAGTCTCACCTGAATGAGTTTGGAATGTTTCAAGGATGTGATTCTCTTGATCATCTTGGGATAGGAAGACTTCTGGTTCATTTTTGTCATCTGTTACATTGTTTATTTCTACATCTTCTGTAGGTTCTTCAGAAGTTGAACCTTCAACAAATTTTTCTTGGAAAGGTGGTCTAATGTTCTGGTCTGGAACATTCTTTCCACTATTTTGATTCAGATTTCTCCTAAAGTTTGGGTTTCTTGCAACATTCTGATTGTCACTAGAAGACTTTCTTTCAATGGTTTCCACTCTGTCTCCTAATCTTTCCATACCTTTAATGATTACATCCAGCTTCTTTTCAAAAGTTGAAGGTTCTTCATTCATAGGCATTCTTCTTTCTGCCCTAGCTCTGGCTCGTTTTTCTATCAGATTTGCTTCTACACTCACCACTATGCTTTGCATTTCCTCTAGTGTTTGAGGAGCCCTTTCCCTGAGGGAATAAGCTATGTCAGAATCAAAACCGTCTGGAAATTTAACCAATACAGAGTCAGGTGGGGGTCTTAGGTTTTGAGGAACTGCATTATATGCTTCATTGAATCTTATGATGTAATCTTGTACGATTTCGTTAGGTCTTCTTCTTAATTTCTCAAATTCTGATAGGATCTGAAGAGGATCCTTTTTCTTCTCCCATCTGTTCAAAAATGCCCTATATAAAGCTTCTAAATCAGCAATACTGTTTGGGGCAAGGGCCCTAAACCAAGTTCTAACTTCTCCAGTAAGACTCTGAACTAAAATTCTCATTCGGATATTATCAGTATCAATCTCGTAAAAATCAAAGTAATCAGTCATCCTTTTGGTGTGTTGTTGAGCTGTGTAAGTACCTGATCCATCAAAAGGTGTGATCTTACTTTGATAATCTTGAGGTAAAGCTAGAGGGTTGGCTGGTAACTGTAAAGGGGCATATCGATTAGCCATTGGAAGATAAAGTGGGGTAATAGGAGTTGATGGTATGACAGGAGGAGATGGAGGAGTAGAAGGGATGACAGGTGTTTGAAAAGCTTGAGAAACAGTAACTGAACTTGGAGATGCTTCAGTAATTACAGAGATGTTTGAACTTTCTTCAAAGGTTTGTTCAGACTGAATAGAGTTATGTAATTCTCTGTCAAGATGATGAGAAACAAATCTGTATTGCAAATCTTCAAAGAAAAATGGATCTGGAACTAATCTGGATAATTTAGTTTCAGAAAAATTTACAAATAAAGATGTTTCAAATCGTGCATCAAAAGGAATGTCATCAATATATATAATTTTCACAGGACAAGAAGCAGATCTAGAAAGTGGTCTAGAACTTCCTGAACTTTCCTGACTTCCTCTTTCAGAACTTTCTTGACTTCCTTGTCTTCTAAGAATTCTAGGAATCAGATTTGGATTTTCAAATATTGGTGGTGGATTGGGGTCAGGGTTTGACCTAGTATGTCGAATCCTTTCTGAAGCCAGTTTTCCTAGACTATGTGTTTTTTGAATTTTTGATTTTAATTGAAAGAATAAATACAACTTCTACAAATTCTTCAAGAAATAATGATGTGTGATTAAAATTTTCTCAAAGCTCTGTTAAACTAGAGAATCTGATTGAATATTTTGAAACTAAGATTCAATATATAAGCTAAATCAGAGATAGACTGAAGCAGCATTTATTTACTTTTGCAATTGCAGAGCAAAAGCAATTTCAAAGGCTACCTGGCTGATCTTCAGACTCTGTCTATAGCTTATAAATCAAACAATAATAACAGTGAAATGATTCAGATCCCCAGTATGGTCGCCACTATGTTATCACTCGGGTTTTCCTAGAAGTTGTGTAAGAGGAAAGTATACCCGAGGTAACCACAAACCAACCTTTTAGATGCAGAATCTAGCCAATCTGCATCCAGAGAGGGCTCTCTCTTTATGATTTATCTTTGTTCTTGGAAGGTTTTAGGCTAGTTATAGTTTCAAGAGTTTGTTTGGGAAAATGGTGGAATCCACAAACTAAGGGCAAGGTTGAGAGCTTTCAGTCCATTGGGCTATGGAGTCAAAGGATGGCTTTACTGGATTTCTATTCTAAGCACAAGATGGTATTAGAGGGCAAGATAGCTAGACAGAGAACAATCCTTAAAATTTAAAGTGGATGGGATGATCTTGAAGGGATGAAAGGCAGCTAAGAATCTTTCACCATGTTCAAAAGGGAGAAATGAGATGACTACAAACAAAGAGCAATGAAGAATTCTTTATTATAGTAATCAACAATGTTTAAATTAGCAAAGAAAGAGCATTTAAGAATTCATGCTTATAACCAATTTAGAGGAAAACATTAAGAACAATCACATCTGAAATCAGAGTACAATTAAGTAAATTCTGATTCAATCCTTTATGTAAATTATTCAGAAATGGACATGATGATATTATAAACTGATATAAAACTTAAGACAAAGGGTAGAAAGACTTATTGAACTGCAGTCCAACACATGAATCCTGCAAAAATTCCTGAGCTTCAAATCGTCATCCAGTAAGCCACGAATAAATTTCTCCAAAATTCTTTTATTCCGAAAATCTCAATGTTACAGCAAAGTAATAGAATCCACCCTCAATACTCTCTTTGAGGGTTTATTTATACACAAAATAATTGAAAATATCTCACACTATCCTAGCCCATAATTTGGGATGACTAAGGAGTAATTTACAAGTAAACAGGAGACAAATGGTCTCGTAGATAGCATAATAAGTAACTGCTGATGTGCTGTTTCCTTTCTTTATGGATGTGCTGGAGGCAAGTGCTGAAAAAGGGTTTGTTGTTGTCTTCTGGAGTAATTTCTTTGCTTGTTTGATACTCTTTGTCTTTACGGATACTCTTTAACCTGTGTAACTGATACTCTTTCATCTGTACTCATTTTTACCATTTACCTGATAGTAAAGATAAATTTTCATCCTGAAAATAACTTTTATAGAATTTCCAATAATTCCCTCCACCATGAATCGTCTGGTATCATAGTCCTTTTGAGTTTTCTCAATGTCTCATCTGCTTCTGTGAGTTTGTAAAAGGTGGGCTCATTAGGAAATAGATACTTTATTTCATGTTCCAGATGAAATAAAGTCCTCACTCTATCATAGATACTTCTCCCTGTTGGTAATGTCGATTCTGGAAAACTGGTAGAACAAGCAGCTGTATTTTGAGCATGAGCATTTATTTTCTTTACATAGGTTTCCAAGTCCATTATTTGATCCTCTGAGAGCATAGGACTTGGTAACCTACTGTCCAACAAAGCTTGAAATTTTTCTCTGAAAATATTGATATCAACCAAAATATCTGTGCACTTCCTTTCTAAATTCTGCATGAAAGTTATTTTGATGAAAACTCTCTTTATTTCCAAAACTGTGCCGGTCCTGTCGTCAATCCCTAAAATTGCAAGTTGTTGCTTTGTCCGGGTGTTCAAAAATTGAATAAGCTGATTGGCCTGCTCAGGCCTGCCTCTTAATTCATTTCTGGTTCTGTTTATTTCTTCTTGGGCTATTTTAACCAAATCATTTTGTTCAAAAATAGCTTGAATAGAGGGCCAAATACCCTTTATTAACTCAATGATATTACCCCAAAGAATGTCATTTATTTTCTTTAAAGGATTTTCCAATGAAAGATCTTTTTCCAAAGCCTGAACCAATTTTTCTAATCTTTTTATTTCCCTGGTGTTATCAGCAACTGTCTTTTTGGATGTATCATATTTCTCCTCCAATTTTACTAATTGCAATTTCGTGGTTTGAAGTTCTGTGACCCTTAGTTGGAGACTTTCCATTTGTTTATTAATTCATCAGAACTCAAACCATAAGTGTTTACCTGGGATGGCTGTGTTTGCTGACCTGTTGTTGTAGTACCTGTGGTTGATGTCTGCCTGATAGGTTCCTGTTCCTGCAAAGCTTGTTCCAATTCCTTCTCCGTTTCACTTAGTCACTCAGTCATATTTAGGAGCAACTCCATTATTTCTTCCTGTGAATTCCCCTTTAGAACTTCTTGGGTATGAGGGTGCCTTGAGGCTGGAAATTTTAGCTGCTTTCTCAGTGCAGCTATATCATCATCTTTCTTCTTTATTAATGCCTCAATACTTTTAATGTCTTTGGGGTTGTGACCCAAACCAATGATTATGTCTTCTAAAGACTTTATTCTGTTATCTTTGGCCTGTGAAGAGGCCTTCTCAATTTGCAATTGTACAGTTGTGTTATTCAAAGAATCCTGCAGCGTTATAGCTGCCATGGCCTTATTGGTAAGAGTGGAATAGACCATTTCCCAAGTTTGTCTGTGTAGCTCTATCTGGTCCAGAGGATGGATGTCCTTTGCCAAAACTTCAAAATTAGTCCTGATGTAGTCAGCTGCAGTAATGGGTTTTGGCACCTTTGACTTGAAGTGGCTCATTATCATTTTGCCTTGTGACATGTCAAATGCTGACATTAGCCTTTCTTGATTATGGGGAGCCATCTTCATATATTGATCATATACCTTCATTCTTAATGGATCATTCTTTGCTTTAATATTAATGAAGGTTCTTTTAATATCCCCTGTATCTGTTTTTGGTGGTCTGAAAGAGGATACCTCCGTACTTAATTGCTTTTGTAAAGCTTTCCCTTTCTGTCCTGTGTTTGTTTCACTAACTGTGCCAGTTAGTTGACTGTCTTCCCTCCCATCATCAAACACTTCATCTATGATTTCCACTTCTGGAAGTGGATCTGATTTATGTTTTTTAGTTTGATGTGTTCCTGAGGGCTCTTTAGGAGGTGTGGTATCTGGGACTTGCCTTTTCTTACCTATTTCCACATTTGATGGAGTTTGTAACTCTGGAACTTGTGTGTGCTTTGCCTGATTGGGAGAAACCTGTGACTGTTCAGGTGATTTGGAAGTTTGTGGTTTCTCTGCCATGACCAAAGTTTCAAAGACCTGGATTACAAGTTCCTTTCCTTTACCTTTTGTCTCTGCTGCCACTGGTGGACTGCCTTCCTGCAATCTCTGATGTGGATTTGCTGCTGAAGATGTACCAATTTGGGGTACCTGCACTTGACCATAAGATTCTAGGTCATATTTCTTTTGAAGATCTTTCATAACTTTATTCATTTTTTCTTTTGCACTTTCTTCTTCAACAAGTGTTTTTTCCACCCATTCATCTTGGTTAGCATATTGCTCTATATCAGGAATCTTGTGGTGGATATAAGGGGAAGATTTGTTCTTTAATCTTTTTTCACAGATGAAACCAAATGGGTCATAACGAACCCAACGAAAACTTCTTTGAAATTTGCAGCGGTTTTGTAATATATCCTCTGCTTCTCGCTCAGCTTCTCTAGAGTTACAGATGTAGGGACCTAATTGACTTTTAATCCGGAGTTGAGCTTTCTTTTTCACACTACAAAAATGGATCACATATGAATTATTCATTTGCCTGAAATATTCCAAGGCAAACAGTCTCATGGGTACATACTTTGGTAACTTGAATGGATGTAATTCACATCCATAGATTCTGATGACTGTATGGTTTTGATACAAATACCAATCCCCAACTTTATAGGTCCTTGAAAGTTTCAAGGTCTTCCTTATTTCATTACTGAGTCTTAGGGGAGGAATCCATGTCAACAATGTAGTTGCAGGATATACAAAAAGATCTATAAACTCAGAATAGGAATAGGGAGACTCATAAGAATGAATTATGGGAGACCAAAATACTAGCCAGGCCCTTTGGGCACCCATGCATCAGAGATTTTTAGGCAGGGGGGAAGGGAACTTTTAGAAGCCCATTAGTAGATAATGAGATGATAGATGACTAAGAGATATTTAAAAACTTTCATCATCTAGCCTCATGAATTGATCATGGATCTTGTTGTGGCTGAAGGAAGCAGAGTCATATTTAATCTAGGAGGTTTCGAGGAAGTAAAAATGGATAGCAAAACCAAGGTTACTTGTTCAACATATTCAGCGGTGTTTATCTTTAAGATAAAAGATATCTTGAGATGAGTCTTCCCAATTGATTGAAGTAATAAAAACACTAGGAGGAACCATAGAAGTTGATGTTGTTAACATGAAAATCTGGCACATGGACTTTAGCTTTTCTGGAGTTAATTGCCTAGTCTTCTCAATCAATTATTCCATAGATAGAGGTGCCAATTCTTGGTTAGGTTCAAAGTGTAGCATTTGATTGATGGCCTAGGGAGTAATGGGGAATAGAACACTCTGATCAGGAGCTATTACAGCCCTTTGAGTGGGATCATAATTTGAATGACAATAGTGGATAATTTCTGGGAAATTGATGACTGATGGGATAAGGTACCTTGGAAGATTGGATTGCCACTGTCCAATGACATCTTGCCCCTTTGAATAATCGTCTCTACAGCGACAAAAAATTAGAAGGGGGCTTTCATCGAAATGCAAGTCTTTAATCTGAAACTCTCTATCTACCAAAGGTAAATATTCCAATTCACGGTGAGGAGCATTCAGTGGAGTTATATTCAAAGCTGCCGGGGCCTCCATTTTGGTTCTTGTGGATTCAAAATGGAGGTTTCTGGTTTTCTTCACAGGCCGGGCGTGATTTCTAAAATGAAGGAAATTGGCACAATTTGTAGGTTAAGGGAGCAATTACACAGTTTTAAAACCTCTGGGGAAGATCTCAGTGATGATTTTTAATCACTAATTCAGCGAAAAACAAAGAAAACAGAGTTTTACTTGCAGTTCGGGGCGGAATAGGATAAATACCTGTTTTTTGGAAGAAAGTTGGTTCTTAACAGGTAACAGACGGTAGCAGAAGGACGCTTGAACGCAGGTCTGGCGGATTTATGGAGCGAAATTGAATGGAACAGTGGATTTCAATGAAAATTCGAAAACCGTAGCAGAGAGCACAGTCGCGTTTAATAACGAAAATAACGGGAAAAACATGAAAAATTGGCTTTATTTACAAGTTAAAGGGTTTTTTAGTTTTTCGAGGAGTGACGTCATCAATGTACGGGCTGACGCATGCAAGGTCGGGCGGTAAGCAGTAAGCAGTAAGCGGTAATCCCCGCACCGCTTATGAGCAAAGGCGGTATTAACTGCGAGGGCAGCGATTCCAAAAAGTTATCGACACGTGGACGGGTGACTAGTCAAATACCACCCATCCCCCGCTGGTTAAAACTCTGACAAGGGATGGCTAGCGGAATGAATGCTAGCCGCAGATCTGTGAAGGAGCGATCCGATGGTGGAAAGGACGGATAGATGACGGAGGTTTAATGCGCGGGCCCGGCGGGGTTTTAAACGCGATTTACATTATTAAACATCCCGGGGCGTTTCTTATTGGTGAATGAGGTTGGTTATTAACTAACTCAGATAATTAGTTAATCCCGCTATATAATGGAAATAGGGGTTGCGGTGGGTTTTAATCATTGGGGAAATGCCAGGTGGATGAGCCACGTTGGCATAGGAATTTTCCAAAGTTTTGGCTTGAAAATAAAACTTCAGATTTATTATTTTTTGGTATTAAACATATAAACCATATGTTTAAATCTTTTCGAATATATGTTTTTTATTTTATTATATGGTAAATTAACAAATGTAATTAACTTACCATAGGGGCGGGTTTATGGTATAAAGATATAATTTAACCAAAGGGCTTATATAGTGGGTTTTTATTTGAATGCACGGGGAAATAATTACTTTGGTTAAACTTTATAATAGAGGGGTTTTTGGGATATTATTTTAAAAGGAGTTATATACTTAGGATAGGGCATTTCACTAGGGATTTAGTAAATAGAGTTAAACATTAATATGACAAAGGGACAAGGGAACTCAAAAAAACTTTGCATATCTAAGAAAGTGATAACTTCTGAAGTATTTAGCAATATCTCATCTTCCACACTTAAACTTAGAATAGTAAGTTATTTTGAGGGATTTTTATGGAATTTTTCATAGTTTTCCTAAGTAAAATGGGATTTTACTTAGGACAAGGTTAAAGGTGAATGATTATAATGATGAATTATCTCAAGTACTTAGGTCTTTTTGATCATTAGGCCGAGGGTCCGGTCCCTCCAAAAGTCAAGGAAATTCCTTGAGCCCTTTTGATCTCCAAATACCTTAGTATTTTGGGGGAAATTAGTAAAACTTTTGAGGGGAAAGTGATGAGGGAAGTTAATGAGTTTGACTTTGCTTGCTATGATTTTCCAGTGTATTTCCTGCTTTAGTATTTGTGGTGAAAGTAAAGGATTAAAAACATGTAGCAGCATCATTCATCATATAACACTTTGCAGCACCATCTACCTACCCTATCTACTTGACACTACCATTTTCTCTTCTTTATTAGGGTGCATTTAGACTTGAAAACCCTTATCAATCTTTTCTTTTTACATGATAAATCTATCTATTTCTACCCTTATTACATCCAAGGGCTCAGATTGAACTATTGAGCACCTTTTATTCACTCTACCTATCTACTTATCTGCCAAGATTAAACTGTTTGGTCAGATATTTATTCTCTAATCTATAACATAAAATTGAAATATGACTAAGTCAAGTTTAAACAGTTTGACTTATTCATAAATTGTGGCAAAAATTTCACAAGCTGCACACAATTGATTTATTACAACAGAGTAAAAAGTAGTGGCATTTGGATTTGCACACTTTCCTTGGTCTATTTTTTGCTTGGGGTTCATTTCTTTCATTTTCTTGACCAATTTATTTTTCTTACCCTTTGATTTTTCTTTTAGGGTATACCCTCTTTACATTTTTTAAATTTTTTGATTTTTTGGTTTTCAAGAATATGGAACACCTTTGCTCAAGAAAGAAGGTTTGAACATATTCCATAGTTCAATCAATACAATCATGAAAGATGAAACCTATTGGTATAGGAGACTAACAGGTTCCTTGGTTGGTAGATTCTGGAACAGTTGCCATTATATTCAACTTCAATGAATTTTATTAAAAATTTAAAAATATTAACAATTCAAATTCACAATCCACACCTAAAATCCCTAAAAAGTAAAAAGAAACAAATGAAGACGCGTTATCAAATATATGAGTAAAACCACACACAAACAGTTTTTTTCCACAATAACAACACTAGCTGGTGATGAAATCCAATGTCGCAGAAATTAATGTGGAAAACTAGCGGTTGGAACAGTTACCCTGACAACCTACTTAATGAAACAATCTGGTGCAAGTAACTTCACTATGCCATCTAGAAGTGAAGAGTACCCTCCAGAAATTCCAAGTGAGTCTAGTCAATGTCTGCTCTAGGTACAGTGGGACCTTCCCTCCACCATCACCTTGGGAAAAATCTTAAATATTATGGCCAATAAGAAGGGAAAATTTTAGGGGCTAATATTCGTAGGTGGGCTAATATTCCATGATTTTTCCAAAAAAATGTTTGCCAATTTCCACTTATCTAAAAATTAATTCACCCAAATTTTATATTGTAAAATTATTTTACCTTAGAAAATCGCCAATATTATATATTTTCTAATACAAAATAATTATAAATCTAAACATTTTTACAAAATTATCATCGAAAATTTTAAAATTTGGATATTAGGGACTAGTAAGATTTTCCAAGGTTGCTAAACTTTAATATAAACTTCCATCCTTAAAATTTTCCCTGACACTAAGGTCACCAACGGAGACAAATTCACCTGGGGGAACAGTCTACAGTCCGACATACATGCAAGGGCAAAGTATCCAGCTCAATCCCCTTGAAGGCTCCTTGACATGGTAAATCCGAGGTTTGCCAACAAGTGACTCTAGGCTCCTCGATAATGGTTAATCTGAGGTTTACGTTTGTATTACATGGGCATATTCTATCTTTGCCAATGAGATAGGTGTGATTACCTCACTGGGTCCGACATGATCTCGTGCTTGACTCTTTTAAGAATAGCCTCCCAAATCACAATTGCAACAATTGGAATTTTTCCTTACCACAAGATACTATTTTTTTTTTATTTTCTTTGGAAATTTAGCTACTCCCTATTCCAAAGAACTAATCCTAAACTAGATTGGTGGAAAGAGCCCTAGAAAATGTAAAAAAAAATTATTAATTTTATTATGCACTATGTTGTTTGGTTGTTGTTACTCAAAGGGTAAATGGATATGAAACCAATGGTGTTATGAAATGACCCAAAACTGAATGCAATCGAATATGATAATGTAATTCAATTTGATGAATCCTAATTAAAGTAAGGAGAGAGATTTCATTCACTTCCAACAATGGAAAAATTGATAAATACGAGAAAATATAATAAATTCTCTAATGCACTAATTTCAACAAGAAAAACTAATGCTAATCAATTCCAATTTTTATTTTTATGTTTTTAAAACAAGCATAAAAACATGTAAATTCAAATCAAAGAAATTGATCTAGATGTACGATTGATTTTTCCAGAATGTAAACTATGCAGTTGTAATCTATGCACAATTCACTTGAAAACTATACAAATGAGAATTATAACTATGAAAATGTAATCTATGCAAGAGAATTCTCGTACACAAGATGATTCCAAATAAGCGAAAGAACAACGAGACTATTATCCTTCACTAATGTAATCTAAGGAACCAATCAAGTGTAAGTAAACAAAATTGGGTTAGAATTTCAAAGGTCAAAAGTAAAAACACTCAAAGGCGATTAACACTCAGACACTGAGACAAACCTCGAAGTAATGACCAAAGGAAATCAAATTAATAATTTCTCAAAAAAGAAACTCAAAACACCCAATTAATTTAACAGAGACTAATGAGATTGTAAATGGATCAGGGCAATCTTGAAGAATTAGGTTATCTGGCTCTAAAAGACAATTTAATTTGTTTTAAAAATAATTCCACAGGTCTGTAGTTTCTAATGGAAAACAGAGCAGATGCACACTTTTATGAATTAAAACCTGCGGAGGTTGCCGCACTATTTTCTACTGAAAACTATGGAGGCAAGGAAAAAATATGAAAAAATAAATAATCAACTTTCTTTTTTAGGGATTCTTTAAATTTATCTTCCCAACCCAACTTAGAGAATTCAAAATCAGAAAAATTAAAATTAAAACTAAAAACAAATAAATAAAACTAAGTTTTGGCTTCCCCAGTGGAGTTGTCGTTTTGTTATGTGGATTAATCCCTCTTGCTGACAAGAGCGATCTCCCTAGTATTCAACGAATAGCTAGAAACAAACATCCATTTGGAAACATTTTTCTCTAGATTAATTACATTGCATAATTATTATAAGAAATTAAAGAGGACATGCCCCTACCTTGTAATCCAATGTTCGATGCATTCTTTATCCAGTCTCTCCAAATAGGCTTCTCCAATAAGTAGAACCTACAATCAAAGACAAGACAAAAGAATCAAAGCATATGCAACATATAATAATCAAGAAAAGCTAACCCAACTTAATAATCAAGGAATCTAAGTATTTATTTTATTTCAATAAGCATAAGAACAACTCAATGAGAAAAAGAGATCCATATGTATTATCTTGAATAAAAAGAGTAATCTTACAACCTGATGCCTTGATGTCGTACAGATTTCTCCCGGGGTCATGAACAATTGTTCCTCCTTCATTTTGACAAGCCTTCCTCTCTAAATACCAGCATAGAGTTATGGACACAAGGGTGTGATCATTCTTGTGCCAACAACAATTTACTATTGCAGAAAGTATGCACTCTTGGGAATTCTCTTCAGCAATACCTTTACAATTTCAGCATCTACAATCTACCAGCTACCCTTCAACCTAAAATTTGAGCTCAATTTATAGGTAAATGGAGGTAGTTTCAGTTCCATGAAGAGGGGGATAGATTCCTCTCATGAAGGGATTTGAGCTCCATGGACCAAGGGATAATTTCCATGACAGGAGGGATAAAGCTTGAATGGATCGCGCCTCTAGAAGCTTCCAGTTGGGAGAATATTTGACCAGCTATACTTCTAGAATTTAATTTTTCTTTTATTTGACTTTTATGGGGGTCTGTAGGTAATTGTAGGAAAACGTGCGGGGGTTGTCACGGTTTATAGACCAAGTATCCATAGACCCACAGGAAAAGGCTAGAAAAAGTGCGGAGGTAGACTTTTAAGGGTTTTATAGAGTTTTTCTCTAATTCCAAGAATTGATACATGAACATTAGGGTTTTTTAATTCTAAGGGAACATGATATAGGTTGTGATAGACCCATATGAACAGTCAAATGTCATGGTGAAAAAATAATGTGTAACAAATCCTAATCTCCAAAATTGGTTGATAGTTACCTCCGATATTTATTTTTAACGCACACAACAACTCTTGGGAAATTTCAGAGTGATAACAGCGGAGACCATCAAACTGGTGGGCTATGGTAAATATACGGTGGAGCAAAACTATTTTGGTAGGGTCGGGGTCGAACCCACGACCTCACCCTCGCTAGTCATCCACTCTATCATCTCTCCTAGCTCATGGGTCTTAACCCATATATGATGCCACTCCTAATTGAAGTTTATAGGCATGATGAATGGGGGTTTGGAGGGGGCCAACCCCCTCCCATGTGATCAGTACATGAAGACCAACAGCTAGCACCACAGAAATTCAGTGGAGTTCTTAATGACGTTTAATTAGCCACTAAACAACATTAAAGCTACATTAAACTATCATTAGCGCTAAATGTGCTTATATGTAAAAGTTTCTTATCTTAGTATTAATACGCACTTATCTTAGTGTTAAGCACAGTTTTAAATGGAGGGATTTTTGGCGGAGCGTGCCAAATCCGACAACTTGCTAAGTTTAGTAATCTTAACTTGTTGAGCTTCTAGATATAGTGGAGAAAACCTAGGAAAACTTGTTTCTTCCATAACTCAAGCAATTTTCAACCAAAATGAGCGAAGGAAGAGTCATTTATGGTATATTTTTATGTTTTGGAGCCATTGGAGGAGATTACAGAGGAAACAGGAGACTATAAACAAGAATTTTTTACATTTGAAGCTAATTTAAAGGCCCACACTATGAAGATGGACCAAGGAGATGTAGCCCAGGAGGGGTGAACTCCATCAAAAACTTGTGTATTGAACTCTGTTATTTGTACTTGCTATGTATTTATTTTCTTATGTTCATAAATTAGTTTCTATGCTTTTGACTTCATGAAAAACACTAAATTTCACCAAGTTTAATGATTAGACAATCACATGCTCATGGATAAACTCTTAATGGATAAGAAAACCAAAGCAAAGTTTACTTAAATTTGAAAATCATATTAGCACAAAAAAAACTAACAATCATTTTCAGATCAACATGTAATAAAAATTAAAATAAAAACCCCATGCATAAAAAAATCCGCTTAGGTCAATTTAAATAGGGTCGAAGAATATACAATAGAATAATGAATTTAAATAAGTATCACCTGCACAATCGTGTTATGGCACACAATAAATATAGGTGTATCATGTCCCTTCACATTAAATAAGAGTCATTGTTTCCAATTCGATTCTCCATTGCTCGGATTTTCGCCATATATCAACCGACAAATAAAAGGAGTTATAATGCAATATTTGACCATTGGTGCATTAGAAAAGTGGGGCTTGTTTAGGGATAAGTTGATCAGACGAATCTGGAAGCCAAATTTTTTAGACATATAAGAAAACACTGCTTAAAAAATGTTTGTGCTCCATAACACAACAGAACACATTGCTAGAATGGTTGGTTTGTTAGAATTTTTTGGGTGAAAATATTGGAGTTGTCTACCAACACAACAAAATAGTTTGGATGGAAGTTTTTTTGTAGGAATCCGCTAATTTAAAAAAAAAATCAGGTAGTGTGAGTGTTTGAATCATTTTTTTATGGTGGAAATGGATTCAGCGTCATGAAAAACCCCTGGGGCACCCAAAATCCTGAAGTTTGACACCCTTAATCCATATTGTCAAAAACATTTGCCATAGTTTTTCATAATCTTACCAAAATTTCTAGATTATTTTGTGGGTTTTTTAGACTACACTGAAAATATTGGGGTCACCACTCTATTTTAAATTATAATAAAGTATTTTTAGGACCTTAAATAACAAATTTTCTAATTTCTTTCACAATTTCGTTTGCAGTGTGTTGGTATGTCTCCATTAGTCATATGTGAAGTCATTTGTTCAATTCTTATGGTTAATAAATTAATATATTAAGAATAACATTATTATTTTTAAATAACATGAGGTTTTCATGTGGCAATCATTGATTGACCCACATGTCAGTGATTCATTGGCCCACATGGCAGCCTAGCATTGGCCCCAATTTGACGCGTTGGTTGCCACGTCTATAGTCCACCTCACACTGCAACCTCAACATTCCACATCAACCGCCAAGTTACTTCCAACTCATTATGCCATGTGGCACTCTCTCGTGCTTCTACATGACACCCTACACAACATATTTTTATTGTTTTTGCAAAAACCTGATATGAGCATAACTTTATCATACGTCTATTGGAGGCAATTCAAGCATCATTGGAAAGATATTTATGAGATCTATGTTATGGGATAGTTTTCATTACTATTTAAGACAACAAAAAATAGTCAATTTTTTTTAATTTTGTAGCAATTAGACTTGGAAAAGTCATCAAAACATTAAAGCATGTTTCTAATAAGAATTTTATTTAACCTTTCTTTTGAATCACTCAAATCATAGGTCAAATGAAGAATTTATCAACAAAAAACTAATGGGAAGCCCAAGATGAATCACTTTGAGCGACAATTAAAAGTGCATTTCATTTTTATTTGTCTTCCTTGAAATTTTTTATTGGTGCTATTTGTAATTTTTCGTGTATATATTGTGTGAAGAGAGATTGATCACTTCTCTCCCTCAACATTCTTATGTTTTATTACATATAAGTGATAATTTTTTGCAGGGTCTAGGATGATCAAAGAAGATCAATTTATGCACAGGTAGTTTTCAAACACCAATATATTTTTGAAGAATCATGTTTCAGTGGAATCATGAAGAAGTCAAGTGAACGAAAAAACTCTCATATTCCATTTATGTAATTTCTACTCATTCATTTTTATCTCTCTAAGCTTAAAGTTTATCCATTTTGAAGGCCAAAATTCCATCCTCCTACTTGTTGATCATGACTTAAAAATCAATTTCCCTTTGCAAGTTTCTTACCTTCATACCTCACATACATTTCATCCCTAAGCTATGAATAAAATCATTGATTTATTCCATTTTCTTTTTCTTTTTTCCAAATAAATCCTACTTGATAAAATTCTATCTTTCATCTATGGTCCTCTACATTATTACTGTATGCTCACATTAGATGATGGGGGATTCATTAAGGCCCTCATTCTAACAAGTATTGACCCATCAACTTCAACACATTATATGGGTTCAAGGCTAAATATCTTTGTAGTACCTTGAGGCTTGCATGCCTTAATTACAAGTTCTCTCACCAATAAATAGTGGGAATACATCAATTTCCCCTATTTTTCAGATCTTCTAGGTGACTTGACTTCAACTAATTTATTTGTACCTACTAAAATGTACTTAGGAATATTGAATATCATTTCCATTAATGGTGAGTAGTCTCATGTTGGTTGATGGCATTCATTAATGGTCAGTAATCCAACAATTTCTTTCTATATTCAACATTAGCAAAATTTATTCACATAAGAAATAATTATGCCACAATGTAGATATGAATGAAGACCATATGATTTCAGTGGCTTGCAACAGTCTTCTAATAAATAAAAATTCATTTTAGAGTTCAACAACAGTAGCTTAGTTCCATCAATAAGAAGGCGCAAATATTCCAATTTCATATCTCACCCTTTATTCCTAGAACCAAGAGATGAAGAAGCAGATCAAATTCTTTCATTTCACATTCCATGATCCAATAGTAACAACCAATATCTCACGGATGCATAGCTCATTGAATTTTTAGGTAGGTGAAGCTATCTTGTTTTCTAATCTTTAATCATTAATTCCTTAAATGATAGAAGATATGTATTTGGAAAATTTCCCATATTACATTTCCTTCCCCATTTTTAAAAGGCAAAAACACCTTTATTTGGGGCAGGTATTAATTACCCTTTTTCATTTCCATAACCTGATACATTTTTTACCAACATACTTCTCCCAACTGAATGTTGTTGCTATTTTTGGTTCTCTAAAGATTGATATGTTTTGAAAAGATTCAAATTACAAGAAAGGATCAATTGATATGTATATGAATATGAATTCATTTTGGATGCATTATTAAGTATTATTTGTTGTAGCAAGAAGAAAAATAAAATAAAAGTGTTTCCACACAAGAACTAACACTTACAGTAATTATGGTTGTCACACAAGAACCAACCACAATGTAATATTCCCAAATTTTCACATGATATTTGGAATATTAAAGTTCTTGATAAAATTAATTAATTAAGTTAATAAAATGGTGGAGGGACCCATAATCCTCAAATATGAATAAAATCCACTTTGGATGTGTGTATGTGCATATTATAGATCTATATATAAATCATGGAGTAGTGGAGCAGCTCCATTAATGATAAATAAATGGAGATCATGTCTCATTTATGAGATAGATCATGGAGGATGAAATAGTCAAATAAGATCATGGATCTTAAATGTAAAATCATGAGGATTTTGAAGAGGTCCACTAAAATCATAATACATTCAAATTAAGACCATAAAGCAATCATGATAAGTTAGTGGAGAAGGGGGTGCATCTAATGAGCACATGATGGAGGAAGTAGTGCATTTAATGCACACATGATGGAGAGATTGATCATCACATGTGAACATGATGGAGGACATGGAGAAACATCATATTCAACCATGGAGACTTATGTCCACATGCACAACGCAGTTATGAAGTGGGCCTAGGCTATGGAAGGCTCATGATCTATATAATGAAGGTGAATGCACAATAGAAGCAGATTTGGATACTTGAATTATTCTTTGATCTGTTTAGACCTGGATTTGTCTTAAGACATTTCTATGCATGCTTGAGATGTTTAGCTAAGTCTGCATTGTTTTTTAGCGTAGGGTGTTTCCAAGAGGAAATACCACCCTTACCCATGGGGGACTTGTGTGCCTACTCTGGGAAGGTTTTCTATTGAGTTGTATTCTTCATCAGGCATTGGTGCCATCTTTAAGAGGTTGTTTCTAGCATTCTAGTTAAGAAACTAGTGGAGAATCTATCCTTCACTTGTATTTCATATTCATTCTTCTAAGAACATAAGATCTATATTTGGCATTCAGGCCATTGTATATTACCTCCATGCAGAAGCAGTCCCCTCAAGGATTGTTCAGTGTAGTCTTGTATATATATTGGAGGAAGGAAGTTTCCAATGTTTCAACTGGAAATCCTGTGAGGCATCATGTCCTTGTTGATCAGCGGTTGTCATTGATGTCAACCCAACCAGCACCAGAGGCTAACCCAATATTGCATGGGAATTTTGAACTACAAAATTAATATATTCTAGGTCAATAATGCTTTTTATGGTTTCTACTTGTCGATATGTTTCCGTTGATATATGGCACGCCATGTAATTCTTCATGGTTTGAGAGATATTCATGTTTGAAGTTTGTACCCCCAGTTAGTGGGCTAAAACCCCATGGGGTTGGGGCATGGGTCATTGAAAAGTCATAATTAATATTTTTTAAGCTCCTAGAATCCCTCCCATGTTCACTTGTTGAAGCCCCTCTCAACCTAAGAATTTATCTAAATTGTGATCCTCATTTCCTCCTTATGTAAGGGATTTCGCCATCTAAAACAAGTCATCGTGGAATTTGCGCTCTAATTTTTTTTCTACGAAGGTTAAGAAGCTGAAATGTTTATGAGATGAAGCTAAAATCCTAAGGAACCTACTGTAAAAATTTCAGATCAAGGTGTGCAATATTTTTGGAGATATGATTTGTGGAATTCAGGGTTTTTGCAAGCTCTTGAAATTCATCTCAAAGAAGTGACCTTGGTAAATTCGTCATAAATCTCTCTCTGAGTATCAGATTGGAATTTTGTAAAAAGTGGTGGATAGGGCACATTCTGCAATTTTTTCTCTATCAATTTCAGAGCCAAATGAAGAATCAGTGACACGCGGCATGCCGTACAAGTGCGCTCTACTGAAATAGTCCATAATTAGGGCATTGTGAGAGATTGGGTATAAATCTCTCTTGAAGAATCCAAATTGGGTCAGACCTATGGAATTGGAAATAAAACTCATAGGAATACTACATGACCAAAAATCAAATATTGAGGATTTGAAATAACAGAGATACACCAGATTGAATATCGAGCTCCTAGAAGGCAAGAAAAAGCTAGATCATGTGTTGTCAAGGGTTGCAAAGGATTAGACTTTCTACGGCAGCAAAGAAAATCAAGGTGCAGCAGAGGGTATCATGACAAGATCAGCAACCAAGGTGCATAACATCAGTAAGAATTTCATCATATGAAGTCTTCAAGTGGGCAGCACTACATACAATCATTGTACTTAGTCATTGTAAATACATTATTGTACAAATTGTACTAGTATCTATCTACCAAGGGTTGAAGAGGCAATGTTGGCAGGTCTAGGATCATTATTAGGTGGTTGTGTCAAGTTGGGGTTATGGTACGGGAGTCCATTCTTCTTTTATTCTTCTATAGGGTGGTAGGGTGGTGCTAGGGTGAGTTGTAGCTCATTGGATGTTGGGGCATCCATTTAGTTGACTACTGAAGAATCTCGGGCGTTGGAGCGTCCATCCAGTGGGAGATAGAGAAGAATTATTTTCTAGATTCTAGGAAGTTGGAGCTTTATTTTCAATTGGAGTTGAACATTAAAGAATTATTAGAAAAGCGTTAGGTGGTTTTTGCCCCGGAGTGGGTTTCCACCTTAAAAACTGTGTGCATTTGTGTTCCTCTTGTTTGCTGCTTTGTACAAACACTGATAATAATTGAAGATTAACTAATGCTTTAATTGAAAGGAATATTGATTCACACCCCCCCCCCCTTCTCAGTATTTCCAACAATTGGTATCAGAGCTTGGTTCCTTCAATAGCAGTTTAACAACTGGAAGGAGGCCATGGAGCATACCAAGAATGGTGTACCTCTATTCAATGAAAATAATTATACACTCTGGAAAGGAAGAATGGAGCTCTATCTCTTGGTGCAAGGTTACGAAGTATGGGACACTATTCAAAATGGATTTACATCAACTACGGATGAACAAGGTAAGAAGAATTTGGTAAATGATGAAAAAGAAAAGAATATTATTATGAGTGGACTTATTGAATCTGCTTATCATAAGGTGTTGGGTTGTAAAACTGCCAAAAATGTATGGGACAAGCTTGAGAATATATATGCAGGTGACTCAAATGTCAAAGAAGCAAAGCTTCAAATCTATAGAGAAAAATTTGAGAAACTCAGAATGAAAGAAGATTGCAACATTGCTGCATACTTCCAATACATTGATGAAATAACCAATACTCTGGAAAGATTGGGAGAGCCAGTTGACGAGAAGACTATTATACGGAATATTCTTAGAACGTTACCAGTGAGATTCAACCCAAAGATATCGGTCTTAGAATACAGTGCAAATCTGGACAAACTCAGCAAAGAGGAATTACATGGAGTTCTCATAGCATATGAAATGAGACTTTATGAAGAAGAGGGTTCTTCGCATCTAGAAACTGCGTTCGTTGCATCTAAGAAAACCAATAAGGATAAACAACCTTCAATTGAAAATACATGCACCTAGAAGTGTGAAGAACAGGGAGATGATGAAGAAGGTCTTTCAAATGAAGAATATGCTTACTTCACGAGAAAACTAAAAATTGGTAAGGGACAATTCAAAATTAAACTTTTATTGACATGTTTCAGCTGTAATGAGGTTGGGAATTTTGCAGCAAAATGTCCAAACAGAAGTAATGGAAACTCAAAAGGAAAGAAGGCTTTAAGAAATTCAACAAGCAATGATCCAAAAGGAACCTTCTCTCTAAAGAAGATAGCTCATCATCCGATGAAGACAATGACAATGAAGAAGAAGCCAATGAGACAGTATTTTTTATGGCCAAGCACAATAAACAAATGTATCAAAGAGCGAAGAGGATAGACCATAGAAAGATTTTACGAGAAGCAATCAAACATAAAAGATCTCAAGCCGAAGATCGTTCCAAAATGCCGAAGAAAAAGTTCGAGTCTCAAAATTGAAGTTGAAGAACCTAAATGCATTGATACTTCAAAAAAGTTGAAGAAAGCAACCAAGAAAGGAAGAATTAAAGCCAAAGTAGTCTCAACAAGAGAGTGAAGAAGAAAGGAAAAACTATCCAAAACTATTCCAAGAGCTCAAGGGCATTGGAAGAACTCATCAACAATCAACAATATTACAACGACAAAACTGGCATCGGTTACAAAGAAGAAGAAGCGGGACCTTCTACAACAAAATACAATGAACCTATGAGATCTGACATGCATGTAGACTCCACTGGACAATATTTGCAAGAACAACCTTGGAAGACAATTCCTCGATGAAGATTTCCATCCAGGTACCAACATATTTTTTATGGCTACTATTATTCATGTGGAAAATTTGGTCATAACACTGTAGAATATCACACATACCCTAGGAACAAATACAATTCCAGGAGATCTGTCAAATATGAACCTCCCAGGGCTCAGTGAAATATCAATAGATTTGAACATTAAGAAATAATATTGAATGTTACAAATGTCGAAACTTTGGACACATAGCCAAAGGCTGCAGACTTGAAAATCCTCTAGAAGAATATTCGAAGCCACAGAACGAACAAACATGGAAGAAGAATAATAATGATAATTGTGCTCTCGCTTTCAAGACTCAAAATAACAAAGATGTGTGGTATGTTGATAGTGGTTACTCAACGCATATGACTGGAGATAGAAATAAATTTGTATCTCTAAAAGAGAAGAAGGATAGAGCCATGTCCTTTGAAAATGATGGATCTTCAAAGGTTATAGGATCAGGTACTATCACTCTCGGAAGCAAAGATGCTCTAGCCAAGAATGTTCTATTAGTTGAAAACATGAATCACAATTTGCTCATTGTTGGAAAAATGTGTGATCAAGGACACACAATACTATTCAACTCCACGAAATGTGAAATCAGGAAAGGCGTGTATGGTGAAATTGTGGCTACAGCAAGTCAAGCTCCAAACGACATATATGTTCTGGATGAAGCAACTAAAGCATGTCTAATAGATAAAGAGGATAATCTATTAATTGGTAGCAATGATGATCGACTAAGTAAATTTTTCTAAAGGTGCAAAGTGATTCCAAGATATTTTAGCAGTGGTGACATACTTCTTAAGACTAAAATATCTCAATGAAAATAGTATGTTATATGTCTGGTAGTACATCAAGGAAATGCTCAAGAAATTTAAAATGGAAGATTTCAAACCCATCACTTATCGCGACAACGGAGTTGCAAATTGAGCATAGACGACTCATCTAAGGATGTGGATCAAAGGTTGTACAGATCTATGATTAGTAGTCTTCTATATGTAACAGCCTCCCGACTAGATGTTATGCAAGAAGTTGGACAAGTAGCAAGATTCCAAGAAGCACCAAAATAATCACATATTAAATATTCACCAGCATTGGAATATCTTCGCCAAAAGATATGGATTCTCTTAAGTTCTCATTAGATTTTCCTTTTTCAGAATATAAAGGGGGAGTGGAAGTAGATTACAGGTCTGCAGGACGGTCGTGTGTTAGGGGGAGTGGAAGTGTGTACAGGTCTGCAGGATGGTTGTGTTTCAGGGGGAGTTACCCTTTTCCATTGATGTCAAAGGGGGAGAGAATGTTGTAGGAAGAGGTGTCATGATCGCAAGGGGAGTACTTGTGTTGCCATGAATGCCAAAGGGGGAGATTGTTGATCAGCGGTTTTCATTGATGTCAACCCAAGCAGCACCAGAGGCTAACCCAATATTGCATGGGAATTTTGATCTACCAAATTAATATATTCTGGGTGAATAATTATTTTTATGGTTTCTACTTGTCGATATGTTTCCATTGATATATGGCACGCCATGTAATTCTTCACGGTTTGAGAGATATTCATGTTTGAAGTTTGTACCACTAGTTAGTGGACTAAAACCCCATGGTGTTGGGGCACGGATCATTGAAAAGTCATAATTAATATTTTTTAAGCTCCTAGAATCCCTCCCACGTTCACTTGTTGAAGCCCCTCTCAACCTAAGCATTTATATAAATTGTGATCCTCATTTCCTCCTTATGTAAGGGATTTCGCCATCTGAAACAGGTCATTGTGGAATTTTCGCTCTAAATTTTTTTCTATGAAGGTTCAGAAGCTGGAATATTTATGAGATGAAGCGAAAATCCTGAGGAAGCTACTGTAAAAAATTCAGATCAAGGTGCACAATATTTTTGGAGATATGATCTGTGGAATTCAGGGTTTTTGCAGGCTCTTGAAATTCATCTCAAAGAAGTGACCTTGGTAAATTCGTCATAACTCTCTCTCTGAGTATCACATTGGAATTCCATAAAAATTGGTGGATAGTGCACAGTCTATACTTTTTTCTCTATTTATTTCAAATCTAAATGAAGAAAAAATGACATGTGGCACGCCGTACAAGTGCGCTCTGCTAAAACTGTCCATAATTAGGGCATTGTGAGAGATTGGGTATAACTCTCTCTTGAAGGATCCAAATTGGGTCAGACCTGTGGCATTGGAAATATGACTCATAGGACTACTACAGGACCAAAAATCAGATATTGAGGATCTGAAATAACAGAGATACACCAGATTCAATATCGAGCTCCTAGAAGGCAAAAAAAAGCTAGATCATGTGTTGTCAAGGGTTGCAAAGGATCAGACTTGCTATGGCAGCTAAGCAAAGCAAGGTGAAGCAGAGAGTAGCATGACAAGAGAAGCAACCAAAGTGCATAACAACAGTAAGAAGTTCATCATATGAAGTCTTCAAGTGGGCAACACTACATACAATCATTGTACTTAGTCACTGTAAATACATTATTGTACAAATTGTACTAGTATCTATCTGCCAAGGGTTGAAGAGGCAGTGTTGGGAGGTCTAGGATCATTATTAGGTGGTTGTGTCAAGTTGGGGTTATGGTCTAGTATATCTTCTTCTTCTACATCATTCTATATCATTGTAAAGTGGACCATTTTCCCTGGTACGAGAATCCATTCTTCTTTTATTCTTCTATAGGGTGGTAGGGTGGTGCTAGGGTGAGTTGTAGCTCATTGGGTGTTGGGGCATCCGTTCAGTTGACTACTAAAGAATATCATGTGTTGGAGCATCCATCCAGTGGGAGCTAGAGAAGAATTCTTTTCTATATTCTAGGAAGTTGGAGCTTTATTTTCAATTGGAATTTAATATTAAAGAATTATTAGAAAAGCATTAAGTGGTTTTTGCCCCGGAGTGGGTTTCCACCTTAAAAACCGTGTGCATTTGTGTTCCTCTTGTTTGTTGCTATCATTGTATAAACACTGATAATAATTGAAGATTAACTAATGCTCTAATTGAAAGGAATACTGATTCACCCCCCCCTCCTCAGTATTTCCAACAGTCCTCACGTTGGATATATTGTTTCCTTCATTTCAGAGCTGTATAGACATATCTAGCAGTAGGCTATTGGGCCTCCCTCTCTTATAGTGCAGTTTTCTGAAGCTGTTGTTCATCCAGCAGATATTTCAAGTGGAGGATATTGGAGGAGCTAGATATTGAAATTTTAGCCCAAGGATTTAATGAAGGGATCAACCCTTCTTGCATAGAGATTATTTTACATCATTGCAGTCATAATATCATCAGTTCATGCAACAAATATGCATACCCAATAGCTACATAGTGCAAGCCCTAAGAGGGTGATTCTCTTAGATTGACAGATTTGAGAAATCATTTCTAGGTTATCTTGGGGATCCATCATAGAGCCTAGATCTAAAGTTTCAACATCATCAGAGCTCCCATGCTACCTAGATCTAACTTTCTATATTTCTGGAAGTTGCAGTCCCAACAGTTGCAGTAGGGACAGTGTAGTTTACCTTCCAACAGTCCAGCAGTTACGCAGTCCCTCTTGTGGGATCATTCCAGGGTTGGCTTGAGTGTCTCATATTTTTAGCATTGTTGTACTTTATTTTCACCTCCCATATAATAAAATGGCTCAACTATTTATGTGCATTTTGATGTGTGTTTAAATTTAATGTTTACTTTTTTGTAGTTCTTATATTGTGTTTCAATATTACTGCATTCCCCCTTTTTGGATATTACAGTGGTATTAGAGCATGATCTTTGGCTCAACTTGTGGACACTTCATCTTTTGCATCAAAAGAAGAAGCAGATAGAAGAGATATATCATGATGGAGGATTGTAATTTTTCCACTCTTCTCTTTAGATCCCTACATGATCTCTCCAAAGAGGTCAATCAAATGAAGAGCGAAAGGCAAGGGAAGGATCCAAGAAGAAGATTGGATGAGGAAGGTCCAAGCACTTCTATTGGGTGCTAACAGGTGTCTTTAAAAACTCCTAATTGCCTCACATTAATTATCAACTAGGGTAAGTCCTTTTATCTCAAGTGTGTACACAATATGTTGAAGCTATTCATACAAAGAGTAATAGTAAAACCAATCGTTGAATATAGATGCAATCATAAATCTAAAGCTTAAAGAAAGTGATTCATTTTTTCATTATAGCTCAAAACTGTGATACATTCTGAATTTAAATAATTTAATCAACCGAGAGCACTGAAGCATTAACCGAGCTCTTTCATCTAGATCTAAACAATCAAACAAAAGGAAAGTAGTGGAAATAACAGTCTATGCTTTAAGTAATCAAAGCTAATTCTTTTAACAAGCAACTAATAAATTGGAAATGCTTACTCAAGAGAATAAATACATAAATCTAAATTATCAAAATAAATTCACTGTAAAGCAGAAAAGCATAATATACTTGTAGTAAATGGAAAAGTATAGCACAAAGAACAGCAACGAGATTCACTAGAGACCGGGCCCTCAACTGCCAGCGAACACTACTTAGTTAGTCCAGAACAATCGAATGAAAAAAAACGCAAATTATATATTAATCATCACAAATTACAGTACAATACTGTCCTTCAGAACTACGTTATGTTCATTATAAAATGATACATAAATGAAAGAGAGATGGCACAATGTGTGATACGATCTGATTTACATTCTTCGCTTTCCCATATGTCATCATGTTCGTCTTCGCATTCTTCTCGTTCCTTTATAGCTAAAGGAAGAGGTAAATGTGATCCCTCAAGATCAGGGGATCTTGAGGGATTCATAACAGATTTCTATCTTCAAACAGTTCGTCATTCTCACTGATTCGTCTTCTGATTTGACCGCCTTTAACGCGCCTTCCTTTCCCTTGACTAGATCCTGCTATTCCTTTTTTGGAACAACTATTGTTTTATCTGTTATTTTCATCATAAAAGAAATGGGAAGTAGTTTGGAAGGTTAAACCATTTCAGGACTATTTCATTCATTTTTTATCAAAATAGATTCATGATATTATTATATTATGGCACAAAAATGGACGAAGAAGAGGAAAAAGGACAGTGTTTGAGACTAAATACATACCTATTGCAAGGCTCAACGTACTCCCCTGCTTACCTTTTTTCATGTCCTCATGAAAAATAAATAATTCTAATGCAAAGAAGTTAAAGAGTAGGCTGGAGAAGGTCTATCTGTAATAGGCCTGAGACCATGTAATATTCCTACTTAGCCTAAGCTAAGAGGAATATTCAATTTTTTTATTTATTTTCTGTTGCATGAATAAATGAATAAAGGAGGACATGTAAAAATCCTAAGAAGACTAAATAAATCAATGCCCATGTGAACACAGTTAAATCAGGGCCATGTAAATAATCACTTGCAGGTGTGAAAGGGGTTTGAGTTGTGAGACTGGGTCAAAATTGACCAAATCTACAACACTGTCTAGGTTCAATGCATCTCCTAAAGGGAAAATGCAGTTTTAGAAGGAGGCCCCTCATGTGAAAAGAGCTAACTCATCAAGGTGGTTTAGGGTTTGAAAATGCTCTCATCCTATAAAATGAAAGGGAAGGCAGCAAGAGAAGGTTGCTGATTGATCATATTTTTGAGTATTTTGCCTGCTTAGACAAATACTGTTCTCTGTTGTTTAGTGGAGGCTTGTGCTTGGAATTCCTATGCAGGGATTTCACCTCTTCTTTTGAGGATTCTTGGAGGAGTATTTGCTGAATTAGTCCACTATTAGGCTTGAGGCCAAGCTCTACTTACAATTGCAGCGCTGATCCATTGAGGGTTTGTTGCTCTTGCAAGCTGCAGCAAGTAGGAGTTTAGATCTGTAGAGATCTATTTTTTTTGGGGAGCCTCTTCTCATGGAGTGTGTCTTTTAACCTCCTGGAAGAGTGCCTCTCTTGTTTATGCTTCAGATCTGCAACTTGGAAATGGCCATCCATGTCATTTTGAGATACATCGTTGTTTCTATTGATAGACTATGTTATTTTGATATGAGCTTCTCTATGGTGTTTTGATTCCAATTTTTTATTAGAGATATCTAGTGCTAGGCTTTGCCATTCACTTTGGTGATCCATGGATGAGCTTGCTGATCCATGTTCTGTTTAGATCTGATATTTTGTAATGTAATGTTATATTCAGAAATTACTGCAGTATTTTATAGATCTGCAACTTGTATCTCAGATCTACTCTTATTTATGCATGATTTGGTCAAAACCCCAAGGGGATTTTGTAGAGAAAACTATCTAGTTTCTAGATCTAATATAGATCTGATGTTTTGTCCACAGATATGTCCTAGATCGAAGTTGTAATATGCAGCTGCTACAACTCCTAAAAATAACGTTTTTGAGCCATTTATGCTGATATATATATATATATATATATATATATATATATATATATATATATATATATATATATATATATATATATATGTTGCAGCTCTCTTTTCTGAAGATATCTTGCTCTCTTGTCTCATGTAATCTACTGTATATTGAAAGGGCTTAACTTTACTTCTGACTTGTTTCTGTACATTCATTTATTAATTATATTTGATGCAATCTTGCTTAAATTTTCAAATACCGTGTTATTCCTGAAGCTTCTTGTTGTGCATAGCTACAGCCCCTCTTGTAGGGTTTTTTCCAGCTAGACTAGGTTGTGGGAGACCTGTTTACCACACCTAGTTTGATTTTTTTTTGCTCCCCTATTGCATTTAGACTCCAAATATGATGATCTAAGGGATTCAAGGGTGAAAACTCATTTCTGTACATCAATCTCCCAAGGAGTGCGTTATTTTTCCAAGCCTTTTGTGCAATCCCAATTTAGGAACATTACAATGGTATCAGAGCTCCTTTCTTGGCACACCTGTGCTTGCCTTGAAGCACTAGTCATGCTGCATTCAGAAGAATATGATCCTCTTACTAAGAGGGAGAAGAGGTATCAGAACAGAAGTCATAAGAAGTATGACTACACTACTGATGATCCTAACAAGGGTCAAGACAAGGGGAAGGCCCCTGAAGCTGTGAATGATAAAGAAGCAGAGGATTTTGAAAAAAATATTTTGGAGACCATGCAATATCTTTCCAAGGAGATCAAAGAGATGAGGGTGGAAAAAATGAGGGAATATTCTGGGATATTTCAGTTGGGAGAGAGCTCAGATATGTCTCACCATGGGACTGGTCAACTAGTGAATCTACCACCAGCCCCACAAGCTTCACAATTCTCTACTATGCCTACCTTCTTGGTTGTGGAGAATGAAGGACAAAAAGAGCAAGATTCCCTTGAAGATTACTTTGTGGAGTATTATTCTTAGAGTTAGAGATTCAAGGATCACTTGAGTTTCCAATATTTTTTCCTCCTCAAGGACAGAAGAAGACCAGGGCAGCAACATAGATATGGTGGTTTCTTTCATGGTAGACACCACACTATGGGCAGATTATTTTTTCCCAAGTTTGATGGATCATCCTCCAATTCTGCCAAGGCATGGGTAGAGAAGCTGGATATCTACTTCTAGTTGAACAAGGTCCCTAAAACTGAAGCCATCAATATTGTAGCGCTGCATTTTGAGGGAGAAGCACATAATTTGTGGTTCCATGGGCTGTCTGCATTGGGACATATCAATGTGAATAACTACTATGAGTTTACTAGAATACTGGTGGAGAGGTTTGACAGGAAGGATCCTGAAGCACCCTTCATAAGCCTTGCAAAGTTGAAGCAGTTAAGAGATGTAGAGACTTATATCTCTGAGTTTTTAAGATTATCAGTCATGGTCCCTGATATATCTGTAGCCAGGAGGGTCTACATGTTCATTGATGGCCTGGAGGAACCTTTGCATGGGTTGGTTAAATCTACCAAGCCCACCACTTTACATGATGCCATTGAGAGGGCTAGAGATCTCCAAGATGCCTTGCCAAAAGCAAAGACAACTTTCCAAAGCAAGGCCCCTCACTTTTCTAAGGGGAAGGAAGGAAAAGATGCTCCTCCCAAGGAGAGATCTTTGAAGAAACCTTTTGATATTGATCTCAGGAGGGAATTGAGGAAGAAGAAGTTGTGCTTCACCTACCAAGAGTCATGGGCACCAGGACATAGGTGTGCTACTGGAAAGGCACACTACATATAATTTTTCTCATATTTTGAGGAGGAAGATTATGAGGATGAACCTAGGAGGGGTCATAGCGCTGATGATGATGAGGAAGGTCAAACACCCTCCAGAGATGGGAAGGGAACCTTTGCTCCAACCAGTGGGACTCTTGCTTCTTTGAGAGGAGTGCATAAGTACTTGACCCTAAGAGTCCAAGGTTCAGTTATGAATCAGAGAGTATCGATATTGATTGATATTGAGGTAACCCACAACTTTATTGATGCTCATATTGTGCAAAAGAGAGGAATCCCCACTGATACTTTTGAGGGATTTTCTGTTTTGGTCCTAGGGGATACGACCATGCAATGCATGAAATATGTTCGATCACTCTTTGTCACTATGGGATCCTACACTTTGGTGGATCACTTCTTTGTATTTTACATACCAGACACCAACTTCATCTTGGGTGTCCAATGGTTGATTACCTTGGGGAAGGTTACCACTGATTGGAAAGCCTTGCAAATGGAGTGGGTGGACTTGAAGAGTGGGAAACCACAAATTATTCAAGGCATGCACACTTATCCTTCACCTAATATTTCCACACAAACAACAGAGATGGTTTTGCGCAGTGGGAGCAGTGATCTCATAGTTCCTTCTCTCATGTTTATGACGATGCTGCAAGGGACATTCTTATCTCATGGCAAGCCACCTGGAATGCCATCGGACTCAGATCTTGTGGGGAAGGCTCCACAAAGTGCTGCTCCAAATCTATATCCAGGAAGTATTGGAGCAATGAGAGACCAAGTTACAATGCTGGGAGGCTTGGGACAACCCAAGAATGAGGAAAATCTTCTTCCTGCATCACTATCACCCTCTCACTTTTCTGAATCTACACCGTGGGAGGAGAAGAATGGGAGGATCAGCCTTCCAACAAATATTTTGGCATGTATAATGTCAAAGATGGGATCAGCAACATGACAAGCACTCCCATGGATGTATCAGCAGCACTGTCATTGTTGAGCAGTGTGGATCTTTATTGGAAATCTCAACTGCTTGTAGAGTATTCCAAAGATCTCCACACAGGTATGATACTAGATGACATGCAGCAAGAAGAGGGCTACTTAGTTCAAGGAGGAGTCATATATTATCATGGTAAGGTCTTCTTGGCTAGAGCCTCCAAGTTCAAGCAGAAGATCCTACAAGGAGCCTATCAATAATTCTTCCTCAGCCATATGTATTCAATGAAGATCTATTCCCTGATCATGAAGAGTTTTGATTAAGAAGGCATGAGAGAGGACTTACATCAACACTTTCAAGAGTGCAATAGCTATGGAGGATTGGGGCAGCCAATGGAATCTTTGCAAGATTCATCTCAGCTAGCTCTTCCTTTGGTTGAGAGGAAGGGAATTCTCATGCACAACTTGATGTGTGTGAAGAAATATTATGGTAAAGGATTTGATCATGATAAGAAAGTTGTATTTTTTGATCTATTACATTCCTTTGCCATATTTTTGCATGATATGAATCCCAAGGGGAGTGAGAGATCATATGGATCTCATAGTTTGTTGAGGGCCAATGGAAATTCTAAACTTGGCCACTCCCTTGATGTGCAAAGGGAGACTCATTTTCATGATGAGTGCTTCCCAAAGGCACCAAACTTATGTAACACCTTCAACCATGTTAAGGTGACTCATGAAGCAAAAGTGTGGTGGGAATTCCACTTACCACACCTGGATCTACTGAAGACAAGAGGTGCACTGCGCTAGCATCACATATGGGATTTTGACCCACCTCCTCAAGTTCAAATTTTAGTTTGCATCTATGTAGTCTTGCTTCCATACATTGATGATATAGTTGTATTGTTTATGGGATTTTATGGAAAGAGGATGGGCGGTGTGTATGTACCACATGGTTTGGAACTTCAACTTGTACTTCATGATACATGTTTTATATGTAGCATTCCTCCACCCATGTTTATTTCTGTTGAGTTTTTCACTCCTGAAGGGATGGACTATGCACATATTATGTTGGCCTTGGAGGAACAATTCATGATGCTTTGGCTTGTTGAGAACTTGGCTTGTGATGAGGATTTGATCCTTGATGATGCCAAAAATTAAGGAGGAGAAGTACTACAGCTCTTACCCTATCAGTTTCTTGAGGAAAAGCAATATTTTGGAGGGGAGGACTGTAATATTCCTACTTAGCCTAAGCTAAGAGGAATATTCATTTTTGTTTTATTTTTTGTTGCATGAATAAATGAATAAAGGATGACATGTAAAACTCCTAAGAAGACTAAATGAATCAATGCCCATGTGAACAAAGTTAAATTAGGGCCATGTAAATAATCACTTGCAAGTGTGAAAGGAGTTTGAGTTGTGAGACTGGGTCAACCTTGACCAAATCTGTAATGTTCCTTTTTCAGGAACATTGTCAATTGACAAGGAAATCTATTCTAGAGATGGACTGAAGGGGAATTTACTAGATTTGTCACCTTTACAAGGAAGGATGAACTCCAGAGGCTTCTTGGCCCACTATCAGACTCTGTCTATAGAGTGATTGTCAAAGGACAATATCCCCAAGAGGGAACACAACACTATTAGGAATCTTACAAGATAACCCAAAGATTTAGCTACAGCAATATAAAGACATAAACTGGAAATAGAAGTGAATAACATTATGAAAAAATGTATGAAAACCCTTGAGCCATTTTATTATAAAGTAATAGCAGCAAATGATGCAATGAATGTCAGAAGAATAAGGCTAGAAGCCTTCCATGAAAATACATGCCAAAATACAAGTGTTGCTCCATAGCAGAATGCCCATGAATAGGGATTGCACAGTCATAGAAGGGAGACTATTGTACTGAGTGATAAAAAACATGGATCTACATATATATGGCTCATAAATCATTGGGAGAGAAGATCTAAGCTCCCAATCACTACCTCTAGTCAATCCTGGAAGGATTGGCTGAAATATGAAAAACTGCTGAAATGCTGGAGTTGCTGGGTAGCTGCAGCAACTCAATACATGGAATGGAATGGAGAAGGCTGAATGGCTGAAGCTGATGAAGAGCCCTTCTCCTTTGTAAATCTTAAGTGCAAGGCTGATCCCTACACCAAAGATCCCACCCTCTAAAATGCCTGCAAAACCCCGACTGCAAATATGCTCCCACTAGAATGCAGTCTATGAGAGGGTCTGAGCTGTGACTGATGGAAATGGTTGGCCTCCTACCAAAGATAGTGTAATATAACCAAGAACCATCCTCACTAACCTATTGGAATTAGAGAACTTCCCTCCTCTGAAAGATCAGCTGGAAATGGTGTTGTAGGAAACCTCTAGCAACACCCAGCTACACTGCACAATAATCTGCTACATACACTACACTGATGAAGATGGCTGATGCTATGGCCTACATGTCGGAATATGGAGGATGATTGAAACCCTTCATGAGCTACTCAAGAAGGAGAGGAATTCCTAAACAGGACTCCCTCGTGCCCAAGGGCACTGCAGCTCTACTGAACAACAAGAGGCAGTAATTTGTCTCTATAGACAAATACTCAAATGATCTAAGATAATCTCAATGGGATGCCTTGCTCCTCTTTTAAACTCAATGAGCCTTCACCTTCCTTCCTCTATAAGTTTCCTCCCATATGGAATATTCCTCCACTAAAACTACGCTGTCCTACTTAGTGCTCTCCAACTCATGCCAACACAGTTTGACTTGGTGAACTAAGCCTTGTCCATTTTCATTTTAACCTCTTTCACACATGAGGGTGCTAAATCTAGCTCCATGATGATCCCTTTTCACATTGTAAGGGATTTTATTCCTGTTTATTACATGAATGGGTCACTTTACCCATTTTTATTCAACAAAATAAAAATATGAAACTATAATGTTCCATTTTAGCTTGAGGCTAAATTTGGGAACATTACAGTCCTCCCCTCCCAAATGTTGCTTGTCCTCAAGCAACTGCATAAAGAGAACAAAATTCCCCCCCCTTCTTCTCTTGTGGCCTCCTCATCCATGGTCCTACTACTGCTCAAATATGTTGCAATCATTCTGCCCTCCAATGCGCTCTCCCAAGTATGAAAACTGAAAATGATGCTCCTCATGGAAAGATAGAAGGTGTAGTGGAATCCTTCCCGCTGGAATGTGGCCTCCTTAAGGTAGGAGTGACGATATGCATGGGATAATTCTGCTCCCAATGATGATCCTCTCATCCATGCTATCATCTAAATGAAAACCTCAACCCCCGGTTTCTGCAATGTGTTGGGACTGAATGGAGAGTGTGTTTGTGCTTCTCAAGATGGTCCTCTTTCCATTTGAGTGTTCATGGGGCTACCTATACCCTTGGGCTGAAATAGTATGGCCCAAGCTACCCCATCAAGAAAACCAGCCATGAAATGCCTCTGCAAATTCTCCCAGTGGTCCCTCCCACAAGAAGGTACAAGTAGCAATGTGGCAATCATGGTTTGCCCATGGTATCTCCTGCAACATAAAACATGTATAATGGGGATAATCATGCTCCCAATGGGTTTTTCTTACAATGATCTCCAAATAAAACTCCTCAATAGACATACAACATCAGAAATTCATAAGGAGCAATATGCAATAGAAACAAGTTGTCAAATGACAACCGAAGAGTGGTTCCAAATTCCACTCATGGAACCTGCGCAGTGCCTCCTTGACCTGCCTTAAAATCAAAGTAACAAGTGTTGAAATAGCCACTTGTTTGCTGCCACAAACTCCTCACAAGATGGAATCATCAAAATACAAATTGGTGCCAATGGTGCACACCAAGAAGCATGTGGCTTCCCCCACAACTATCACAAAATTAGCCACAATCAAGGATACAAGTAGCTGCAAGTACATCATATCAAATTAAAGAAGGGATGATCCTCCTTGAGACAATAGGATACTCATATGAAGTAAAAAGGTACAAAATGGGAAATGATACCTTCTCTACCCTGTACTTGAGACCTTGAGCTGAAATGTCTCATCTGAATGCTCTCCCTCTCCTCCAATGAGTAAGGGAATGGTTGTGCCAACTTCTCCAAAATAAATCGGGCTGTGCATCTATCCATATGCTGAAAGAGATCATACTGAATGCCCTCCCAAATGAACTCCTCTAGAAATGCAAGGTATGCATCCAAGTGCATAGCTAGGAAGTCCTCAAATGATGCATGCAAATAATTTTTCCCTGAGACTAGAAACTCTAGCCAAGAAGAGTCTGCCATGATGATATATGATTATATCATCCACTAATATCTTCCATCTCCATCAAGGCCATCCAAAAATCATGCATGCATCAAGATCCTGGGGAATACTCACCCAAAGCTGAGTCCTCCATCCTAGATCAATCCTCCACATAGACAGCACTGGTGTTCTGCAATATGGTGTTCCATAACGTTGTTGCCTACTACCTTGACATCCCCTCATGTCAAATTCATCCTCCAAGTTGCTGCCATGCCAACATGCAGCTACTCATGCTCAAGAGAAATGATGATCTCTAAAAATGAGCCTCCCATGAGAGACTATCACCTCCAAATAATCTCCCGATCCTGGGTAATGCAAGCATGAGTGGCCTCCATCTACTCCAATGCATCAAAGAGTCCTTCCTCAAAGGAAGTATCATATCTCTCACCACATCTATGGAGCAGTCAACCTGCATCATGAAGATGCAATCCTATATCCTTGCAGCAACATCTGCCAGCGCAGTATGACTGATGAGAGTGGGTGATGCTGAAAACGAGAGAGTTTCTCCCTCCTCCTTGAGTCTATCCCAAATATCTGTGTTGTGCTTGACTATCCCAAGGTTTCCACCTCCTGAAAACAAGGTGTGAGGCCCCAAATGTGGAGCATCCAACCTCCTCTGTTGATCTAGTGGTCTCCTTGGTGCAATGTCTCCATGCAGTGAGACACCATCCTCAAGAGATGACTGAATGTATGAATGGAGAAAACCCTCCATGCTTCCACTGTGCAATCCAATCATCATCTTAGGTGCATCAACCTCATAAAATAGACAGGGTGTGTGCTCCTCATCACATGATGATCATCCTCCCTATCTCTTCCTTATATCTCCACAGCTCTGCACCCTACCAAAAATGGCACAGATGTAACATGAGTTGTGCCTTGATCTCTACATGGGAGATCCTGAGGAATTTCTTGCAAAGACACAAGAATCCCTCTACATGGAGCAAGAGCTCCTCTTTCCTCTGCATGAGGCACTGGATCAACTCTAGCTATACCAGTGCAATTTCCCTCCTCCTCATCAACATGTAGGGGCAATCTCTCCAAAATCTGATCTCCTTTTGAAAAAGAGACCTCCATGCTCTCTTGTGCAAGAATATGAGATGGATACCTTGCCTTCAACAAGCTGTGATGCAAGATTTCAACCCTCTCAACAATGCTCTGAAGTGGATCTAAGTTTATGTTTCCTTCCCTTACATGCAAAGTCTTGGTTTGTTCCTCTGCATGTGTTTCAGATTTTCTCCTTCCAAATCCTTCCATCATTATTCCAATGAATCTGAAATAGGAAGAATTATTTGCATTCCTGAAGAACATGACTCAAATATCCACCATGCATAGGTCTTACCTCTAAAGTGCAGCGCTGAAAATCTAATAGCATCTCCTTTGGAAACTTTGTGCTGCTGCAACATGGTCTTCAACTCCTCTACCCATGCTTGGCTGAACATGTAGGTGAACTTCCGAAATTAGATAGAAAAAATCTATCTTGCTACTGGCTTCCCTTCACCTTAGACTTGAAAAATCCATGAAGTGAGATGATCTCTGAATGCCGAAGTTTGAGACTCATAATCCCTCTGAAAATATTCAAGAGTTTTCATCTTGATCACCTCTCCTTCTTTTCCCATCTCTTGCATGACAAAGCTGCACATGTGACTATGTTGTGCATCAAAGGATGTGACTACATGTTCACATTCCTCATCAGAAACCCTAGAGTTTGTTTCTGCTTCAAACCCTTGTGGAGATTCTTCAAATCTCTCCCTTCTCTTTTGCTTGTGGCTCCTGTGAAAGCCCTAGGTGGATTTAGGGACAAGCTTGGCTAGCTCATCTCTTTTTTCTTTCTTATTATCCACAAAGTGGAGTATTAATCATCTTCTTAGATGGAATCTTGGTGAAGATCCATAGGCTGAGCCAAGATTATGCTCTGATACCACTGTAATGTTCCTTTTTTAGGAACATTTTCAATTGACAAGGAAATCTATTCCAGAGATGGACTGAAGGGGAATTTACTGGATTTGTCACCTTCACAAGGAAGGATGAACTCTAGAGGCTTCCTGGCCCACTATCAGAATTTTTCTATAGAGTGATTGTCAAAGGAAAATATCCCCAAGAGGGAATACAACACTATTGAGAATCTTACAAGATAACCCAAAGATTCAGCTACAACAATATAAAGACATAAACTGGAAATAACAGTGAATAAAATTATGCCAAAATGTATGAAAACCCTTGAGCCATGTTATTATAAAGTAACAGCAGCAAATGATACAATGAATGTCAGAAGAATAAGGCTAGAAGCCTTCCATGAAAATACATGCCAAAATACAAGTGCTGCTCCATAGCAGAATTCCCATGAATAGGGACTGTGTAGTCATAGAAGGGAGAATGATGTACTGAGTGAGAAACAACATGGATCTTCATATATATGGCTCATACATCATTGGGAGAGAATATCTAAGCTCCCAATCACTACCTCTAGTCAATCCTGGAAGGATTGGCTGAAATATGCAAAACTGTTGAAATGCCGAAGTTGCTGGGTAGCTACAGCAACTCAATACATGGAATGGAATGGAGAAGGCTGAATGGTTGAAGCTTATGAAGATACATTCTTCTTTAGAAATCTTAAATGCAAGGCTGATCCCCACACTAAAGATCCCACCCTCTGAAATGCCTGCAAAACCTCCACTGCAAATATGCTCCCACTAGAACGCAGTCTATGAGAGGGTCTACGCTGTGACTAATGGAAATGGTTTGCCTCCTACCAATGATAGTGGAATATGCTCAGGAACCATCCTCACTAACCTCCCATAAGTAGATAACTTCTCTCCTCTGAAAAATCAGCTAGAAATGGTGTTGTAGGAAACCTCCAACAACACCCAGCTACATTGCACAATAATCTGCTATAGACACTGCGCCGATGAAGATGGTTGATGCTATGGTCTGAATGCCGGAATATGGAGGATGAGTGCAATCCTTCATGAGCTACTCAAGATGGAGAGGAATTCATAAACAGGTCTCCCTCGTGCCCGAGGGCACTGCAACTCTACTGAACAACAAGAGGCAGCAATTTGTCTCTATAGACAAATACTCAAATGATACAAGATAATCTCAATGGGCTGCCTTGCTCCTCTTTTAAACTCAATGAGCCTTCACCTTCCTTCCTCTAGAAGTTTCCTCCCTCATGGAATATTCCTCCACTAAAACTGCGTTGTCTCACTTAGTGCTCTCCAACTCATGCCAACGCAGTTTGACTTGGTCAACTAAGCCTTGTCCATTTTCATTTTAACCTCTTTCACACATGAGGGTGTGAAATCCAGCTTCATGATGATCCCTTTTCATATTGTAAGGGATTTTATTCTTGTTTATTACATGAATGGGTCACTTTACCCATTTTTATTTGACAAAATAAAAATATGCAACTACAATGTTCCATTTTAGCTTGAGGCTAAAATTGGGAACATTACAAAATCTACAGTGATGTCTAGGTTCAGTGCATCTCCTAAAGGGACAACGTAGTTTTAGAAGGAGGCCCCTCATGTGAAAAGAGATAACTCATCAAGGTGGTTTAGGGTTTTCAAAGGATCTCATATTATAAAAGGAAAGGGAAGTTAGCAAGAGAAGGTTGTTGATTAATCATATTTCTGAGTATTTTGTCTACTTAGAAAAATACTATTCTTTGATGTTTAGTGGAGGACTGTACTTGGAATTCCTATGCAGGGGTTTCACCTCTTCCTTTGAGGATTCTTGGAGGAGTATTTTCTGAATTATTCCTCTATCAGGCTTGAGGCCAAGCTCTACTTACAATTGCAGCGCTGATCCATTGAGGGTTTGCTGCTCTTGCAAGCTACAGCAAGTGGGAGTCTAGATCTACAGAGATCTAGTTTGTTTTGGGAGCCTCTTCTCATGGAGTGTGTATTTTAACCTCCTGAAAGAGTGCCTCTCCTGTTTATGCTTCATATCTACAACTTGGAAGTGACCATCCATGTCATTTTGAGCTACAATGCTATTTCTATTGATAGACTGCGTTATTTTGATATGAGCTTCTCTATGGTGTTTTGATTCCAGTTTTTGATCGAAGATCTCTGGTGCTAGGCTTTTCCTTTAAATTTGGTGATCCATGGATTATCTTGCTAATCCATGTTCTATTTAGATGTAATATTTTTTAATGTGATGTTATATTCAGAAATTACTACAGTATTTTATAGATCTGCAACTTGTATCTCATATATACTCTTATTTATGCATGATTTGGTCAAAACCCCAAGGAGATCTTGTAGAGAAAACTATCTAGTTTCTAGATCTAATATAGATCTGATGTTTTGTCTACAGATCTGTCCTAGATTTGAGTTGAAATATGCAACTGCTACAACTCCTGGAAATAACGTTGTTGAGCCATTTCTGCTAATATATATATGTTGCAGCTCTCTTTTCCGAAGATATCTTTCTCTTGTGTCTCATGTAATCTATTGTATATTGAAAGGGCTTCAATTTACTTCTGATTTTTTGTTGTACATTCATTTATTAATTATATTTGATGGCATCCTGCTTAAATTGTCAAATACTGCGTTATTCTTGAAGCTGCTTGTTGTGCATAGTTGCATCCCCTCTTGTAGGGTGTTTTCCAGCTAGACTATGTTGTGGGAGACCTGTTTACCACACCTAGTTTGATTTGTTTTTTCTCCCCTAATGGATTTAGACTCCATATCTGATGATCTAAGGGATTCGAGGGTTGAAAAATTATTTATGTACACCAATCTCCCAAGGATTGCGTTATTTTTCCAAGTCTGCTGTGCAATCCCAATTTGGGAACATTACAAACCATGATATCGTGCCAAGTGTGTAAAGGCTTCTGCTTCTTGTCCTTCAGGTAACTCATAGTCAGGCTGATATCCTTCAGGAGGATACTAAATAACGGGGCTTCTATAGTGACATCCCACCCAATAAGTTCCTCCTCTTAAGATAAAGTTGCCATATGGGATTAATTGTCTCACAGAAGCTTTGAAATTTCCATAATTAAATGGTTCTCTGTCTTTAACACTGTTGCTTGAAACTATCCATCTCATTTTGGATGCAAGCAGGGACCTTTCTTGAATGGAAAGGAAATATGTTGTTCCTTCCAGCACAAGTTCCTTATGTATGGGCCTTAAACTCTTAGTCACGCCCTCCTGTGTCATCAGTGTTTTATGCTTAGAAAACACTTGCAGAGGGTGAGTAGGTTCACTTCTTACCCAAAGATCCAAGCTGTGTTCCTGTCTTCGGAATGAATTATAAGCCTTTAGCCACTTGAGTTGGTTGACTGCAAAAGAGATAAAAGCCTGAAATTGAACATCTCTAATAAAAGGGCTAGGATTCACGTCCACTTCTTTATCTAATATGAAATTATGTAAATAAAATTCACAAAGAAGCCTTTGGACCTTTACTCCATATATCTTACAGCAATTTATAGAATCCTCTATCGTCTTTAGCTCAATTGGCTTGTCGGCTCTAATAGCTTTTATTTTTAACAATAAATATCGTTCTAATAAAAACAAGGCATAGTTCATAGCAGGAGATCGACAAGTCAAGATATCCGAATATAATTAAAAAATGGTGTCTAATTTATTCCTGACGCTGTTCAGCTTAGTTTTCATTCTATTGTTTTTTTCTTCTTCTTGTCTAGCCTTATCAAAAGCCTCATTCTCTGCTAGAGCTAATCCTCTCAATTGTTTTTGTAATTCCTGGTATTTTTGTAGGGAGACTCTCTATTGTTGATGTTGTTCAAAAGCAAGTTGGGCTTGCATTAATTATTCCTAAAGCTTTAAAACAATAGGGTCCTTTTTTGACGAGGAGTCCTCAGATTTCTTCTTTGTTTGGGTGCCAATACTTTGAAAGAGTACCTTTCCAATTTGCATTTTCTTATTGTGGGAGGACCAACCCTCCGTTTGAATAGCTACATTCACCAAGTTCTTATGCAAATCAATCTGGGTGGCAATTGTTCTAGTGGAAGCGAGTTCTGTTTGAATCCCCACTGATTTATTTTCACATTTTATTGTTTGTATTGCTACAGAAGTCACCTCAGGAGCAGTGCTCTGCATTTTACATTTTTTTATTTCTCATCGTAGCCTTTTAACTGTCTTCTAGAGCTTCTAATATTTTTTTCGCGGCTTCTTAATTTTTTCTCCGGCTCCTTGGCTCTTTTGAGGAGCATCTACTCCACTAACATGTTCATTAATGGCTTCTGGAGATGTTTGTTGGCCCTCAGGGATGTGTTCCAAAGGAACTGTATTGCCTAACTGATCTTCAAATTCGTGACCAATGTCTATATCTACAGACTTCTATGGGTCCTCCTACCTATATTCTAACAAAATTGTATCACCAAACTGGTTATCGGATTCCTGTGCAATTTCTGTGTCTGAAGCCTCTTGTGATGGAGGAGTTTCTATGTCCCCAGAATTCTCCAGGGCTTGTGTTTCCAATGTGCTAGGACCAAACAGTCTTCCAGGTTTCATGTACACATTGAGATTCGTTAGGACCTCGGCCATTCCTGCCTCAAAATCTGGCCCTGCTTCAACTTCCAATTCATAATCTTGTTCTTGTTCTTCGGGCTCTGATTCTAGCTTAGCCTCTTCCTCGGGCTCTTCTTCTTGTTCTAGTTCTGACCCGGCTTCTACTTCTGGTTCTTCCTCTGAACCTGGTGTCTCTTGTTCAGTTTCTGGCCTTAATTCTGGCTCTTCTTCTGAACCAGGTGCTTCTTGTTCAGACTCAGAATCCCCTACCCTAAATGGGTTGGTCGTCTATGCAGGTTGGTTTCTTTCATCCCGCAGATTTACAGAGATCATCTCGGCTAATTCTATTCTTATAGACCTCCTGCGTTTGTGAGGTTCTACCCTTGAACGGGCAGTCCTTTTTCTTTTTGAGATAGGGTTTTGTTGACTTGCTTCGGCAATTGCGGGATATTGAATTACAGGGTTCTGTATGCTTTCCAGGGCCATACTGAAACCGTCCCAAGTCAAGTCATATTGGAATAGGCTATGACTAATGATCATTATAATCAGTCCATGGTGACTTATTACCATTTCAGGGTCCCTAGCCCATCTTATTCTAGTAGCAGTATCATGCAATAGATAATTTAAAAGGGATGGAAAATTAACAGTAAGTTTTTGTTTTAGAATAGCTAGGAGTTTGAGTTGTCGTGGCCTTACCACATCATGGCGTCCATCATAGGTAATGTATTTTTGGACAATGCTTGCTAATTCCCTCCATGGTTCTGTGAGAGAAGATGTTTGAATGCCTTTGCCTTTTCTGACCAGTTGTTCGCCTTCGTCTTTGAAGGTTTCCACTGCATCCTGTATCAATACATGTTTTTGTGCCCATGTGGTGCCTTCTGTCGGAAGCTCAAATACCTCAGCTATTAGAGCATCTGTAACTGTAATCCTTCTACCTTTTACCATGGATTCCCTATTCTGTAAATTCTGTAGAAATTCAAGAGCGATTTCCTCATTTGAAGGCTGAAACCTTGTAAGATAGGATATCCATCCTACTCGGATCAGAATTTCTCTTTCCCTGTCAGAGACTTCTAATACTAAAGGCTCATGACGCACTATCTTACCACCCATAGTGTTCAAATTCTTCCTAATTTTGCAAAGGATGAATGTAATGGGAAGATTCAGCAATGCTGAAAAGCACGACAATACTGAAAATTACAGTAATATTGGAAAGCATAGCAATACCGAAAAGAACAACAATACTTAGAGCGATAGAAAAAGCTAAATATAGCTAATTTTATTTGAAGGGTTGCTAAATTTTCACATGCCGCATAACCATGAGATAGCTTGTCAGTTAATGAAACAATGACAGTTCATGCATAAGTGTAACGGAAGTCCTCTCCCCCTCCGAAATGAGAGGTCACCGTCGACCAACTAGACGGGAAATGGCTATTTCGACGGCAGGATGTAAGGATGAAGAGTACAGCCATAAATAGAACAGAGTACGTAAATCAATGACAGGAGAATAAGAGAGATGGATAGAGTAAAAGCATGGTGTATCATGATAATAAATGATAAGAGACAAGAAGCTTTAGTTAATGATAGGTTAAGTGATAGGAAAAAGAACAACAATATGTAAAAAAAGGCTTTGTTGACGATATTCTGATTGTGTATGATATGATTGAGTAAAAACATAAACGCATGCATACAGGTTCAAAGTAGGGAAGTATTTAGACGAAATAATCTCTTGAACAAAGATAAATGGGAAGAGGGTATTATAAGATTTATTGATTGTGGAAATAAAACTTCAATACCATAAGCAGAGCTTCTGTTGCCAGCAGGCGTCCATAACCTTGACAGAGTTTCTTTTTAACCCATGTGAGCCAAGATCCTCAACTTATAATTAAAAAAAATTATTGTTGTTTCTACAGAAGAGACCATTGTGCTGGTGTGGTAACCAGATAACCACACTGCCATTCACTGGGAAGTAGCAAAAGTGAGCAGGCCGGCTCGTGATGAGACCTCCTTTTCCAAGGATGTTTTAGCCATCCAATGGATCATAACCCTGGTGTGGTGGCCATAATGGGAATGTCACATTGCTATATCCTTATGCGCGTGGTAGGCTAGCTCTTAATGAGACCCCCTATCCTCTATCTGTAGATAAAATTTAGTTGTCATTACATACTTTTATGATAAATAGAGGGAGGCTCAGTACTCCTTAAGAGTAGGGATGGTGTAAGAAGTTGAAACATATCAATAATAAGAAAAATTATACCCATAATCCCATTGATAATAGATAGAGATAATTATAACCAGGAAGAATAGAACCAGCATGGTAAAGATGATCCATCAATATCATATACAGTAGATATTAGTACAGTAAAGTGAAATATAAATAATTTTGTCCCTTTCAATTGTTTTAATTCTATCATCAAGAAGTTTTCTTTGTCAAAGATCATAATGTTAAAAATATTCACCTGCTTTAATAAAATCCATAATTCTTATCCGCATGAAGGTACTGTACTAAGGCCATAAAAGAAATCAAAATAAATGAGGCTGAAATGAGCTAGGAATAAGTCCATAAGAGGAAAGAGGTACTTGTGAAATATAAAAAAAGGTGTTGTTCAGAACACACAAAAATTGTACAAGAAACAAGAGTGTTGTTCAAAAATTGGAAAAAAAAACAAAAAAGAATGTTTTTCCAAAGATGGAACAACAAAATCAAAAAGTGTTGTTTTGAAGATGGAATAGCAAAACCAAAAAATGTTGTTCCGAAGATGGAACAGCAAAATCAAAAAGTGTTTTTCCGGAGATGGAATAGAAAAATAAAAAAGTGTTGTTCTGAGGATGGAACAGCAAAAACAAAAAGTGTTGTTCCAAAGATGGAACAGCAAAATAAAAAAGTGTTGTTCCGAAGATGGAACAACAAAATAAAAAGTGTTGTTCTGAAGATGGAACAACAAAATCAAAAAGTGTTGTCCCAAAGATGGCACAACAAAACCAAAAAGTGTTGTTCCGAAGATGGAACACCAAAACCAAAAAGTGTTGTTCTGAAGATGGAACAGCAAAATCAAAAAGTGTTGTTCCGAAGATGGAACAGAAAAACCAAAAAGTGTTGTTCTGAAGATGGAACAGCAAAACCAAAAAGTGTTGTTCTGAATATGGAACAAAAAAATCAAAAAGTGTTGTTTCGAAGATGGAACAACAAAACCAAAAAGTGTTGTTCCGAAGATGGAACAGAAAAATCAAAAAGTGTTACCCCAAAGATGGAACAACAAAACCAAAAAGTGTTGTTCCAAAGATGGAACAGCAAAATCAAAAAGTGTTGTTCCGAAGATGGAATAGCAAAATCAAAAAGTGTTGTCGCGAAGATGGAACAGCAAAACCAAAAAGTGTTGTTCCGAAGATGGAACAACAAAACCAAAGAGTGTTGTTCCGAAGATGGAACAAAAAAACCAAAAAGTGTTGTTCCGAAGATGGAACAGCAAAATAAAAAAGTGTTGTTCCGAAGATGGAACAACAAAATCAAAAAGTGTTGTTCTAAATATGGGACAAAAAAATAGGCAGAAAAAAAATTTGAATCAACAATCATATTTATAGTTTACAAAAGAAATGAATTTTTACAAAGATGAAGCTGCCAAAGGATTATCTTCTGCAGCTAAAACTTGCATGGTGGAGTCCTTGCGTATCTGTTGACAAAAATATTCTCTTGTAAGCGGTCTTTAGTAGAGGCACACCCGATGCCCATTTTCTTTAAAGGAACAATCAGACCCATCAATGGTGGTAAACGTAAGAGTGCCATTGTCATGTACTTCCTTTATTTCATAGGGACCTAACCACCTAGTCTACAATTTACCGGGGAAGTCTTGAAACCTGGAATCGTAGAGAAGTGCCCAGTCGCCCTCATGAAATGTCTTTTTCTTGATTAGAGAGTCGTGTCATTTGGATCTTTGTTGTTGAGTAAGTGCAGTATGCTGCAAAAGACAGATTTCATCTAATTAATTTATTTGTTGTAATCTATTAATCTGAGCTTCAGTTAAATCCAGTCCCACTTCCTAGGCTATCCTTAGTGTTTGTATCTCAAACTCTATGGGAAAAATAGGTTGCTTACCAAATACCAGCTGATATGGAGAGTATCCAGTAGTATTCCTCCAAGTTGTGCAATATGCCCACAAGGCTTCTGGCAGTCGAGTAGCCCAGTATTTTCTGTGCAATGAGACTGTCTTCGTTAGAATAGCTTAAATTACTTTGTTGGTGCTTTCTACCTGCCCATTCACTTGTGGGTGGTATGGAGAGGTAATTCTATGAATAACATGATGATTTTTTAGTGTAGCAGCGATCTTGTGGCCTACAAATTCCGGCCCTCCATTAGTGATTACTTCTCTCGGTAACCCATATCGTACAAAAATTTCAAAAAGAAATTTTATCACAATTTCTTTTGTGGCTCTTGGTAATGCTACTGCTTCTACCCACTTAGTTACGTATTCTGTTGCAACCAATATATATGATTTCTGGTTGGATGATGGATTGATTGGCCCAACAAAATCTAATGCCCAACGCTCAAAAGGTTCTATGACCAATTGTGGATGTAGGGGAATTTCATCAGATTGGCCAGGGCAGCCCATCCTTTGACAACTATTGCAAGCCTAAAAAAATTTCTTAGCATCCTTAAAAATCATGGGCCAGTAGTAGCCCATTTGTAAAATTGTGTTTCCAGTTCTTCGGTCTGCAAAATTTCCACTGCAAGGTCCATCATGCCAGGCTTTTAAAATATCATAAATTTCATCTTCCCTGATACACCTGCGAATGTGCAAATCGGCCCCTGTGTGAAAAATGTATCCTCCAATCCAGGAGAACCAAGTTTTGCGTTGTACTATTGATTTCCTTTCTCTGGGTGTCAGATGTTTAGGTAGTTTTCCCACTGATAAATAATTCACCACATCTGTGTACCATGGTGTTTTCATGGTTACAAAAAACAGGTGTTCATACAGAAACTAATCCTCTACTACTATTGCATCATCTGTTTTTGGCATTTGGGAGAGGACATATGCCACAAGGTTTTCCTTCCCTGGTTGATCCCTTTATAGTTATATCAAATTCCTGAAAAATTAGCAACCAACGTGTCACTCTTCCATTCGTAATGGGTTTATTAGCTAAGTATTTAATAGCAGAGTGATCCGTATACAGAATTATAGGGTATCCAATTATATAGTGTCTGAATTTGTTAATAGCATAAATAACAGTTAAAAACTCCTTCTCTATTACTATGTAATTCAATTCAGCAGGGGTTAAGTTTTGCTAATGTAATATATAGCGTAAGGTTTCTTGTCTTCTTCTTAGCCAAGAACTTCTCCAATGGCTGTGTCTGATGCATCTGATGAAATATGGAATGCTATATCCCAATTTAGACCTCGTAATACTGGTGTTGTTGATACTAGCCATTTTAAATCTATAAAGGCAGTATCACATTTGTTAGTCCATATGAAATCACTATTTACTGTTAAGGCATATAATGGTGTAGAAATCTATGAAAAATTCCTGATAAATCTATGATAATATCTAGCAAATCCCAGAAAACTACGTACCTCTGTTTGAGTGCAGGGAGTAGCTAGTAAGAGAATTACCTGTATTTTTTTCAGATCTACCTGAATTCCAGCTGCTGAAATGTAATGACCCAAGATCAAGCCTTCTGTCATCATCATATGGCACTTTTTGTGACTTAAGCATAGGCTGGTAGCAATACATCATTCCAGAACTTTCTCCAATGTCTGTAATTCTTGTTCAAATTCATCTCCATAGGGTGTGAATTCATCCATGTATACTTCCAATCCTTCATTTATCAAGTCTGCAAAAATACTGAGTATGGCTCTTTGGAATGTGGCATGTGCGTTACACAATCCAAAAGGTAATACCCTGTAGGAAAATGTTCCCCATGGATAGGTAAAGGTGGTCTTATCCTAGTCTTCAGGAGCAATATGAATTTGGTTGTAGCCACTGAAGTCATCCAGGAAAGAGAAAAATTTATTCCCTGCCAGTGTTTCTAGGACCCGATGAATAAATGGAAGGGGAAAATGGTATTTTTGCGTTTCCCTGTTGATTTCTCTATAGTCAACGCATATTCTCCATTTCCCATTCTTTTTGGGAACCAAAACTAATGGAGAAACCCATTTACTGTCAGATATAGGATAGATAAAATTCACATCTAACAGTTTTTGAAGCTCTTCTTTAACAATATATTTTAGGTGAGGATTTAATCTATGCTAAGGTTTTCGAATGGTTTTTTCATCCTTTTCAGTGTAGATGTGATGCATGCATAGCTGAGGGTCAATCCCTTTCATATTTGAGTAATCCCAAGTGAAAGCCCCTTTTTTTTTCCTAAGGAATTGAATAAGTTTCTGTTGCTAGTCATCACTCAGATTACTATTAATGTTCAGGATCTTCCCTAGCTCAATTTCAATAGGTTTTCTATTATAAATAGTGGTTGTTGGTATTGTTTGATCATTGATATCTCTCAGGGGATCTTCTTTGATTTCGTTGTCAAGGACTGATTTAATCATGTGACATTTCGAACTTAATACTGTGGTAGGATGATTGATAAAAGTATTAATGACATTGTCTTCAGTTTGGTTTTTGAATTCAAGGGCATCTACCATAGTCAATGGTGACTGAATATTTTCTATTAAGTATGTTGCAGTTTTCTTCCTAGTTTTCATAATAGTCAAGCTTGGCTGAGTAGGAGGGTATAAAGCTAAATTTTTCACATCATTCCCCCTGGTTATAGTCATATTGCCTGCCTGGTATCTGATATAAGCATCAGCAGTCGCTAGCCAAGGCCTTCCTAATATTAAGGGATGTCCATCTAGCTGGTTCCTAGGATTAATAATCAAGAAATCTGCCAGGTATTCCCAAGTGTCAACAGAGACCATCACATCCTGTAATGTTCCTTCTAGTCTAATGACTGATTGATCAGCTAGTTCTAGTAAGTTAGTTGTTGGTTCCAAGGCTAGGATGCCAAGAATGTCACAAGTTGTAGTTGTGAGAATATTAATGGCTGCCCCTAAGTCAACTAAAGCATTGGGAAAAGAATGACCATTTATCTGGACTATGAAAATGGGGTTTCTGGGATCCTCATATTTTACAGGAGTTTCTTTTCCTAGTAATAAATCAGACAAAGTCCGACAACATGGAAAATAGGGGTTGTTTTTGTTTTCCTCACAGACTTATTTATACACAATTATTTAATTGTTTTGGCATATATTGGAATATCTTGGATAGCCTGGAGGAGGGGAATTTTTATACAAATTTTCTTAAGTTCACCTAGAAGATCAAAGTCAGGATATTCAATTGGGCATGGTATCAACAATCTTTCTAGGAATGGGGGGGAAGTCGTTATGATTTGTTCAGGATTTTTTTGTCTGACTGTATCTTCCCCTTATTTTATTTCTTAATCATCTATAGTCAGAGGCTTATTTGTGTGTAGTTCTTTCGACTGAAAATCTTTATCCTTATCTAGAGTGATTATGCGTTCAAATCTCAACTTAAGCTCGTTACATTCTTTCACTCAACCTCAGGGTATTGACCCTCAATGATTTGTATTGACTGAACTGGTCTGTTGTTAGGATTTGGGTTGGGTTGAGCTGGAATTTGTGGTCATATATTAAATTGAGGATTTTTCTATAACGTGTAAGGTGCTGGTAAAGTTGGTTGAGGCAGAGGAGTTGTCCCCATAGGCTGGTTCGTAGATCTTTGCCAATTTGAATGCCAGTTCTGATTTTGTGAGGTGGAAAGGGACCATTGGGAGGAATAAGGATTGTTCTGCCAGAATGGTGGTGGGTAAAGGGAATTTGGCCAATTACTATTATTTGGATTTAACTGATTGGGACATGGTGGCATAAAAAATGCTTAAGGTGGCAAAAAAGGTGGTTGTTTTTGCCATGCTACCCCTGAATATTGCTAAGAATTATATTGCAAGGAAGGAAAGAATAAAGATGGATCAGTAGGCATACATATCTCACGCGCTTGCCATTGACGATCCTGTTTCAACAGAAATACTGGTTCCATTTCTTCTTCCGCTTCCTTGAAAACTGCTTTCAATCCTGGGAGTGATGGACATCTTTCTGTGGCGTGCTCTTTAGCGCATATGGCACATGTTCATATCATATCTAGGGGTCATTCTTTATGACTGTGCTTCTATCTGCAACGGTCACATAAAATAGCCAAATTTTGTTCTACTATAGCCTGCTTTTGCTTAGCTTGCATGACATCCAATTGTGTCACCAGGGTCCCCAGGATATCAGTCTTGAAATCCTCCAACAGATAGCCAATTTCGCTTCATGTAATGCTTCCTCCTGAAGCTTTGTTTTCTCTGGGGCTTGCATCACGTCTGACTGGTTTCATCCTTGTACTGCCCCTGGAACACTTAATGCACAAATATATAATATTTTTATACCTTTCTTGATAAATGTCACCTTTACCCATTATATTTAGTGTCTCTACCCATTGGTTTTTCATGCCTCTGATCATTGTGGTTTTTAAAACATTATCAGGCAAATTTTTGTAAGGAGATATTTGCATATTATATTGGAAATGCTCTAAATATTCTTCCAGATTCTCGCCAAGCTTAGCTACCATTTGAAAATTTTCATCTTTTAGTTCTCTAGTTCGGCAATAATCTTGGTATTTTTTAAGGAAAGATGTTTTCATTTGGTCCCAATCATTGATGGTGCCTCCACCAAGTCCCATAAACCAACACAGAGCTGCTCCCTTCAGAGTAGAGGGGAATAACTTTAGCTTCTGGGGGTCAGTAGTGTAATCATAACCCCTGCATAAAACATCAAACTCGAAAAGGAATGCATCGGGATCTTCTGAAGTTAGCCCATGAAAAGTGGGAATATTTTGCAATGGGATAGCCTTCATGGGGGCATTGAAAACTGTGTCAACAATAGGGTATTGTAATGTAGAATTTTGAGTTTTCTGGTTATTATGCATTTGGTAAAAAATATTCCAATATTCTTCAGGGATTTCTGGAGCTGGAGAGTTATTCCTAGGATGTCTACAAGAGGCTGGAATAGTTCTAACAGCACTACCTTGATCTGAAATACTAGGTGTCCTCTATTCAATCACTACTTCAGGAGATCTAGGTTCTAATAATTTAATTTCAATATTTCTTGTTTCTCCTTCTCCCTCACAGAGGTTGCAAGAATTTCCTTCTTGTGAAGGGCGATTTTGTGAATTCTCAGTATCTTGAAAACTCTATTCAATCCCTTTAGTCTTACTGTGAATCTTAGCATTAGCGATAGATGGTGGTCCTGCAGCTTGGAGGAAGTCAATAGGATGCCTGGCAGCAACAATTTGGGGTCCTACTGATGACTGAGACTCAGCTTTTCTTAAGATTTCATCGATAAAATTTTATCGTCCAAGGGTCACCGGTCCCTTAAGTTTTTCAATTTTAGAAGGAGGAATTTTGTCCTTTTCAGGTCTTTTCCTCTTAGTTATTCATGCAGAAATACAAACATTCATCCCTACCTTAAATTATCACGCAATTCTGCTAGAAAGCGGGCAGATGAGCAAGCATTTTACTCATTCTTTATGTAGGTTCTTACCTTCCGTTTTTAGTACCCAATTCTCCCTCAGTAGAAAAAAAAACATCAATCAGACATTACTCAGAGTAGCAACACACTCCCCGAAAATGGCGCTAAAATGTTGGGTGCTAACAGGTGTCTTTAAAAACTCCTAATTGCCTCACATTAATTAACAACCAGGGTAAGTCCTTTTATCTCAAGTGTGTACACAATATGTGCAAGATATTCATACAAAGAGTAACAGTAAAACCAATCATTGAATATAGATGCAATCATAAATCTGAAGCTTTAAAGAAAGTGATTCATTTTTGCATTATAACTCAAAACTGTGATACATTCTGAATTTAAATAATTCAATCAACTGAGAGCACTGAAGCATTAACCAAGCTCTTTCAGCTGGATCTAAACAATCGAACAAAAGGAAAGTAGTGGAAATAACAGTCTATGCTTTAAGTAATCAAAGCCAATTCTTTTAACAAGAAACTAATAAATTGGAAATGCACAGTCAAGAGAATAAATACAGAAATATAAATTATCAAAAGTAATTCACTGTAAAGCATAAAAGCATAATATACTTGCAGTAAATGGAAAAGTATAGCACAAAGAACAACAACGATATTCACCAAAGACTGGGACCTCAGCCGCCAGTGAACACTGCTTAGTTACTCCAGAAGAATCGAATGAACAACAACGCAAATTATATATTAATAATCACAGTCATTACAATACAATCATGTCCTTCAGAACTACGTTCTATTCATTATAAAATGATACATAAATGAAAGAGACATGATACAGCATGTGATACAATCTGATTTACATTCTTTGCTTTCTCCTATGTCATCATGTTCATCTTCATATTCTTCTCGTTCCTTTATAGCTAAAGGAAGAGGTAAATGTGATCCCTCAAGATCAGGGGATCTTGAGGGATTCATAACAGATTACTATCTTCGAACAGTTGGTCGTTCTCACTGATTCGTCTTCTGATTTTACCGCCTTTAATGTGCCTTATTTTCCCTTGATTAGATCCTGTTGTTCCTTTTTGGGAATAGTTATTGTTTTATCTGTTATTTTCATCATAAAAGCAATGGGAATTAGTTTGGACAGTTAAACCATTTCAGGACTATTTCATTCATTTTTTTATCAAAATCCATTCATGATATTATTATATTATGGCACAAAAATGGATGAAGAAGAGGAAAAAGGACAGTATTTGAGAGTAAATACATAGCTATTGTAAGGCTCAACAGCTTCCTATCAGCAACAAAGAAAACTGGAGAATCATATATCTCTCCTCAAAGATCTACTATGCCCACTTTCTTTGAAGAAGGTGAATGGTATAGAAATGAAGAAAGAAGAGAATCTGAGACTCATGAGACTCTCAGTCTGTATCTTGAAGAGTACAAAGCACAGTCTAGAGCATTAAAGGAGAATCTAACTCTCTAACAATTCTTCAAAATTAAAGAAGAAAGAGGATCCTATAGCAAAAATAGAAGAAAGAGGCATAATAGATTCTATTTTCCTACATTTTATGGATCTTCATCAAGCACTGTAAAGGTGTTGGAACAGGGTCCCCTAAAGCTGCGAATTTTGTACAATTTTGTATATTTTTGGTACTAATTAGTCTAACGAAATGGTTTTGGGGTGGGTCAAAGCCCTGAACACATTGTAATGGGTCAAGGGTAGACCTAGAGTCAACAAACCATAGTTTGTAGACCACAGAAAATCGTAGGCTAAGTCGTTATAAGTAGATGAACATTTTGAGTCTAGAGGTAGGCATGAATGTGAATTAAGGCTACGTGCGAATTGCTAGATCTGTTTTGGGTTGGTTTTGGATAAGGACTACTGTTGGCTGTGTGCACAAAGATCCTCAGTCCTGTTGTGCACAGACCCTACTAGCTGTGTGTGCAGGTGGTATTTTGGGTTGTAATTGGATTTTTGGATGTGAATATATGCGGATATAGTTGAATCATCTTTGTGTTATCTGGATCTATTGTGTTACTATTGATGTGAATATGTTATATCTGTTAATCTACATATGCATTTGTGTTACTAATTAAGTTGCGAGAGTATATCTGATATTTCTTTAATTTATCTGTATCTCTAACATAGGTTTATCTGTGATCTGTTATTGGCTGCGATTATAACACTCTGTGATGTTATTTGGTGAGACGCACGTGGATGCGAAGGTATTAGTTAGATCTACTAATTGTGCTCAGGTTATATGCTGAATAGACTATTAAAAGCCTGCGACTAGCTTGACTCTGTGTAAATATTATAGTTATGCACCAATCTGTCTTCATTACCTACTCTCTCCCAAGGTGCAGAAACCTGGTCCCAGTACGCACCCATACTACTTCCGGTGAGACCTTGGCCTATGAACGCAGGTCATTGCCAAAAGGTCTAGTAGTATATGGGTTTGTTGGCGAACCTTAACCTTTGAACCTGGGTCAAGACCCTTCAAGCCAACAAATGGTTCCATTGTCGGGACCAGGAGAATTTTGAGAGAGAGATCAGGTAATGCCATAGGAACATTGGAGACATGAGAATATAGAGATTGAAGAGTGGTTCGAAAGACAAATTTAGAAATTATCTATAAGAGAGAATCGTAGCACGAAGATGACAGCTGAAAAGTGGGAAAATAGGTATATTTTTACGAAAGTATATGAAATCTTCTTTTTAACCTTCGTACATGAGCTATAGGAGTGGCTAGCCTGACTCGTAGATTTCCAGACATATTGGAAGGATGAGCGCATTACTCAGTGGACCCCGGAGTTGATCCAGCAACTATAGAAGATTGAATATACCATCACCCATATGGTAGATCATTGGGTAGACAGCGTGATGGGGGGATTTGTGATAGAATTCGTAGTCGATCAGTTCGTATCCTGTTTTGAAGCAGAGCAGAGGTTCTTCAAAGAGTTCTGGGGTAAGTTCTTGAAAACGTTGCCATTACTGATTAAAATATTATTGTGCAAAAAGGGCATTCTATGTAGCCATACAGAGTGAATGATATTTGATTAGAGTGAGGGTGCAACCCAAAGCAGTAATTACTATAGATTCAATCAAGAAGGGGACAGATCCATTTACAGCCCATTAAGAGAACTGGTTGCGCACGGAGGAAATAGCCCTCCTACGACACCACCTTCGAATCCACATAAGGGTAAGAACTCACCCACACCTCCTCCTTCACCGCCAACCCCATAAGTAGATATGGCCATGCACATGAAGTTACCCACCTTCAAAGGTGTAGGAGATGAATATATGGACCGATTCTGGTTTGTGGTAGAGTCAGTATGAACTGCGCAGAATGTGGGCAGTGATGCTTTAAAGAGGATGTAACTATCCCTCACCTTTGAAGGAAGAGCCCTGGATTGGTATATGGGGTACGTAGCTCAGTATGCGAATGCAACCATTCAAGAGGTTAAAGATGCCCTAAAAAAGCAGTTTCAGAAGCCTAAGTCCTACTCTCAAATAGTGAATGACCTAAAATATTTCAAGCAAGGGCCCTCTGAGCCTGTATGGGAGGCTGACCAATGGCTAAGGAAGGTGATCAAAGAATGGGAATTTCTGTATTATGACAGATAGCACAAGGAATGGTTCATCGCTATGTTACTGCCTCACCTGCGCTGAGCTATGGGTCAGCAAGCCATTGAATCGCAGGAAAAAGCTTTGGAGATTGCTATGAAGTTAGAAGTTGCACCAAGAGATGATACCCAGTTGGGAGTACAAAAAATCCAAGGGTAGTTGGAGGCAATGCACATGGAAATCCAAAATATTTGAAAGGAACAAGGGAAATAAGCTAGCCCAGACGTATGGTGCATATAATGCAGGGCATCTAGCCATACCAAGGATCAGTGCCCACTTCTGGAAGACTACCTACAGGATGGGGGACCCAGTCCGTTGCGCCCTAGGGAGACTCCGAGAACAAGTGGACCAACATTATGGCGTGATGATTGTCACGCAATTGGCCTGCATGATACTAACCACTGGCCCCATATGGGTGCGTATGTTCCAGAACTGAAGCAACAATGGTGCCAGTTTTGTCGATCAGTAGGACATGATAAACAGAACTGTCGAACTTATGATTTAATGATAGACCAGGGAAACATATATAGGGTACAAGCAGACCCTTCTTCACCAAGATCCCCCTTGGGCATAGGTGGCTCCCCAGCTAGGGGCAGGGGAGGGAGCAGAGGTGGAAGCATAGGTAGGGGAAGAGGACAACTGATTTGATATAACTATGGAGAAGCAGGGTAATTTGCAGGGGACTGTCCAAATCCTGTGCGACAATCTTCCAGGTATTGTAGAAAACTGGACAATGCGATCCAAGACTGCCCAATTCTGATAGAAAAAATGTAGGAAAAACAGCAGATGCCTACGCAAAACGTGCAAAGGGTTAAGGCTGAACCGCGTGACGAAGGGCGGAGCATTAATGTCATAACACACAGTGGCATGGCCACTAGAGAAGTTGAGGAGAAGGTTATGGTGGAATCGCTTGTCCAAAAATAAACAATCAAGCATGAAGGCTTGGACCTACAGAAGGAGAAGGAAACCTTCGTCGCAGCCTGCAATGAATTTACAAAGGATGATGCATCTACTTCCAAGACTCCAACGCACCTAAAAACGGATGAAAAAGTTAAACCATTTCTGCAAGCATGTATGAAGCTGCTGTGCAATCAGAAAGTGGTAGAAAATATTCAAGCACTAATAGATAGTTGTGTATAGAAATATAACCCCTTCACAAAAGTTAAGGACCTGAAAAAACTTTACAAACATAAGAAACACACTGGTAGGGAAATGCAGCTAACAACGCAGATTGGTGATTATGAAATGGATCAGGTTATTTTGGACTTGGGATCATATGCGAATGTATTTCCCAAGAAAACTTGGCAGTGAATGGGAGACCCTAATTTGGAATGGTCCACTATCCAACTATGCATGGCCAACCAGCAGAAAATCATACCGTTGGGGAGGCTATCAAATATTATGGTAGATATCGCAAGAGTTAAGGTCCAGGCTGACTTTGAGGTAATTCAGATTGTGGAAGATGCAGACCCCTATCCTACGCTCCTAGGGTTGGACTGGGCCATAGATATTTGAGGCATTATCAACTTAAATAAATTAAGCATGGTGTTTTAGAATGAAGGTATGAGGGTGATAGTCCCGCTAGACCCTACGAAAGGAGAACGGTGTACATAACCAGTGTGTGAAGAAGAGGATGTGGATCAAATCTACAAGTTGACTGCTCGGGATGAAGATTGGATCAATCATACGGCTAATGGTATGCTTTTCTGGGAATAGGATAGTGAATGTTTCTCTAAATCCGACGGGGAGTTGGAAAATTGGCAGAATCGTTGTAATATTCCCAAATGGGGAATGCAGCAATACAAGACAGATATATAGGAAAATAACGCAGTTCATCTAAAGAAAAACAGGAGTTCAATAAAAAGGCTCTTTAAAAGTATTTACAACAGAAAAATAGATGTATAATGAGGCCCATAAAATGCATAGCTGGAAATACAAGACACCAATAGAAGAAAATCCCTCAAAAGAGGTGTTGCAACCACATGCATAGACTGAAAATGCCTTGACAACGTTATTTTATTGGGCTGCAAACTGTTGTTGATTACATTTTAGATCTAGAGCATATAAGTGCATGAAAATTCATATCTATAACAGATCCATACATTATAGAGGCTCCTCTTTCTAATCCCCTTGGGGTTTTGAGAAAAACACCATGTACAAGCAGTAGATCTAAGATCTAAGTATGAAAATCTGCAGAAATATTCAGATATTCAAAAGTATTTAGAAATATACAGATCATATCTGATATGTAAAATATGTAGATCTCCTCTAATGGATCTCCAATGTGAAGGGCAGATCCCCAAAACCTAAAAACCATCTCTTCGACTGATGTGCCAAAACTCCCTGCAACAATACCTATAGGAATAATGCAGAACTGGAAGGGAAACTATGTTGTAGGGTTTAGATAACAGTTGGCCACATGCCAAGATCTAAAAATGATGCCCAAGCACTCCAATACACTCCTCCTAATGGAGTAGAAGGCTCCCCCACTGAAAAAGGGCACTGAAATTTCCTAGATCTGAATAGATATAGCCTCCACTTGCTGCAGCTTGCAAAGACAACCAAACCCTCAACAGGATCTGCATTGTAGTTGAAAGAAGAAACTTGGAATCAAGCCAGATATTGGACTATGCAATAAAAACCCTCCCAAGAGCTACTTAATGGGAAGAAGTGGGATTCCCGATCAGGAACACCCAATGCTAAATAGCATTTGCAATCTAGGCTAAACAACCAAAGAAAGCTATATGGTATAAACAGACAATATATCAAAATATCATATCATTCAACAACCCCTTTTTGCTTCCATCCTCTTCCTTATATATATTAAGATCATGTAAACCCTAAACCACCTCCAATGAAATCATCTCTTTCACACAAGACATCTCCATCTAAAACTGCATTGTGCCTCATTGATGGCCACTCCTCCATGACAGCGTTGTAGATTTGGTCAAGGTTGACCCAGTCAATATGTTTCAGGCCCTACTCAAACCTTAGGGAGCTTTATTTAGCTAAATATATGACCCACTTTCACATGAGAAGTGGTTTTATTCAAAATAAAGAGTCTTATGGGTCTTCCCACCAACTTATTCACCTATCAATGTGACAAAACAAAATTTTAATATTCCCCTTAGTTATAGGCTAATGTAGGAATATTACAGTCCTCCCCTCCAAAATGTGCTTGTCCTAAAGAAACTCCAAGGACATTGCAAAATCTCCAATGGATATGTCTCCTCCCAAGAATACAAATTTGCCTTTGGTGAATGAACCAAAAAACCTTCATCATGAAGAAGTGGGAGATAAAATGGAAAGAGTTATATGATGTCCATTGGCCTCTCTAAGGTGTCGCTTCACAAAGGTTGATTATTATAGGAAATCTCTAGGCTTCTCATACAATTGACAACTCAGGGAGATTCTTATTATTTCAAGAGTGTCAACACAGTATATGCGAATGAGGTCAACTGATAATTACTCTATATTTCTTATGAAAAGGATTATCTAATTCTCTAAGTTCAATCAACTAAATGGAGATGGGTTGGTAGAATGTAGCTAACTATTTCGTCTAGTTTAGAAGGAGAGAAACCTATATTTTAACAACATAATGACGGATTGAACAACAATCTTAATGAATTGAACAACAACCTTACTGAATTGAACAACCTGAATGAATTGAATAGAAACCTAAATGAATTGAACAACAATCTGAATAAATTTGAATAGCAATTTGACTAAACTAAATCAACAGTTACTTATATGGTCTTGCAATGGAATTCTCTTTGTGAACTGACTAACTGACATCTTAATGTACTTAATCACGCATTGGACTCCTTATCTGTTGGGAAAAATACTGAGAGGGGGGGGGTGAATCAGTATTTACTGCATAATCAAATCCTTTTACTTTTCATTCCTTAAAAACCCATACGCTACTTTACTTCAGTAAACCAGCGTATATACGCGGATCCCCTTTATGTAACTAGCGTATACACAGAGATTTAGATATGTCATTAAATCTTCACTTAAATCATTCCATCATGTATTCTTCAGATATTCAATAAGCAGTAAACAGGTGCAGTAAGAACAGAATAAACCATCACACAAAGAATCACACATGAACACCAGGATTTTTAGGTGGAAACCCAAATCGGGAGAAAACCACCGCTGCAGTTGCTCAGCCTTCAATATTTTATTATAGAAAAAACATCTTACAACATATGTGCTGGCGCAGACTTGACCAGCACGCAGGCACCCACCTGCGCTCGTTTACCAGCCTCTCCTGGAAGGGAGCTCCAACCCCCTGACTCGTTTACCGGCCTCTCCTGGAAGGGAGCTACGACCCCCTGATCTCGTTTACCAGCCTCACCTGGAAGGGAGCTACAACCCCCTGACTGAAGGCTACAACCTTCAGCACCACCTTGGACCACGTTTCATCAATTTTCACACTGGATCCAACAACTTCAATATAACAACACTTGCAGGCCACATTTCATCATATTTTCATACTGGACCCTTTCCATATCAACTTGAATCGAATGTAGCTCTATGAGCAGTCAGATGTTCTTGCCCAACTGTAAACCTTGTTTTCTCACTTTAACTGTGATGTAATTTATACGCGCTTAATCCCACTAGGCCAGCGTATACCTCGGACCCTAGCTGTGCATACGCGCTTTCTCTTTGCTGAAGCCGCGTATATACGCGCTTCCTCCGCGGCGAAGTAGCGTATAGATCTTCAATCATTACAGAGCAGCATACTTCATCAGATCAGATATTCAGTTCAGATCTACCCTTTTGCTTCAGACATATGTTCGCTTGGATGCTCGCCTCATCACGGATCTAAGCCTTCCATAATCAGATCTAGCAAATACAAGGGAAATTCAGATCTAGATCCCCTTCTTCATCATTGGTGCATCATACATTCAGATTTATCATTCAAGTGTAACCCTTTCCATTTAGATATACTTCAGAGAGAAGTATTCATTCAAGCTCAGACATCTTGCACCCACACTCATGATTTGCACAATGAATTTCTTCTCCTTATATAGGTTTATCTTTTTTCAATACCATGAGCCCCTTTTTCAATACCATGGACCAAAACAATACCATAAGCCAAAAACTACCTGGACGGGGTCAATTAGGCGGATCGGCCACCTTTTATAGGTCCAATACCATAGTAGTTGCAACAGATTTACTTTTGGTAACTTTTGTATACAGCGACTTGTAACCGTTTCTTCAGCTGATACATCGCGACTTCGACTAATCGCATTATACCAGCAACATGCTCTTTTTCATCATTCTCTGAGTACATTCTGAAATCCTTTCTTCATTGCCTTCTGTAAATACTGTAGATACATCAGATTTCCTCCATCAAGGACATATTCTATCAAACACAACTTCATCAAGTAAGTTGTCATCATCTTCATCAAGTGGGTTTCCTTTCAAGTACAACACTCAACATCATATCATCAACAATCATCATATCACTTCAGATTTACATCATTTAACAAGTCCATCAAGTCAAGCATAACTTCATCAGGTGGAGTGCCATCAAGGACAATACATGTCAACAGTCGCACGTCTTCATCTTCATTCAGTGGGTTGCCATCAAGGACAACACTCTGCATCATATTTCCAACATTATCGCACCGAGAGAACAATCTAATCAGTAAAGATGAGTAAGATTGACTAGTAATTATTCTACAATTCATAAATCGACTGCAAAGGTGTTGGAAGAAAATAAAAGCATCTAACAATGATAATGCATTATTAAAACCAGAAAACATGAATGTGATAAAACATTATTCTAAACTAGAAAGCACGAATGCTAAACTGTTCTGAAGAACTATGACTTTATTGAGTGTAAAAGTAATTTACAACTACATCAAGTAACTAGATATTGATTATGTAATTAACGCACAACACGGGAATTGGCGAGGAAAATCCCAGGGGTTGGGCCCAGACCACCAGAAGCTCTAACGCAATGAAAGACTCAAATGATGATTGTTGAAAACATCAAAACTCTTTATTACATCAAAGGATAATACAGGGATATAATTAAGTAGTTTTGCCCTGAAGCGTTTATTACAAAGAAAATTCCCCCTTTCTAGTTCATCCTTGGTCCTTTTTAAAGGCATTTTCACGCGGTGGGGAAGTATTTTCCAAACGATAACCCACTATGCATGGCTGTCATTTGGGTTCTCAAACTTGGATCCATCTTTCTGCCTTCTGTCAATTTTTGGAAGCTACTGAGATTCTATGAGTCTGTGTCTGTCGGTTGTCTTCCGTTTAATGTTGGTTCAACTACTCTGCTTCCCTGCATATAGAGATACAATAAGTCAAACTTCCATTATAAAAGTGTTCCCTTTTTCCATTAGCCCAATTTCCCTGATTTTCATAAACCTTCTCTATCTTTATTGTTAAAATGAGGAATAATTCCCAAAACTGTGTCATAATTCGAAGTGATCATAGGGTGGAAATGTACCTTAATTCCATCCCAACATACTCCCCCGCTTACCTATTTGCAGGTCCTCATACAAACATATGGTTGAGATGTAACTGTGTTAAGGAGTAGGAAGAGTAGACCTCTTCCTTGTATGCTCTGAAACCCTGTTTCTGTCTAATTTTTGCAAAGGCAGCAGTCGTGTGTCCTTCTGGAAATTCGTAGTCATGGTCATAGCCCTCAGGAGGATACCAAATAAGAGGGCATCTATATCTACATCCTAACCATGCAGGACCCATGATGAAGACCAAGTTACTATATGAGAGGAATCTGGAGGTGGTTGCCTTGAAATTTCGGTAGCCAAATGGCTCCCTATTCTTTACATTGTTGGTAGAGACCACCCATATTTTTTTAGCTGCTTCCTGAATATCTCCAAAATATTCCTGTCCATTTTCTATAATGTCTTTATGGATGGGTCCCAACCTGGTCCTTACACCCTTCCTTCGCTTGAAGTTCTTGTGTTGGATAAACAACTGCAAGGGTTTTGTAGGCTCTCCTCTGACCCACAGGTCTAGGCCATGCTCTCTCTTTTGGAAGATGTTATATGCTTTGGCCCGACTAATATGATTCTTTGTGAATGAGAGGAAGGCTTGGAACTGCACATCTCCTATAAAAGGACGAGGATTGTTGTCTGTGTCCTCTTCTAGAAAGAAATTGTGCATGTAAAGTTCACATAAAAGGCGTTGGACCTGTTCATCTTGATCGTTGCAGCAGTGGATGAACTATTCTATGGTTTTGAAAGTTGTGGACTTCCCTACCCTAACAGCCTTGTTTTTTAGTAGTAAATATCGTTCTGTTAAGAACAGGGCATAGTTGGTGACTGGTGCCTTGCATCTTAGTGCATCATAATACAAAGAACTAATCGTAGTGATTTGTTTCTTGGATTTCTCTACCTGTTCTTGTGCCCTTTTTACCTTTGCTTTCTCTTCTCCAAGCTGGGAAAATGTTTCATCTTCTGTACAGGAAAGGTTTGTGAATTTATTTAGTAGTGCCTGATATTCTTGTGTTGGTACTACCTCATTTTTGCATTGTGCCAACTCGTGCCGTGTTCGAATTAACTCATTGTACCATTTTTGATTGGCGGCTCTTTCAACTAGAGGGGCGTAGGCAGGGGTTTTGTCTATTTGGGTACCCTTTTCATCTGTGAATTCTTCCCAAGCTTGGACAGAGGCTTCAAGAGTGTCCACTGTGTCCGTTTGTACCTCAATTTCAATGGTGCTTTCTAAGTCAGTATGAATCCCAGCCTTGATAGTATCTTCTAGGTCAGTCTGCATTCCTGCTTCAACAGTCTCTGTTGGGTCAGTCTGCATTCCAGTCTCAATAGCATCTAACATATTGGTGATCAGTTCTATTTGGGTTTTGACTGCAGTTAATTCTTTCTTAGGCTTTCGGGCCTTATTTACCTCCTTCAAATGTTTCCTTAAGTGCTTCACAATTTTCCTCAATATTTTGCAGGTCCTACTCAATTTCTTAATATTCTTTTCGGTTGTATTCTCACCTGACCTGATTTTAGCAGGTGGTGGAGCAGCAACATTCTCATTTTCAGGGACGGTGCTGCCAACCTCATGGTGGCTTGTGATGGTGTTTTCTGCTTGGGCTTCTGATTTTACTTCTGTATGATGGTCTTGAGTGGGTGGGACAATGCTACCTTCAAGTGTCAAAGGAACTGTTTCTATGCTTGTGTTTTGTTCCAAAGGGACAGTGTCTCCTGACTGATTTTCTGATTCTGCTCTCCCCTCTGCCTACCCTTCACTATATACCTCATAATTCTCGAGAGGGGGCAAAGCCCCAAAGGCCTATAATTCCTCTTGGTAGGGTAGAACCTCGATGTGGCCAGAACTGCTGGCAGTGGCAGACTTGTCTATAGTTTCCTCTTACTCTTCAGCTTCCGATGGGCTTCTAGATTCATGGTCTGCTCTCATTTGTTGTAGGACTTGAGCCATCTCTTCCTCGTAGTCTTGCAAGGGTACAATTTGAGGGCTTGAGGGTAGTGAACGGGATGGCCCTGCCTCCTCTATGAAGTCCGAGGTTCCTTGAAGTTTTTTGGACCATTTTTGCTTGCTTGGTTCTGAGGTTGCGGTACGAGTCCTTTTCCTTCTTGGTATGTTTACCTTGGGGAGCTCAATTTCGGTTTCGCCAGGGTTTTCCCTAGGTACCTATGTGGCAGGATTAAAAAAATTTTCACAAGCTATCTGCTACTTTTCCAACTCATGTAAGGTGATTATTTTGATTAACTCGTAGTGACTGACAATTGCTTGGGGGTTTTTAGCTCTTCTTATTCGAACAGTAGTGTTATGCAATATAGAATTTAATAAAGCAGGTAGGTTAACTGAAATATTTTTCTTAAGTATAGCTAAAAGTTTAATTTGATGAGGTTTTACCACGTCTGCGCATCTGTCACATGGAATAAATCTTTAGATGAAGGTCATCAGTTCCTGCCATGGTTGGTGTAGAGAAGTAGGGTTAATCCCTTTCCCTTTTCGCTCCAATGGCTCTTTCGGATCCTGATATGCTGCAACTGCCTCTCATAAGAGGATGTGTTTCTCTGTCCATCTCTCTCCTTCCGCTGGTATTCTGGAGACCTCACACTAATTTCCTCTGTGACTGGTATAATTCTTCCCTTGATTCTGGTCTGTCCCTATTGCTGGTTTTGAAGAAACTCAATTGCTACTTTTGTATCAAATCCTTGTAATCCGTGTACATATGTTAGCCATCCAGCTTGATGGAGGGTAGCGCTAGCTGTATCTGAAATCGAGAAGTTCAAAGGTTCGTTTCGAAGGGAATTTCCTCCCATGGTTGGTATGTTTTCTTGTGTTTTTTCTTTTGATTGTATTCTCTCTCAACTCTGTTGTTTTGAATGACTGTTGTATGCAAGAGAAAAAGAGATTGTGGTCCTGTGCAGGTAACTTCATGCCTTAATTGTGATGCTCTTCTTGTCTTATCGATATACCTAATGGGATTTGTGCAAAAATTTTGCATGCTTGCTAATTTATGACTAATTATACCCCCTCCCTCGAAATAAGGGCGCCCACGTCCTCAAGTACAAGAGGGGTTTTGCCAATCATGAATGCGGATGGGGAATGTCAGGATTCAGTGATCATGGCATGTACATGGGAGAGGAGGTCGTGGCTTTCAAGTTTCAGAGGATGAAGAATAAGTGAGTAATTATGAGCATACGCAGTGTAAACGTTGGATTTGGAAGTTTTGACTTGAATGCATCTCATGTAGAAGTGACCGGAGAGGGAGACAAAACAATATAACTATTATTATGATATGATGTCCTTCTTTAATGATAAGTGTGACAGAAGCAAGACTGTGATAGTTAATGATTGTTGATGTCATCCCGAGGTTCAAAAATGTAAGCATATCTCCCTTATAGTTATTTATGTGGTATATTAGAATCATCACTAATTCGAGTAGTGGCTTATGGAAGAAGGATGGAATAGTAAGAGTAATTGGCTATTGATAAAACATACTCTCAGACCATAAGTAGAGCCACTGCTACCAGAAGGCATCCATAGCCTCGACAGGGTTTCTATTTTAACCCAAAAATGAGCTAGGATCCTTATGTAAAAATAGTTATTCTTCCAATTTTGTCGAGATATCACCATGCTGGTATGATACCTAGATAACCATAGTGCCACTCACTAGAGCTGTAGCAAAGTGATCAGGCCGGCTCATGATGAGATCTCTTGTCCTTCAAGCAGTTTATAAGGTCATTACCCTGGTGTGGTGGCCATTGTGGGCATGTCACTTGCTAAGTTCTTATGAACATGGTAGGCTGGCTTGTAATGAGACCCCCTATCCTCTTTTTAAAATGTGCATGTAAGCATAGTACTAATTTTTGAAACATAAGCATTTCGATTTATAAGGAAGTCACTGTGCTAGTGTGATGGCCAGATAGTCACAGTGCCATTCACTAGGATTGTAACAGAATGATCAGGCCAACTCATGATGATACCTCTTGTCCTTCAAGTATATGAGAAGGTCATTACCCTGGTGTGGTGGCCATTGTGGGCATGTCACTTGTTAAACCCTTATAATCATGGTAAGTTGGCTCGTGATGAGACCCCTTATCCTCTCTTATAAATCTATATGAACACATAATAGTTATTATTTATACATGAAGGGAGGATCATTAACTCCTTAAGAGTGATGGTGAGAGAAGTAAAACAAATGCCAATACAATTAATATCCCTTATTCCTATTTCTTCATATTGGAGGGAAATACTACTCTAAAGTGTAGAAGGGAATACCATCATAAGATCATGTATTGTATGATGACATAATTGAGCTGGGAATGACTTAGCCTTTCATTTCATATGTGTACAATTTCAGCTTCCAGTTTAGATATTATAGTGTCAAAGAATCATCATATTGGTAATTTATATTGCTTTCCTCCTTTTTTTCAACTGCCACTTCCCCTACAGAGATGCTTTTTATAGCTAGGGTACGAATCAAGGGGGGATATTTACAAAGGAAGGAATGAAATGAGAAAAAAATGTTTTTTAATTGGATTGAACAATAGTTGTTCAATTGAATTGAACAGTAAGGATAAAACACCAAAAGCGCGGTTGTTCAATCCGATTGAACAGTAGCTGTTCAATTGAATTTAACAACAGCCATTCAAAGAGTTTGAATAGAAAAATATAAAATGCGCAAAGAGCACAATTGTTCAATCCGATTGAACAACATTTTTTCAATTGGATTGAACAACAGCCTTTCAAAGAGTTTGAATAGCAAAAGATAAGAACACAAAACACGACTGTTCAATCCGATTGAACAACAACTGTTCAATTGGATTGAACAACATCCATTCAAATCATTTGAATATAAAAACATAAAAATGCACAAAAAGCACAACTGTTCAATCCGATTGAATAGTAGTTGTTCAATTGGATTGAACAGCAGCCATTCAAAGAGTTTGAACAACAAAAGGTAAGAATGAAAAAAGTATGGTTGTTCAATTCGATTGAAAAGTATTTATTCAATTGGATTGAACAACATCCATTCAAAGGATTTGAATAGAAAAACATTAAAATGCACAAAAATCATAGCCATTCAATCAAATTGAACAATAGTTGTTCAATTGGATTGAACAGCAACTGTTCAAAGGATTTGAACAACAAAACATAAAAAAGGATGAGAAAAAGAATACACTTTCGAGTGTGAGGAATGTACAAAAAAATAAGAATTTCAAAGAAATTATATACATTATTTACAAATTACGGTAGAAAACTCTCATGTACTTGAGGTTGTGGGGGTATCGCCCCCTGTTGTCACAATTTGGATAGTGGGATCGTTTTGTACCTATTCAGAAAAATATTCCCTTGTGAGAGGTTTGCGATATAGGCACATCTTGTGCCCATTCACTCGAAATGTAGAACGAGACCCATCTATGGTGGTCAAGGTGAGTGTACCATTTCTATATACTTCTTGGATTTCGTATGGACCGACCCACCTTGTTTGTAATTTTCCTGGAAAATATTGGAACTTGGAGTCATAGAGGAGTGCCCAATCTCCTTTTTGAAATATCTTCTTCTTGATAAGGTTTCCATGCCACTTAGCTCTTTTATTTGTTGGATCCTTTTAACATGGGCTTCTGTTAAATCCAACCCTACCTCCTGGGCTATTCTTAGAGTCTTAATTTCAAACTCAATAGGGAAAATAGGCTCTCTCCCAAATACTAGGTGATATGGGGAGTATCCAGTGGTGTTTTTCTAGGTTGTGCGATAGGCCCATGAGGCTTCTGGTAATCTAGTGGCCCAGTCCTCGTGATGCGTTGATACATTTTTGGTAAGAATTTCCTCCAGAACTTTGTTGGTGCTTTCGACCTGCCCGTTTTCCTATTGGTGGTAAGGAGATGTAACTCTATGAATGATATGGTGATTTTTTAGGGTGGCCATAGTTTTATTACCTACGAATTGTACCCCCCCATCGGTTATCACTTCTCGCGGAAAACCATATCGCACGAATAGTTAAAAAAGGAAATTAATCACAGATTCCTCTGTGGCTCTTGATAAGGCCACTGCTTCTAGCCATTTTTTTACGTAATCAATGGCAACCAATATGTAGGTTTTCTGGTTTGATGGTGGGTTGAATGGCCGAAAGAAATCTAGTGATCACCTCTCGAACGGTTCTATCACCAATTGTGGCTATAGTGTCATTTCATATTCTTGGCCTGTTCGGCCCATTCTTTTGGAGCTATCACAGGCTTGGAAATATTTTATCACATCTTTGAAAATAGTAGGCCAATAGTAGCCTAATTGTAACACTTTGTGCCCTGTCCTGCGATCTATGAAATGGCCACCACAAGGCTCATCGTGGTAGGATCGTAGGATGTCATAGATCTTGTCCTCCCTGATGCATCTGTGTATGTGCATGTAGGCCCCCGTATGAAAGAGGTATCCACTGATCCAGGAGAAACTTGCGCTGCATTGTACAATTAGTTTCCATTCTCTTGATGTTAAGTGTCTGGGCAACTTCCCTACTACCAATTAGTTTGCCACATCTGCATACCATGGATTTTTTACCGCTATCGCAAACAGATGTTCATCGGGAAACTGATCATCAACTGCTAGCGTATCATCTATCTTTGGAACCCTGGAAAGGAATTCTGCAACTATGTTTTCCTTTTTTGGACGATCCTTGATAGTTATATTGAATTCCTGTAGTAGCAGCAACCAACGAGTTATTCTCCCATTTGTTATTGGTTTATTAGATAAATATCTAATGTCAGAGTGATCAGTATATAGGAGTACTTGATAGCCAGTTATATAATTTCTAAATTTATTAATAGCATAAATGGCAGCCAAGAATTCCTTTTCAGTCACTGTATAATTTAACTCGATAGGAGTGAGGTTTTTGTTAATATAATAAATAGAAATTAAGGCTTTTTGCCGCCTTCTTGACCAAGAAATGCCCCTATTGTTGTGTTAGATGCACCTGAAGATTTGTGAAAAGGAAGTCTCCAGTTAGGCCCTCATATAATTGGTGCTGTCGAGACCAGTTTCTTTAAATCTATAAAAGTGGTATCACATTTATCAGTCCAGTGGAATTCAACATTTCCAGTTAATGCATACAAATTTGCAGCTATTTGTGAATTTTTTTTTATAAATTTGTGATAATATCCTGCATATCCCAAAAAATTTCCTACCTATGTCTGTGTACAAGGTGTAGCTAATTGTAATATTCCCATTTTATGACATGGCTAAATGGAATATTAAAATTTTTCTTTTATCACCTTGCAGCTAAATAAATGGGTAAAGGAACCCATTATTATTGAATGCATGAATAAACTCCGTCATAATGTGAAAGGGATCATCAGAGTAGCTTCATTTTGCACCCTCAAGTACGAAAAGGGGAAAATGCATGAAGACAAGGTCATGTTTGACCAAGTCAATAGCGCTGCCATAGGAGGAGTGGATCACTTTATGAGACATCGCAGTGTGAATGAGGAAGAAGATATTTGGTGGAGGAAACCCTAATGTATGGGTCCCATGGAGAGAGAGCTTTCACTTGTTTAAAAGGAGGGCAAGGCAACCATTGTTACTCATGCTTGGGATTATTCATTTCATGTTTATTCAGATATTGTGCATTCTTTTGCTGTTTAGCAAGAACTATTGGGGAATTCTTGTTTAGGATTCCTTCTCCTTCTTGAGAGGCCTCTTGAAGGATTTTTCTTCATTCTCCATATCTCTTGGCTCAAGGCCAAAGCTTCTCCTTTCAGTTACTACGTTATTTCTGCTCAAGTATAACACAGTGTTGCTGGGGTGTTGCAGTGGAGGACACCATACACCATTTCCTTGGCTCAGCTATCAGAGGAGGGAGCTTCTATTCATCTAGGAGGTTAGTGAAGGAGATCCAAGAGAATATTGCAGATCATTGGCATTAGGAAAAGCATTTATCTTCACCAACAATGCAGTCCCTTCTCTGGACTGCGTTATTTTAGAGTGCACTTACAGTGGGGGCTTGCTCCACTATTTTGGAGGGTGAGATCTTAGGTGAGAAGATCCGTCTTTCACTCTAGAGATAATTTGGATGAGATTCAGCCATCATTTGCATCAATATCAGCTATCTACATCCAGTTCTATTTCTGAGTTGCAGCTGCTGCCCAGCAACTCCGGCATTTCTACAGAATTTCCATTTTGTACTTATTTCAGCCAATCCTTTCAAGGATTGTGTATTGTATGTTTCCAGGGGTTGAGATCTTTCTCTCCCTCTTTATTTGAGCTGTCTATTGTCATATTTGTGTATTGACACTATTTTGCAGCATTCCTCCTTCATGGATTGCGCAGTCATAGCCAGGGATTGTCTTGTATAGCAACATTTCTCCATATTTCATGTATATGTTTCATTAAGGCTGCATTGCCTAGCTTGAGAGATCATTTTCCTCAAGATATTGTATACATTATTGCTGCTATAATATAATGTAATGGTTATGTGTATCTTCTGACATTTTCAGAATTAATGCACTTACTGCTATTTCCCGGCTCATGTTTATGTATTGCTAATCTCCACATTGGTAATATCTTGAGATATTCCCAATAGTGTAGATGATCCTAATTTGGAATATTACAGTGGTATCAAAGCATGATCTCTGGCTCAGCCTATGAGTCTCAACCAAAGAATATCAAGATGATGAAGAAGATGAATTTACTCTCATCTATTTTCAGATCCAGAGGAGACCTTTCCAAGGAGGTCAAGAAGATTGAAGAGAGGGAAGAGGAAGGACCATACACTTCCTTCTCTCACAAAGAAGAAGACCCAAAGCATGAAGAACACTTGGAATTTGATATTCTAAGTGAGTACCTTGTTGAATACCGAGAAAAACCTAGAGCCTTCCAAGAGACTCTAGATTTTCCACAATTTATTCAGCTGAAAGAAGAAAGAAGACCCCACAGCTATGGGATGATGAGAGGAAATAGATTTCTATTGTCCACATTTGATGGATCAGTCACATGTGCAACAGAATTTTGGGTGAAGAAGCTAGAGGCTTTCTTCCTGCTACATCTTATAATAGACAGAGAGGCTGTAGAAGTTGCAGCGCTGGACCTTGAAGGTGAAGCAAAGATTTGGTGGATCAGCCATCTAAGCCATGCAAGGGTTTCAACTATTGCTGAGTTTTCTCAAAGAATGATCAAAATATTTTACAAAAGGAGGGAGGAGCCCTCACCACCAGCTAATGAGGCATGTACCAGCACTGTTGAGCCCATGGAAGAGTAGCCTTCATCTTCAACAGTTTGGGAAGCCAACACTTATGAGGAGGAAACTCTTGCAGCCTTGCAAAGAGCTTACACATTTCACCGAGGTATGATTAAAAATCCATCTCCTTTCATTTCAGAAAACACTTTGGATGGGTCTACATCATTGTTGTACAAAGGCAGTGATGGAAAAAATAGGAACCATTCCTCATGTGAGCACTCAAAGAGCAGCTTCATTCAGGGAGCCATGGAGGAAGTAGTGAGAAGGAGTAGAAATCTAGAGATAAGAAACTCATTCTCCTCTCTAGATGACACTCTCTCAATGAGCATGCCACAACTCAAAGAGAGACTTCTACTGGCATTATATCTAAGGCCACTTGGGTTTTGGAGGACTAGGCATGAGGAGGAAATCTCAAGGAGATATTTCAATGGAGGTGCACTACCACACTTCATGGAGTTTAAGATTCTTCAACAGTTTCAGGAGGTTATTCCCTTCTCACAGGAGAAGATAGAAGATGGAGGACATCTTCTGATAGATAAAATCTCTCATGACTATGTTGGACATTCCTTGAGCCATGCACATCATGATGGGAATTTTTTTCCTACCACCTATTTGGATCCTTATAGGATCAAATTGATCCTCGGGAATATTGCATTTCAAGGTCCCATGAAATGCAGGAATATGATTTGGGATGATGGTAGCCCTCATGGGAGGAGTACTAAGATGAAGGGTGGAAGAAGACATCCACAGTTGGTTGAGTGGATGTGGAGGGTGAGCAAGAAGAGGGTGAGCTACTTGCAGATTTATGATACCTGGCAGCAGGAGGCTTGGATGCCCTAGTTACTCTTGAAGGAGTTTGGCCATCACTTTGCATACACTCTTTCCAAGGGTATGAGGATGGAAAAGATGTGGCAGGATGATAGCATCATGGAGCAGCAAAGAGTATGGGTGCATAGTGATGATGCAACATTCATATCATTCACTATGTCTTCATCACATATCTTGCATGATGAGAGCATGAGAAAGTAGCAAAGAAATTTGTTGCTGGGGTCATTCTTTGGAGAGTAAGTGCAGATTTAGTCTCATTTCTTGTATGATGTTGCAGGAGTAGGAGGATACTCCTTGAACTTTGATGATCGGGAATTACTTCCATATTGGGAGAGATTCCATATGTGCAGCAACATTATTGGAGGGTTGCCCATCTATGTTGAGGAAGCTTAGGGCAACAGTGTTGTGCCATCTAGAGATTATCTAGTGCCTCATGCAGAGGGAGGAGGAGTTCTTGCTCCAGGTAGAGGGATTCTTGCATCTTTTCAAGGAGATCCCCAGGATTTCATGTATGGATATCAAGGCACAATTCATGTGCCATTGTTGAGGAGGTTTGAAACCATGGAGACACAAGGAGGAGATAGGGAGGATGACCATCATGATGTGATGAGGAGTACACATACATGTCTATGTTATGAGGTTGATGCACCTAAGAAGGTGATTGGATTTCGTAGTGGAAGCATGAACAAACTTGTTCATTCATATATTCAGTCATCTCTCATTGAGGATGTCTCATTGCATGAAGACATTTTGTCGAGGAGACCACTGGACCCACAGAGGAGGAGGGATGCTTCACATGTTGAGGCACCATTCATTGATTTCAGAGGAGTGGAGTGCTCCCAGGATCATCTTGCTTGCATGATATTGCCAGATCAACATATGAGGAGATGTATAGATCATGTGAAAATGGAGGAGATACATAACTCTTTGGAGGAGTTAGCATAGCCACCTATTTTCTCTTTGAGGATGAAAGGAGACTCATTTTTGAGCCACTCCATTTTCATACACAAAAATTATGGTAAGGGTATTTTTTATTTTCATGATGATTTGTATATTCATCCCTTAACCATATATGTACAGGATGTTGCTCCAAGGAGGAGAATTCTTCTTTCTAGATCCCATGGTCTACTTGAGGCCATGAGCACTATTGGTGACCACTCCCTAGGAGGACTTGGGGAGGAAATGTATTTTGGAGGACCTACTCACCTTGCACCATACATCATTCACTTTCTCCATACATTTGAGGAAAATAGGACAGCAAGCAAGTGGTTGAGAGGCCACACTTTTTGTCACACTCTTTTGCAATTGAGGGTCAAACTGCCTTGGTTACAATTGAGGGACCATTTTCCTTCTCCCTTGCCACACATGACAGCAAGCATGGTTCTCATTATGATTCATTATTTTGATATTTTCTTTATGTTTTTTGAGAGCATTATTGGGGGAATGGCACATTGGTTGGATGTGTCCCTTGGGGGAGAGATCTCCCACCTCATTTGCATTACATGTTCTAATGGGAGCATGAGAGGATATGTGGCCACTACAGCAAAAAAAAATTTTCCATTTGAGGTGAGCCATATGATTGATTGGATGCCATGTGATGGTTACTTCCAACTCATCACATATGAGGTGATTTGGGACAGCATGTTTCACAACGCTGGGGAAGAGATCCTTGGAGGTCTAGTCTTCATCTTGCCACTAGAGGGAAAATTTATTGCAGCCCAAGATCAACATATTTCTACACTTATCCTAAGTGGAGAGGAGGACAGAGTGGGGTAGGCTATTTTTTCTACCAAGATAAAATTTTCAGCCCACCTATATTGCAGGAGCCAAAGGTGGAAGATGATTGTCAAGAGTTGCCATGTTGGGAGGTAACTCCCTTTTTATGGATGATTGCTTGGGGGATGGAGGATCTACATGAGGAAGATGTTACTCAACAAATTTCAGACTCCATGCGTTGGGTGGAGATTCTTCAGTTCTATCCTTGCAGTGTCTTGAAGACAAGCAACATTTGGGAGGGGAGGATTGTAATATTCCCATTTTATCACATGGCTAAATGGAATATTAATTTTTTTCTTTTATCACCTTGCAGCTAAATAAATGGGTAAAGGAACCCATTCTTATTGAAGACATGAATAAAATCCCTCATAATTTGAAAGGGGTCATCAGAGTAGCTTCATTTTGCACCCGCAAGTGTGAAAAGGGGCAAATGCATGAAGACAAGGTCATGTTTGACCAAGTCAACAACGCTGTCATAGGAGGAGTGGATCACTTTATGAGATAATGCAGTATGAATGAGGAAGAATATATTTGGTGGAGGAAACCATAATAGATGGGGCCCATGGAGAGAGAGCTTTCACTTGTTTAAAAGGAGGGCAAGGCAGCCATTGTTACTCATGCTTGGGATTATTCATTTCATGTCTATTCAGACATTGTGCATTCTTTTGTTGTTTAGCAAGAATTGTCGGGGAATTCCTATTTAGGATTCCTTCTCCTTCTTGAGAGGCCTATTGAAGGATTGTTCTTCATTCTCCATATCTTATGGCTCAAGGCCAAAGCTTCTCCTTTCATTTATTTCGTTATTTCTACTCAAGTATAACGCAGTGTTGCTGGGGTGTTGCAGTGGAGGACACCATACACCATTTCCTTGGCTCATCTGTCAAAGGAGAGAGATTCTATTCCTCTGGGATGTTAGTGAAGGAGATCTAGGAGCATATTGCAGATCATTTCCATCAAGCCAAGAATTTCTCTTCACCAACAGTGCAGTCCCTTCTCTAGACTGCGTTATTTTAGAGTGCACTTGCAGTGGGGGCTTGCTCCACCATTTTGGAGGGTGAGATCTTAGGTGAGAGGATCAGCCTTTCACTCTAGAGATCCTTTGGATGAGATTCAACCATCATTTGCATCAATATCAGCTATCTACATCCAGTTCTATTTCTGAGTTGCAGCTGCTACCCAGCAACTCCGGCATTTCTACAGAATTGCCATTTTGTACTTATTTCAGCCAATCCTTTCAAGGATTGTGTATTGTATGTTTCCAAGGTTTGAGATCTTGCTACCCCTATTTACTTGAGTTTTATATTGTCATATTTGTGTATTGACACTATTTTCAATGATTCCTCCTTCATGGATTGTGCAGTCATAGCCAGGGCTTCTCTTGTATAACAGTATTTCTCCATATTTTATGTATATGTTTCATTAAGGTTGCATTGCCTAGCTTGAGAGATCATTTTCATCAAGATATTGTATAAATTATTGCTGCTATAATCTAATGTAATGGTTATGTGGATCTTCCGGAATTTTCAGAATTAATGCACTTACTGCTATTTCCCAGCTCATGTTTATGTATTGTTGATATCTGCATTGGTAATATCTTGAGATATTCCCAATAGTGTAGCTATTCCTAATTTGGAATATTACACTAATAGAAGGATTACTTCTATTTTTGTTGAAACTACCTGTATTCCAGCTACAGAGATGTAGTGACCTAGGATCACTCCCTCGGTCATCATCATGTGACATTTTTCATTTCTTAAACATAACCTAGTAACAATACATTGCTCCAACACCTTTTCTAGTGTTTCTAAAGATTGATCAAAGTCCTCACCATATGGTTTGAAGTCATCCATATAGATCTCAAGCCCCTCATTTATTAAGTCATAAAAAATGCTAATTATGGCTCTTTGAAATGTTGCTGGGGCATTACATAGCCCAAATGGTAAAATCCTGTAAGAAAAAGTACCCCATGGGCAGCTAAAGGTTGTCTTATCCTGTTCTTCGGGGGCTATCTGGATTTGATTGTAACCATTGAACCCGTCCAGAAAGGAAAAGAACCATTTCCTTGCCAATGTGTCAAGGACTTGGTCAATGAATGGGAGGGGGAAGTGGTCTTTCTATGTTGCTTTATTCAGTTCTCTATAATCCACACAGATTCTCCATTTCCCATTCTTTTTAGGGACGAATACCAGAGGTGAGACCCATTTTCTGTCTAAAATAGGATAGATGAAATTTACGTCCAACTATTTTTGCAGCTTGTCTTTTACAATATCTTTTAAGTGCGGGTTTAGCCTTCGCCGAGGTTGTCTAATAGGTCAAACTTCTTTATCAGTATAAATGTGATGGGTGCAAATCTAGGGATCTAAGCCTTTCATGTCTGGTTAGTCCCAAACAAATTCCCCTTTATAATTCTGTAGAACTTTTATGAGCTGTTGCTTTTGGTTACTATCCAAATTTCCATTGATATTCAGGATCTTCCTTGGCTCAATCTCATTGGGTTTTCTATTACGCACAATGGTTGTGGGAATATATTGATCCTCAAGGAATGTCAAGGGGTCCTCTTCAACTTCATATTCAAGGAGTGTTTTTTCAACATTTGGCATTTTAAATTTTCAGATGTGGGTGACTGATTCATAAAATTATTGATTGCATCATCTTCAGTTTGATATTTAAATTCGAGAGCTTCTACTAATGTCAGAGGTGGATGAATTTTTTTCTCCCAATATGCATATGGATGTTTGTGGATTTTTATCGTGGTTAAGCTCAGTTTTTCAGGCGGCTAAATAATGATATTTTTTATGGAATCTCCTCTATTAATGGTCATGCTGCCTGTTCAGCAGCCTATGTAAGCATCGGCTATCACCAGCCAAGGTCACCCCAAAATCAATTGGTGCCTGTCCATCCTATTCTTTGGATTAATAACCAAGAAATCAGCTGGATATTCCCATGAGTCTACTGAGACCAGGATGTCCTGCACTATCCCTTCTGGTCTGATAATAGACCTGTCAGCAAGATCTAGCAACGTAGTCATCGGTTCTAACACTAATATGCCTAGCTTTTTGCAGGTTCCTGTAGTTAGGATGTTAATGGCCGCCCTTAGGTCGACCAATGTGTTTGGAAAGGAATGTCCAGAGATCTGCACAGTTACTATGGGATTTCCTGGGTCTTCATATTTTACGGGCAGTTCCTTACCCAGTATTAAGTCAGATAGCGTCCCTACCACATGAATGGCGGGAACAGTCTTTGTTGTTTTTTTACTTGCTTTTTTCCACACAGTTCTTTTATTTTTTTTGCATAGATGGGAATGTCTTGTATGGCCTGGAGAAGAGGAATTTTGATACAAAGGTTTCTTAACTCCCCCAGGATGTCGAAATCTGGAGAGACTATTGGTCTAGGTAGAGTTAATCTTTCATAAAATGGAGGTGGAGACACCCTAAGCTCTTCAGGCCATCCTTGGTCAACCATTTCCTTTCCTTGGCCTACCTCTGTTTCCATTATATTTGCTTGGCTACGCTCTATTGAAGTTCTAGATTCGGATTGAGGTGAGGTCGTAACTTCTGCCAGTAAGATAGTATGTCCTGATCTCAGCCTTAGTTCATTGCATTGCCTCTGTTTAATGTCGAGGTTTGGTTCTTCTATAATCTGGATTAGTTGAACCGGTCTGTTATTGGGATTAGGATTAGGTTGAGCTGGTAATTGAGGATGTATGATAGGCTGAGGGTTGTGTTGGACTAGGTATGGAGCTAGAAGTGTAGGTTTATTTTGAACCCCTGCTCCCATTGGTAGGTTGGTCATTCCCAAGGGTCGCTACCAATTCTGAGGCCAATTAGTGGTTTGAGAAGTGGATCTTGGCCACTGGGCTTGATATGGAGTGTTTTTCCAATAAGGAGGAGAACAGGGAAAACTTGGCCAATTATTCCCTGATGAGGGTTGTGTTGGCCAGGGTGGTATAGGAAACGACTGGTTCGACCAAGTAGGGAAAGGGTTTGATTCTTCCAAGATGTTGCAGGGTTTTTCTGGTTAAACTACAGAGAAGAAAAGAACTGAGGTAGGTCTTGAGGCATACCTGGTCGTGCCTACCATTGTCGACGTTGATTCATTAGGCATCTAGTTCTGGCTTCTTCCTCTACCTCCTCTTGTAAACCTCTTTCCTTCACTTCCGGGGAGTGAGGGGCACTATCCAAGGCAGTGTGGTCCTGGGACAACAACCTTGCCCAACCCACCATGGGCATACCTCTTGGCCGTGTTTCTTCTATCAAACATGGGAAAGATGCCCCAACTTTACTCGCTTATTTATAAGGCGTGGATATCTCTTTTCTTCTATTTTTGGAGCTGGTTACACAACATTTGGTATCAGAGCTTTGGATTCTAGGGTTTCGCTGCTCCAAACAGGTCATCGTGGCATTTTCACTATAACTTTTTTTTCTACGAAGTTTCAGAAGCTGAAATTTTTAGGGTGCGAAGAAAAAATCTTGAGGAAGCTTGTATAAAAATTTCAGAGTTTGGTTCGCAATAATTTCGGAGATATGATCTATGGAAGTCAGGTATTTTTTCAGGCTCCTAAACAGGTCATCGTGGAATTTTCTTTCACTATAAATTTTTTCACGAAGGTCTAATCTGAAATTGCATGGTGTAAAGCTGAAATCCTCGAGGAATGTTTCAAATTTGTCTGTGAGCTTGGTTCACAATATTTTTGGAGATATGATCTGTGGAAGGTAGTTCTTTTTCAGTCTCCTGAATTTCATCTCAAAGAGGTGATCGTGGGAAAAGTTCAATAACTCTCTCTCTGGGCATCGTATTTGAGTGCCGTAAAAATTTGTTGCAAGTACACATACTTTAGTTTCTTGGACATCAATTTCAAAGACAAAGGATGAAACAGTGACACGTGGCAAGTCGTACAAGTTCGTCGATCGGAATCCGAAATTCTGGAATTAGTTCACCTGTGAGATTGACACAACTCTGTTCGAGAACCAAATCAGGTCTACCTGGACGTAAAATAGTTTTTTACAGAGGGCTACCACAGGGCTGAATTTCAGATATTGAATATTTTCAATTACAGATATAATTCAATTTCAATATCGAGCTCCTCAAAGCAAGTAAAAGGTGTGTATTGTTTTTCCCAAATTGCATAAATCTTGTTTGAAAAATCAGTTTGAAGTGATTCCAAGGGCCTATTGAGCATATATTTCAGTATTTCGTTCTGAAATGCCTCCTAAAAATAATTCAACACCCATTAAGCCCTCATAAATCTATACCATGATGCATGAAGTGGAAGAATTGCAGTATGAGATATCAAAATTACGGTACCAAGTGCAACAAATTTCGATCTTACGAAGAGCAATCGAAGCTGACATAGATGGTTTAAAAGAAGAAATGGAGGCTAAGTTGGATGTTTTGAAGGATAAAATAATAGCTAATATGGATGATAAATTAGTGGAATATCACAACGAGCATCAACAACAAGTTCTCCAACTCTCAAAGGATAACCCAACTTTGGTGCAGAATCTAATGAAACAACAGGAAGATCAACATCACATCGAAAGAAGTTATGAAGCAGTCATAGAAATAAGAACTCGACAAGTACGATCAATTTCAGAGTATCTCAGCAAGTGGAAGAACTTTCCTGTAGAATATCTCACATGGGAGGATGAGAATTTTATACAGAAGCATCAAGAAATAATCAAGCGTTGAGGACAACACTTGTTTGAAGGAGAGGGGCATGTTAAGTCCCTATATTAATAGTGTAGCCCTTTATTATGTTAGTGTAGCCCCCCTTATTGTTATTATTGTACCCCTGTAACCCCCATATTGTTATTATTGTGCCCTTACATTATTATTGTTAGGTCGGCTAGGATTACATTGTGGCCCCACTAGGATTATATTGTGGCCCCATGGACTCCTATATATAGAAGGAGGTTTTATTCATTTGTATCATCCAAGAATTGTGCATTTATGTAATGTATTGGAGGTTTCCCCCTCGAAGTGGCTTATTTCTAAGGCGTTGATATATCTTTTCTTCTCTTTTTTGGAGCTGGGAAATGTCCCCTTTTCCCATTATGTTAAGTGTTTCAACCCATTCTTCTTTCATTCCCTTAATCATTGTAGCTTTTAAGATGTCTTTGGATAATGTGTTATATGGAGACCTTTGTAAATTGTATTGAAATCTTTCTACATATCCCTCCAATGTTTCATTCTCCCTTGCAGACATATTGAAGATTTCATTTTTTATTTCTCGATTCCGGCAATAGTCTTGATATTTATTAAGAAAAATGTTCTTCATTTGGTCCCAATTATTAATGGTTCCCCCACCTAGTCCCATGAACCAGCGAAATGGTGTTCCCTTTAAAGTAGAGGGAAATAATTTCAGTTTCTAAGGGTCGATGGTATAGTCATACCCCTTACATAGGACATCGAATTTAAATAGGAATGCATCAAGGTCTTTCATGGTCAACCCATGGAAGGTGGGGATGTTTTGCAAGGGAATGGCTTTCATAGGGGCATTTTTAGCATGGTCAAAAATGGGGTACTCTAATTTTGATGTCTGCCTCTGATTCTGGTTTTGATTATTTGCGATTTGATTAAATATGTGCCAGTAATATTCAGGAATTTCTTGTTCTAGAGGAGTAATCCTGGGGGGATTTGGAGGTAACTGCGAGGGAAACTTTACAGCACTTCCCTGATCTGGAATACCGAGTATCTCGGTCTTGATCACTCCTTTAGGGGATTTGGGCTCTGAAGCTTCTGCTTGCATTACACCACTAGTTTCTCCTTCTCCTTCCTGTAAGTTACAAGAACCTCCCTCTTTCGAAGGGTCGATACCTATATGACTGGCAGTTTGGAGGCTTAGCTCAGATCCTTCTTTCTTACTATAAATCTCGACGTAGGCTACAGACAGTGAGGCTGCTACCTAAGGGAGAGTAGTAGGACTTTGGGTGGGAATGATTCTGGGTCCTACGGATGCTTGGGATTCATGATTTCATCTATATAGGTTGTTCTTCCAAGGATCACCGGTCCCTTGGATTTTGGGGATTTTTATGGATGATTTTGATTTGTTTCTATCTTTTTCTTCCTATTCATAAAACAAGAGCACCTATTCTACCAATATTTGCACAATTTGCTGAGAAGAGGGCTAGGGAGCAAGGGTTTTTCTTACTGGTACGCAGGTTCTTACCTCTCATTTTTAATACCCAATTCTTCACATCAATGGAGAAATATGAATAAAGGATATCACTCTTAACACTCTCCCCGGAAATGGCGCCAAAAATGTCGCTTCAAAAAGGTGGCTTATTATAGGCAACCTCTAGGCTTCTCATTCAATTGTCAACCCAAGGTAAGACTTCCTATTTCAAGATTTTCAACACAGTATATGCGAGTGAGGTTGATTGATAATTACTCTATATTTCTTATGAAAAGGATTATCTAATTCTTGAAGTTCAATCAACTCAAAGGGAGATGGGTTGGTAGAATGCAACTAACTATTCCGTCTAGTTCAGAAGAAGAAAAACCTATAATTGAACAACGTAATGATGGATTGAACATCAATCTTAATGAATTGAACAACAACCTTAACTAATTGAACATCAACCTGAATGAATTGAACAACAGTATGAATAAATTTGAATACCAATTTGAATAAACTAAATCAAAAGTTACTTATATAGTTTTGCATTGGAATTCTCTTTGTGGACTGACTAACTGACATCTTATTGTACTTAATCACGCACTGGAATCCTTATCACACTGAGAGAACAATATAATCCATAAATATGAATAACATTGACTGGTAATTATTATACAATTTGTAAATCGACTGCAAAGGCATTGGAAGAAAATGAAAACATCTAACAATGATAAAGCATTATTATAAACCAAAAAACGTGAATGTGATAAAACATTATTCTAAACCAGAAAGCACGAATTCTAAACCGTTATGAAGAACTATAACTTTATTGAGTGGAAAAGTAATTTACAACTGCATCAAATAACTGGATATTGATTCTGTAATCAACGCACTGCACGGGATTTGGCGAGGAAACTCCCAGGGATTGGGCCGAGACCACCAGAAGCTCTAACGCAATGAAAGACTCAAAAGATGATTTTTCAAAACATTAAAACTATTTATTACATCAAAGGATAATACAGGGATACAATTAAGCAGTTATGACCTAAAGCATTTATTGCAGAAGAAAATTCCCCCTTTCTAGTTCATCCTTGGTCCTTTTTAATGGCGTTTTCACGCAGTGGGGTAGTATTTTCCAGACGAAAACTCACTGTGTGTGGATTTCATTTGGGTTCTCGAGCTTGGATCCGTCTTTCTGCCTTCTTTCGGTTTCTGGAAACTACTGAGATTCCATGAGTCTGTGTCTATCGGTTGTCTTATGTTTAACATTGGTTCAGCTGCTCTGCTTTCCTGCATATATAGATTCAATAAGTCAAACGTCCATTATAAAATCATTTCATTTTTTCGTTAGCCCAATTTCCCTGATTTTCATAAACCTTCTCTATCTTTATTGTTAAAATGAGGAAGAATTCCCAAAACTGTGTCATAATTCGAAGTGATCATAGGGTGGAAATGTACCTTAATTTCAGCCCAACATAAGGCATGAGAGATGATAAATTTTGGGTGCTTCAACCCTCATGAGGAACTCCAATGTCCATTATATCATCCAAAAAAAGTGAGCCATCCTTGGTAGCTCATAGAAACAGTCACCAATCCCCTCCTTATGCAATGTGTAGGGGTTGCATGGCTGAAAATGAGATGCAATATTGTTCAACTTACGCTGCCTCCCCCTCCATTTTTTTGATCAGCGGTTGTCATTGATGTCAACCCAAGCAGCACCAGGGCCTACCCCAATGTTGAATGGGAATTTTTGACATAAAAAATTACTATATTCTGGGTCAAGAATGCTTTTCATGGTTTCTACTTGTCGAGATGTTTTTGTTGATATATGGCAAGCCAAGTAATTCTTCACGGTTTGAGAGATATTCATGTTTGAAGTTTTTAACCCCAGTTAGTGGGCTAAAACCCCATGGGGTTGTGGCATGGATCATTGAAAAGTCATATTTAATATTTTTTTAGCTCCTAAAATCCCACATTCACTTTTTAAACCCCCTCTCATCCTAAGCATTTATATAAATTGTGATCCTCATATCCTCTTTATGCAAGGGATTTCGCTATCTAAAACAGCTCGTCGTGGAATTTTCGGTCTAAATTTGTTTCTACGAAGGTTCAGAAGCTGAAATTTTTATCAGGTGAAATTGAAATCCTGAGGAAGCTCCTGTAAAAATTCCATATCAAGGTGCGCAATATTTTCGGAGATATGATCTATGGAATTCAGTGTTTTTGCAGGCTCCTGAAATTCATCTCAAAGAAATGACCTTGCAAAAATCATCATAACTCTCTCTCTGAATATTGAATTGGAATTATGTAAAAATTTGCATATATTGCATGGACTGTAGTTTTTTCGCTATCAATTTCAAAGATGAATGAAGAAACAACAACATATGGTGTGCTGTACAATTTCGCCCTACTAAAGCAGTCCATAATTAGGGAATTGTGAGAGATTGGGCATAAATATCCCTTAAAGAATCCAAATTGGGTAAGACCTGTGGCATTGGAAAGAAGACTCAGAGGAATGATATAAGACCAAAAATCACATATTAGGGATCTAAAATAACAAAGATACACCAGATTCAATATTGAGCTCCTAGAAGGCAATAAAAAGCTAGATCATGTGTTGTTAAGGGCTGCAAAGGATCAGACTTTCTAGGGTAGAAAAGAAAATCAAGGTGAGTAGAGGGTAGCATGACAAGAGTAGTAACCAAGGTGCATATAAGCAACAAGAATTTCATCACATGAAGTCTTCAAGTGGGTAGCACTGCATACAGTCACTATAAAGTATTTCCAACAATTGGTTTCAGAGCTTGGTTCCTTCAATAGTAGTTTAAAAACTGGAAGGAGGTCATGGAGCATACCAATAATGGTGTACCTCTATTCAATGAAAATAATTATGCACTCTAGAAAGGAAGAATGGAGGTATATCTCTTGGCACAAGGTTATGAAGTATGTGACACTATTCAAAAAGGATTTACATCGACCGCGGATGAACAAGGTAAGAAGAATTTGGTAAATGATGCAAAAGAAAAGAATATTATTATCAGTGGACTTATTGAATCTGCTTATCATAAGGTGTTGGGTTGTGACACCACCAAAAATGTATGGGACAAGCTTGGGAATATATATTCAGGTGACTCAAATTTCAAAGAAGCAAAGCTTCAAATCTATAGAGAAAAAATTGAGTAACTCAAAATGAAAGAACATTGCAACATTGCTACATACTTCCAATACGTTGATGAAATAACCTGTTAGCTCCCCGTAATTTTCTAGATTGATTGAGACACAAATTGAAAGGGTAACATCAAAACAAGCTTTGGAATCCTACGACCTAGCATTCCTGGATTCGGAGAGGGATCTCTCTAGTAGGTGCAAAGATATGAAATTGTTTGTTGATAAGGGTTGATTTTTAGGCTAGATGTTAAGTGCAGGGTATTTTGATTGTTTTTGGTTGGGTATGATGCTCAGATGGATTTAGATAGAAAACATGAAATATTTTTAAGTCATTGGGAAATGGAGTCTAACAAGGTCATGATAAGTTCATCAATGGTTTCAAGAGCATTTGTAGGGAAATTTTAACTTGGTTGGTAGGTATTTGAGGTTTTGGTGGATGATGAGATGAACATTAAACTTGAGAATAAAAGCTAGTGAAGGGCAGAACTGAATCCTTAATAACTTTTTAGACTAAGGGATTTAGAAAACCATAAGCATGGAAAGAGAATCAAAGGCATAAGTGAAAACTAATCCATTTTATTTCAAACAGAACACAGATTATTATCTAAGACAAACGTTCAAATGAAACTATAGAAGGGCAAGAAACTTATTTAACTTCCATAGATTTCATTATCAAGAGAAGAAAAACATTTAAGATGCACAAGTATTTATACCCATAGAAGAAGAGATAACTCTGAAGATCTAAAGTTACAGTTGTGAAGGTTCTTTGAAACAAATTTAGCTAGTAAAGGCAAAGAGCATGATTCAAACAGACTTCTTTGACAAACCTAGGCAAAGCTGCTTTAAAGAGTTTATTCCAAAACAGAGTATATCAGTAGCAACAATATGCAAGGCTAGCCATAAATCATATTTGATACTAACTAATCTAAATCATTCAAGAAATGGACAAGCCAAGAACTTCTTAGAGAGCAAGAGATGAATTCCCTAACATATCTCAGTAAAAGAAAACATTAAAGCAGTGAAGGACAAACAGAAGTAAGGTGTCATCAGGAAACATTTCTTAATCTAAATTTTTTGTCCTACTGCAACATAGCAAGATGGAAAACATAATGGAAAACTAGAAAACATAAACATAAGAAAAACTTCACCATCAACCAAGCTTATGGATCCTACAAACAGTCTCTCTCCATCAACAAGCAAGTCAGGGCATGCATGAGCTCCAAGACATCAAATTTCCATAAAAAAATCCAAGAGACTATGTATTTGCTTCAGCATAAGTCATCAAAATCCAAAAAATACATAAGAGCCTCATGCTCTATTTATGGAGAAAATGAGGAGGTGGAAACCCTAAGAGGCTTCCAGAAACCCTAATTTAGCCATAAATGTCATAAATGTGCTTAATGACCATGCAAGGCCCAAGAAACATAAGAGATACGATAATAAATGAAAAACATCAAAACATAAATCCCAAATAAAATCAGGAGTGATTTTCCTGAAAAAACATTAAAAAACCAATTTTTCATTAATCAGTGTCTTTTGTTAACTTTTTGGCAAAAGGTTGTCTCTGTGCGTAGTGCCATTTCAGCAAAATATGGGGTCTATTGCAGCTGAGTTTTGGACTCCCTCCCTGCATTGGATTTGGCCCCATGATGGCTCGTTGGAAAGCTTGAAGAGTGTAACTTTCATAAATACTTTATTTTTTCTAAATGGATGCCATTTACCTACTCAAAAATCCAATCTTACATGACTTCTCTGTGCACAGCGCCACGCCTAAAAAGGAGGCAGAAAGGTCATTTTTGAGGTTTTTTTGACCTTCTGAGGGGAAAAAAAGGCTCCAATTGACCTGAAATTTTGTGGGCAGACTTTTGGTGACATGAAAAAGCCAAAAATGTAAACTTTAGTGGCTGAGGATGCCCCAAAAAAGAGTGTAGCACCTAGGGTGCTGCGCTCTTAGGGGCCAAAATTTGGAAAAACAAAAATTTTCCAAATTTTCTTCAAAATTGGTGTGTAGACCCCTCAAGGGATTTTAGACACCTGTTGAGAATCATCAGCCAAGATCTCGAGGCTTTCATGTACTTTGGGCCTTTTTAGCTCTTCTAGCTCTATGAGGGCTTGCTTCAATTAGGCATTAGCAAGCATGCTCTTCCTTGCATACTGTTTGACCAATTTCTTCTGCAAGGCAAGGCCCCTTTTCACCTCTTTGAAATTTTTGTGCTCCTATTTATAATAGTAGATGACCCTTTGTGCCCTTTCAAAGTCCTTTTCCCATTCTTGAAGCTGGGCATCCTTTTCTAAGAGGAGCAATTTTGTACTCATCCCTTGGTCCTCATTATCATTGTCTAGATCAACAAAGAGAGGTACTTGAGAAGCCTTTTTGATCCTTTTGCTCCTCTTGACTGGTGTCTTTTGCTCAACACTCTTCATTTTTTCTTTGCCTTTTTCCAATTCTTTGGTATTTTGTGAGGAGATGGCCCTTTTCCTTTTAGAGGAAACAAACACATCTCTTTTCCCTCTGTGATAAGTGCATGAGAGAGGGGCAATAATGGGAGTCTCAAAGGCAGTGTTGTCATCATTTTTTCCTTCAATCTGATCTACATTTTCTATACCTTCCTCACTCTGATTCTCTTTGTCTTCTATGGAATTTTTTTCATGACATTCACGACAGCTGTAATGACTATCATGACTCTTTCTTGGATTGTCTTAGGCACTTAGATAGATTTCTTCCTTATCTGTATGTTCTCCCTTTTCATTGTCTTCTTCTTCACTGTTTTCCTCTTCCTCATCATTTTTATCCTCTTCCTCATCATCATGTTCACTGCCTTCCTCCTTGTGGCTACTTTAACTGATGTTCATCTTTGTGGCTGCTATTACTAGTTTCATCTTTGTTTTATCCTTCATCATCTAGCTGCTCTTGGCCATTGCTACTTTCTTCTTGCCCACCTTCCTCTCCTTCATTTTCTTCTTCATCAACATTATCTTCTTCTTCAATGATTTCCTCATGATCATCACTACTTTATTCATGATCATGGCTGCTTTCTTCAGGGCCACCACTGCTTTCTTCATGTCCACTTCCCTCCTCTTCATCATCTTCTTAATTTTCATCATCTTCTTCTTCACTGCTCTCTCCTTGTCCGTCATTATCTGTCTCATCTTCCTCCTAACTGTTGCCTCATTATTTTTCTTCACTAGGGCTACTGTTAGCCCCTTCACTTGGTAATTTAGAGGAGGAGGTAATAGGTGAAATTCTTTGTGGATAAGGCACATTTGGAGATGATGGATGTGTGGATGTAGATGGTTGTGAAGTGCAAGGAAAGTTCTGCTAGATGAAGGCCCGGGGGTCTGAAAACACATCATGTGAGATGAAGGTCTCCCAAGATATACCTTGTTTCTCTAGCTAGTATAGGACAATCATCTTGATCAGGGAGTGATGAAAGAGGCTAGGCATTTGGTGGTCATAGCTTTTCCTCTTGACAGTGGAGGCCATTTAATCAATACTCTGGAAAAGGTAATAAGGTAGCTTCATCATCTTGACTTTGGTAAAATGCATCAGCAACCTAATATGATATGAGTAGAGCCGAGAGTATCTTGCCTCACATGTGAAAAAACTGATAATCTGCCTCATTAATGCTACATACCTCTCTAGCAAATGAGAAAAAGGGAAAATAGCCTTACAATTTTGCTGATAGGTGGGTTTCAAATAAGCCCATAGTAACCCAAATCCAACTTATTTTGTTTGAACCAAAACTCATCAATGTCTGGTATACATGTTGCCTTGGAAATGATTTTAGATGAAAGCTCAAAATGGACACCTACTAGATTAACTTGCTAGTTTTGTAAGCTACAGGAAAATAATCTAGTCAAGTCTGGATGATTGTTGACTTTCTTGACCTTCTCACAAAATTTGTAGCACCCTACATCCTGGAAGCATGAAAGGATCATAGGAGAGTAAGTGATTGGAGTGGTGTCTAGGGGCTCAAATATTTTAGCTTTTCCTCCATGATGTTTTGGCTTGGTGGGAGTGTGACTCTCATCACCACTGGTGTGACTGTCTCTCTCTGACATGATGGCTGGTCCAAAATAGTAGTAGAAACCTTGCGCTTTTTTCGAGGGTTTTTTGGAGTAAAAGAAGTGGTGTAGGTCAACACTTTGTACAAAATGAAAGCTAAGGTGAAGAAAGATTTTTCAAAGCTTGTACTTGGTGGTGGAGGTCAGCCTTATAGTTACTTAGTCCTCTCTTTAGACTCAAAAACAAATTTTCTTACAAACCCTAGCTCAAAGATATAAAATTTTTTTTTTTATAGTCTAGGGTTTGGTCTGTTAGGGTCCTGTGATTTGGCTGATTGGCAAGCCAAGCGACAAGGTAACATCAAAAAAACTTTGGAGCCCAAGGACCTAGCCTTCCTAGACTCAGAGAGGGCTCTCTATATATGTGTAAGGGATATCTATGTGTTTTTCTTCTTGTGTTTCTGATTTTAGGCTAGTTATGAAGTAGGTTTTTGGTTTTTCTTTTAGGTTCATGAGGGAGGAACTGATCAAAGACTAAGATAGATAAAAATATTTTCAGATCAATTGGGCTATGGGGTCGAAAAGGTCAAGAAAGCTTCAGACGGTGATACAAGGTATGTTGAAGGGCTGATTTGATCAAGGTAAAATGGATCTTAAGGTAAAATGAAGTGGGATGGACACTAAGTTTGTGAAGAAAAAAGAATTTCAAACATAAATAGTTCAATATCTGACATAAACATGGTAGGGCTAACCATTAATCATGATAAATGTAACTATAAACTGATAAATGCATAGAAATAGACATTCAAGCAATACATAGAGATATATGACTCTCTAACTTTGGGAAATTTCTATCAGACTTTGGGGAAAGACAACTAAGACAAACAAATAACTCAAATCACTATGAGGAAATGCCTAGACATAGTATTTCAAGCTATCAGGCACTTTGAAGTAAGATTGCATAGTTTTAGGCAAAGGGCAAGATCAGTACAAGACCTCCTTGGTTACACTAAGACAATCAAACAATCAAAGAAAGGTTTCAGAGGTGTAATTATGACTAGCCATGAGTAAGCAGGGCATACCATGAATCATACTTAGCATGCATAAAACCATAAATGAAACAAACAAACAATTTCTTTAGTTATCAAAGAGCAATCAAGGATTCTTTGATATGACTAAGAAGGAAGAAAACATAGAAGCTATAAAGAAACAAGAAATCTGAGGTGCCTCCAAGGGCATGTCTCAAATATATTCTCTACTTTCTTATAGCAATCAAGATCATGAAATATGAATGAAAACTAAGAAGCATAATAGAAAGGGACACTATACCATTTTACCAAGTCAAGGAATCCAACAGTAGTCCTCTTTCATCATCCAAAAACATTCAAGAAACTATCCAATGCATGAGACAAGTATTTCTTCCAAGCTTGTATAACCATATATTTCTCTATATCATCAATTTCATCCTTATTTGCAATGAAGTCTCTTGGAATATATAGGCCAAGTTGAGGGAAAACCTCCTAGTGCAACTTGCAAGCTCATTGGCCCATCAAAAATATCTGATTTTGTCCTTGAGGCTTTGCAAAGCCCAAGGCACAAAATATCTATAAAAATATCCTAAATATGCTAAAAAATGAAATTATATTGACTTTTCATAACTAACCATGGCCAAAAAAGGCTAAACGCACATTAGGAAAAGCCACTTCAGAAAAGTGCATTTTTCACAAAAATACTTAAGAAATATATCAGCAGAAAATCCCCTGTCTTGTGGGGAACTTTTGGAGGCCTTCCCGATGTCAAAACGAGGCCTTTGATGGCTTGTTGGAAAGCTCTAGATGTATAGTTTCTGAAAAGTCTTTTTTTTTCTCCAAACTGATCACTAGAAGCCTGTGAAAATTGGACATGTGTGAAAAAACCCATAAATTAGACTTTGCTGATATGCGAGGCAGAGTGTTGAAAAAATGACTGTTTTTTGCCATTTTGGGGGATCAAATCATCTTCAATTGATCTGAAAATCGCTGAGTAGATGCCCCGAAAATTATGGAATCCAATGATACCATTTTCATCCTTTGAGGATGTCTCAAACAGAAATGGTGATGCCCATTATTTTTAGCAAAAATCCCAAAAATGTCAAAAAACCAAAACTTGTTGAATTTTGCCCAATTTTGGTGAGCATGAACCTCATGGGTTTTCAGAAGCATGCTGAGAAGCAGAGAAAAAAATTTGAAGCCTTGATGTGTCTTTCTTCATTTTTGGTGCCAGGCACCTCTTTTGAGCCTTCTTGAGCCTTTCTTGTGTGGCCTTCAATTTCTATCGGGCGAACTAATTAAGCTTCTTATAGTGCCCGGTCATTCTTCTTTGAAGGTCCAAATCTCTATTGGCCTTTTCCAACCTTTTTTTCCAAGTGATAATTCACCCTTTCAAGCCATGCTTCTCTATTGTTTTCTATCTCTTGGGTGAATAAAGTAGTGAGAGGAAAATATTGGAAAAGGGTAGCCTCTTCCTCTTTTTGTTTCTCTAAGGCTCTTCTGAGCCCCATGGTCCTTGGCCTCTTTCTTCTTGGCTGATCTTCACCTTCACTATCATTGAACTCGCCCATGAGTTCTTCCAACTTAATTTGTGCCTTGGAGGCCTCTTTTTGATATTTGATAGCCTGTGTCTCATATACCGCCATGTGCACTCATCTGCTTGTTTTGTGTTTGCAGAAAGTGAATGAGGTTTTTAGACCTCTCTAGATCTGCCCTTAGATTATGAATTTGTTCTTCTCTATTAATCAAGAGAGACTCTAGGATTCTGACCTCATTGTTGCTATCATCACTATTTATCTGAATTATGTCAAAGTCCCTCTCTTTCTCATGGTTGCTTTCTTCCTTCTCCTTTCCCTTGCTTTGGGTGGCCTTCTTGGTCTTCCTCCTCTTGGGTAATTCAACAATGGATTGCTTGCGCAACTTCCCTTTGCTTCGGAGGGCTCTAGTAACATTTGGAGTTACAGCTTGATGCACTCTCTTTCTTGATGTTCAATGCTTTGTCACCTTTGGAGAAGAAAGCATGGCCCCTTGCCTAGGAGAGGCAGCTAGCACATGCTCTATTTTCTCTTTGCCCTTGCTACTTCCCTCATCATCCTTGCCACTGTTTTGACCTTCATCATGAATTCTTTGACTATCATCTTGCATGTCTTTTTGAAGGTTTCCCTTTTCACTCTTGTCCCTGCTTTCTTTAGGACTTTTAGGCTCTGTATCCTCAAGGTTTTGTGCTTCATCCTCATCATTTTTTTTGTTGTGAGGGCCACCAATGTCCTCCTCTTTGAGGCTATTGTGTTCCTCATCAAACTGTTTCATTTCTTCATCACTACCCTCTTCACTGTTTTTCTCTTCTTCATGGTATTCTTCTTCATCAATGTGCTGCCTTCCCTCACTTTGTTTTTCTTCACCTTGCTCCCTTTGACTTGGATCCTCTTCACTGTTTTGTTCTTTATCACTATGCTGCCTTTCCTCACTGTGCTCCTCTTCATCATTATGTTGTTCTTCCTCACTGTGTTTTTCTTCTTCATTATGCTCTTCTTCTTGATCAATCATGGGAGATTTTAGCTTCTTAGGAATGGGCTTGCTAGAATAAGGAGAAAGATGCTGAGTGGAAGGTGAAGGAGATGCATGGGATGAAGAAACAGTGGTGAAATTGGGATGTGAAATGAAAGTGTCCCAAGAGATTCCCTTCTTCTCAAGTTGATGAATAATGACAATCTTGATAAGGGAATGATGGAAAAGACAAGTTGGCTACTAAGAGGAAGGTCTCTTTTAAATAGTGGAAGCCATATTTTCAATACTTCTATGGAGGAAAAAGGGGAGGGTTAACAATTGGGTCCTTGTGAAGTGCATGGGTAACTGGACATGGTAAGCATAGACTCGGGAAAACCTTCCCTTGCATGTGAAATATTTCATGATTATCTTCATGAGGGGAGCATAGCTGGTCAACAAATATGAAAAAGGAAAAATGGATGGGCATGCATCCTGATGCTCTGGTTTCAAAAAGGGTTTGTACTATTCTGAGTCTAGGAAGCTCTGCTTAAACCATTTTTCTCCGACATATGGGATTTTGGTAGCTCTGGAAATGGATCTAGGAGAAAACTTGAAATCTAAGCCTGGCAACTGACCATGTTTCCCTTGCAGTCTTAAAGCACATAGATGTGTCAAGGGAAGATAATTTTTCACTTCCTAAACCCTTTGATAAAACTCCAAACATCCAACTTCATGAAAGTTAAACAGAACTGATGGATGGGCATTTAATTCCTCAGTTGAAAAAGGTTCATACCTCTTGTGAGGGCCACTTCTGCTATCTTTTCTGGGAGGCATTTTTCTTTGGATACTCTTTGCTAGTTGACCAAGATAATGGCTGATTCAAATGGTTTATGAAATAGTCTCCCAACACCACACCTTGTCCTCTTTGCAAGTCACTGTGCTTCTTTGATGCCAACAAACAAGTACTTGTAAAATTATAACCAAAAACACTTTATCACTATGTTTGGGCAAAGATATTGAAAAAGATGTGTTTGTGGTGCTTTGTTAAAAAAACATTTCATTTGTTTTGGCACAAAAAATCCTCCCCTCAAGCACTACCCCTTTGCTATTCACTTCCCTTTAAAAGGTAAACAAAAACATCTTTCAACTAACTTGAAGACCTTCACAATAGACTCTATTTTTGGACCTTGGGGCTGCAAAAAATTTACTATCTCACAACACAGAAAGGGCCTCTTTAAATTGACCAAGCCTTCAACCCCTTTACCACTGTCTAGGTGATCATTTAAATTTTTTTTGAGATCTATGCAACCTCTGTTTATCTGTCTAGCAACTGTGGGCTATCACTGTTTTTTAAAGGTATTTAGGCTCTTTCAAAACTGATAAAAACACCTTCTTCTATTACTGTATTAATTCATGACATCCACAGCAACAAAACTCTTTGATTTTGACCAAAGGCCCTAACTTCTAATCACTGTTTCTCTCAGTGCTTTTTAGATGATAAAATGCCCTTAAAACCACTGTTAAGACACCTCCCAAACTGATTTGAGACCCTCAGACACAAGAAGACCTTCTTCATTTTTGACAAAAAATCTATCTCTTTACCACTGTCTATCTCTGTGTTTTTAGATGATGAAGTGCTTTCAAAATCACTATTTCTTTTTTGGAAAAACACAGCAAAAACACCCCTCTTTAACCTCAAAATTTTCCAAGGAATGAAGAAATACCTCGAAGATTAGTTTCATGGACTTGGTTGATCATTGGAGCAGCTCTCAAAGAGTCTTTGGAAGTCCGGAGGATGAGCGGCACATTTGCAACCGAGAGCGCCGCGCAGATGGAGGTTGTCGGGTCTTTTTCGGGCACCGATGAAAGAACACACGGGCGCGCTGCGCGCCACTACAGGTGTGCCGCGTAGCAGTTCAAACGCTGTGTTTGGGCACTGATAGGTGCGCTGTGCAGCAGTTCAAACATTGTGTTCAGGTGCTCATAGGCGCGCCACGTAGGCTTTGAGCTCTACAAACTTTGAAAAATGCTCAAAATCTCTTTGTTTCTTCAGTGATCAGGCAAGGAGAGTATGCTTTGGCTTTTGAAATTGCAAATGGGGCCTTTGAAATGGTCTCCTCCCTATTTTAAAAGTCAAACAAGCTAAAATACCTTTGTAGTTACTTTGTGAGGGTTTGGATTTTGAAAAAGGCCTTTTTCTCATATCAAACATAAATCACTGTTCTTGGTAATATATGACTTTTTAAAATACCATCGAACCTATTTTCTTTACTATCCTCTTCGTATGCATATGAGGAGGCTATTGTTGAAGACTGAGGTTGTTTTGTCCCTTAAAAAGGAAAACTACTTCAGGAACCATATCAAAGACTGCTGAATTGTTAGTCACCTTATAATATTTTCTCTTGACTGTGGAAAAAACCTCATTTGCACTCACCAAGATTTGACTTATATCTGTTTATCAAAGAGAAGGCTTTTAAAGACCTTCAGTGCAATCATATACAATAGCAGAGTTTTTTCATATGTACATAAAGAGGTCTTGTCTATGACTGTGGTATGCCTTGTTTCTTTGAATGTTGTCTTGAATTTGAGACATTTTGTCATACTCTTCCTGTCATTTTGATGAGCTTGTTCCAAGTTTTGGACATTCTAGCCTCTAGTTACTCTTCGATGGAGGCCTTTATAGATAAAGAGAAAAGACTTCTTTTGACACCCTTGTATCACTGTTTTGATGATGTTACAAATGGCTTCAAACCATGAACCTTCAGTTGTTTCCTACTGATTTTCAACCTTGTCTTTTAAACAGCGAACTCCTTTAAAGAAAACTTGAAACAATACTGCTGTATCAGTTGTTTCATCCTTTGGAGGAAGTGGGGTAAACAAGTATTTAGGCCATTTGAAACATTGTTAGTCTTGTGCTCTTTGAATGAGGCTATACCTCTGTTCCTAAGCCTCTGCTTGTTAAATAAAGGAGGCCTTTATCATGTTCCTAACCATCTGCTTTTAAATGAAGGAGGTTAACATAATATTTCCAAACCATATGCTCTTTATACTGGAGGAGGTTTACAACAAGTGACCCAACTATCTACTCATGTTTAGAGGAGGTTAACACAGTGTTACAGGTCAAAATACCTCCTCATCAACTCAGAGGAGAAGATAAATATGGAAGGAATACAAAGACCTAAACTAAACCTATTTCTGCCAAGGTAACGCCTCATTATAACAACACAAGAGCGTTATAACACAATTGATCAGTGGATAGGCTGCATTAGTGGCTAGGGAAATGCTCTGTTTACACTAGAGGGCAGCGTTACCCATATTTTGAGTTTGGAACGGAAAAACCCGCGGAGAATTATTTGAATTTCCAGCTTTTTCTCACAAGAGAGTCAGTACAAAAAGGAAACTGCAAAGCACTAATATCTTATTGGGCCTTGCCATAAACAACTAAACTCTCAAAGAAGGAAAAAGCATGGAAGTTGAGGAAACATCTTGGTTTTTTCTATTCAGAATTGGTGGAAAGAGAAGGGCAATGATTGCTCTCCCCACCTCCTATAAAATGGAGTTGAAGGCTCTTGGTTCAAGGTCGAAGGATTGTCAAAGTTTTTTGAATACTTGTGAAGTAGAGATCATTGTTGTAGTGTGAAGGTCAAAGGTCAAAGAGGTTCATTGAGAACTTGTTTATCAAGACATCACTACTTTGAGAGATAGAGAGATTGGAAGGCTGAGGAGGGCTTGGTTCAACCAATGGTTGTAATCCGCTTTTTATAAATCAATAGAACTGTATCTGTTTTTTCCATTCTATGCGTTGATATTGTCATTGTTATTTAATCACTTATATAGCATGAGATTAATGGCTTAGATGTGCATATTTTAAATGTTTATTATATATTGACTTAATTGATAGGAAATATATGTTATGATAGATATTACACGGGTGCTTTAATTGATTGCAGGGCCAAGATTTGGAGCTGGTGAAGGAGAACTTTTGCTTCGCTGCCTAGTGCTCTCCAAAAGACTTCAAGATCATTAAAGAGGTAATCTTCCATCTTATTCCATCAAGTTGTTTTAAGTTAATATGAACATGTATGTGCCTTCTTTTTGAACTATACAACTAATCTTACTATCTGCCTTGGGCACCGGAAAGCCCTGAGAGGGATATTCGATAACCAACAACCCAAGCATTTTACCCTATAGCAGAATTGGTGACTCAGCTGGGGAAAGTTTCCCCATAGTTTCCGGACTATTTCTTTCCTCCTTTGTTCGTTCCTCTGATTCACAGACCCTTTTGACTATTATTTATGCCCAGTAGACATTTTAAAAGCTTGCAGAGCTCAATCTTGTTTTTGTTTGACCATCTGAAGAACTTTACCCTGGATAATGCCACCTCTGTTAGCTTTCCAGTGTGTTATAATGTGGGCTCTACTTAAATACAATGCATTAGTCTCTGGATTAACGCTATCTTTACTCAGAGACAGTGCGTTACTCAGCCAAAATTTGTTGTTCACCCCTGTGATTGTGTTTTGGTTGCAAAGTTTTTTTGCCATCAGTATCTCTCCTTGACTGAATCCCTGTGCTTGTTTACTAAGCTGGCATTTCTGTTTGTTTTCTCTTGTTTGAAAAGTTGGTGTCAAAAGCATTTACTTTTTAGAGAAAAAAAAAAAAAATTTAGTTTTTTCTGCATCTAGCTGAGTTAATTCTGAAAATTTCAGTTCATAGACTGTTAAGAAGAGGTAGATAGAAGTCTGAATCTTTAAAGTTGAACTATGCTATTTGAATGTTAGTGCATGGATGTTGAAAAGAAACCTCTCCTTATAGAAATACTCTTCATCGAATTGAATATTTAGAGCATATTTTTGCATGGTTTCTTGAGTCAGAGTCTCATTACATTTCATACGTCCACTCCCCCTCCACAAGACTAATAATCAAGTACACTAAGAATCAAGCGATAATAAAATAAATCACATTACTCTTTTTGAGCTCACACCAACAGTAGTGAAGGAAACTAGAGTCATTAACGAGAAAAATCCTATTGCACTAATATTATTGGGATCGTTCCTTTACCGGAGCTCAGCGCGAGACAACACTTGCGTGCACAAGAAGGTAGCCCACCTTCGACTGCATCTGATGGGTGTGTTATATATTGGGGTTCCCTTCGGGGATGTCAAAACTAGATCAGGGATCTAGGTATTCTACCCATATAGCATGTTGTCCTTGACCGTGGACCCCCCTGATGATGTTTGTGATTTGAGGTATCTATAGTGGCCATACTTTTTAGGGACTTACACAAGGTGACTGGGATGGGCAGTCCTGGTACCTGAAACAAATGGACCCACTCTTTCTTCGGTCTTTAGGAGGGTACTCGTCTTCACGAGAGTGCTTACACCTATCGTTTGAGGTTCAGGCGAAGCTCTAGAGTGACCATAATTGTACTTTCGACCAACCCTCTCTGTATACTATTGTGATACTGGATTTCATCACCAGAAAACGGTAGTACTTAGATAGGGCACCCTATTCTAGCTGCTTGCGGATTGATTTTAGAGAGTCTGTTTTTCTTTTTTTTCTTTTTTAGGTGTGTGGTTACCGTCATTGAGACTTTATAATACATCACAATTTATTAAAATTTGTTAAAGATAAACAAGTCACTGTGGCAACATCCGACCCACGCCGTCTGTCTCGACGACAGCAAGGTCTACCTCCTCTGCCTCTTGAGGAACAACTGAACCTTGTTGAACCCGTGCATTCTATGAAAGAGCAGTCTCCATTGACAAACACTTATTTTCACATAGCCTCATATCATATGGAATTTTCAGAGGACCCTTTCACGGAAGGGGTTGTACCTCATCAAAATCCTCCACTCACTGATCCATTGGGACCTGTGATAGTTTGGATTCCACCACGCCAAGACATGTCTTCAGACGCACAAACATCCATTTCACAACCGACATCCACAGGGTCGATGCCAATGGCAACCATCCCAGGTTCGCCACCATCCTCCCTGCCGGTTGTTAGTTCTATGCCATCACTTGGTAACCCAAGTAGTCAACATATACCTAATCCCAACCCTACATTCATCACAACTGTCAGTAGCTCGCCGAGTCCTTCGGGATCTACTCCTACCATGACCACATTGGGACCCACGGTCGCTCCTCCCACGAGTATGACTACTTCGGTTCCTTTTAGCAACCCTTTCGGCTGGAAACCTTTGCTGAGTTCAAACCCCTTGGCCACTATACCAAGGGGCAGTGTCACCAGCATGCAGATAGCAGGGAACATTTCACTTCCCCTGCAATCCTTAGGACAAATGGGACAACCTATTTTTAATACTATTCCCTTAAGTGGTTCAAATATAGGTGTAGAGTCTATGTCATTGCTGAACTATGCAAGTAGTAGCATGCCTCCCAAAACTCTATTGCATCCATATGGACTAACCCACCCCAACCTCCATCTGGAATGGGAGGGCACTTTTATACTGGGCGCAACCAACCGTTCGCCCCACAATACAATATGCCTTATGGACAGCAACCATATGTCCCTACCCCTCCACCTATAGGAAATTTTTATCAAATTCCTACTTATCCTCCTGGTAACACATTGATGGGCGGACCCTATGGTCCAAATAGTCAACCCATACTTCCTTGGTTAGATTCAGGGGAAAATCCACAATTTCCATTTTTGGCAGCTCTGGACATCCCCGACATCCATAAACTGACTAATGACCCCATCAATCACAACCTGCTATGGCCTCCAGTACCACACAAGATTCCTTCTAACATCCCAAAGTTCGATGGGAAACAAGGGGACGACCTAGCCGCACACATCACTACCTTTCATCTATGGGGTATATCTAATTCCATGGTGGATGATAGTGTCCGTCTTCGACTGTTTCCCCACACCCTTACAGGCAATGCCACCAAGTGGTATATTGAATTTTTAGGCGCCACCATAAACACTTTTGGCTCTTTAGAAACGGAGTTTCTAAAGAACTTCCAATTACCAATCAGATTTGAAACCAGAACGGAACTGTTAACCTCGCTACGCCAAGACACTGCCACCCACATCTCCGATCACATTCATGAATGGAGACGTAGGAGGAGGCTTGTCAGAGCACCAATCCCAGATCATCTCTTAGCTAATTGGTTTTGTAAGTCTCTCTTACCCCACATCTCTAAAGACATTGGCCTTTCTGGTGTGGTTACAGAAGATCAATGCATTCGTCGTGCCCAACATTTGGATTTAATCTATTCACAATCAAGCACGCTATATGATTTTCTCCCCAATGCCCCTGGTAACCCAAATCCTCCAGCTAATCAGAAAATCGGAGCTCATGTCGATGGTCTCGTTGGCACAATATCTAGTGTAGCCACAAAACAGTCTCGGGGGCAAGCCTCCCAGACATCCTCGGCTGCCACCGCCCCTCACCAAACAACTACTCTTCCTACTACTGATGTAAATTCTGTGCAAACTTCACAAAAACCTAGTGGAAAAAATAAGAAGAATAAGAAAAAGACATCTTCTACGGAAGAGCAGTCAGACAATTAGAATAACCCTAATCAGAAAAACACTGCCAAAAATGACAAAGGGAAGGATAAACCCATGAAATTTCCTTGCAAGATCTATGTGGAGGACCACTTGACATACAAATTTCCTCGGCTGCAGGAATGCACCGATTTTATCACAAACAAGGATTCTGGGCGAACACCTGGTGTTCTTCATAATCCTTTCCCTAATCAATAGCAACAACATCAACACATGGCTGAAAACCCGCCACAACCCCAGCAACGAGGCAATGGTGGTTCGCATCCTTCCGGTGAAGGACCATTCGCCATTTAGGGCATTGAGAGTGTTGAACTTCAAACATGAGCCAAGCTTTATGGAAATCCTACCATAGATGCTCAAGAACTTGGTACTAGTTCAAATCCACTGTCGCCCAACGATTTGAATATCAAACGGCCTACTGCTGACCCCATGATTCGTCCCCCCAAAGGGACACTTCGACGCACGACTCATAACACCTCTACACATGCAGCCCAAAACTACAACATTGTAGAAGATTTGGCGCAGGCATCGTCAGCTATGTCTGCTCTCGAAGTATTGCAAACTTGTCCAGCACAAAGGAAAGCCTTGATTTTGGCCATTGGTGGAATAGACCCCCAGGATTCCATGCTAGCTATCTTTGATATGGAAAAATCTAAAGCTCACCTCTCACACCAACTCGCATTCTAGGTGCAGATTGTGTCAAAAGGGAGACCAATCCATCACATTGTCATAGACGAAGGTGCTTCGACCTGCGTTATGTCACAAGCTTGCTGGCTCAATTTAGGTTCTCCTATCTTAACACCGCCGTCAAATTCCCTCAAAGCTTTCGATGGCTACATGTTCCTCCCAAAAGGATACCTTTCTAGCTTTCCCATCACTCTGAGTGGGAAAACAGTAACCATGGACGTTGAAGTCGTAGATCATCATCTGGACTATAATATATTGCTTGGTCGTAGTTTGTCTTATGCCATGACCACCATTGTTTCTTCGGTCTTCCGACTCATCCTATTTCCATTGGATGGAAAAATAGTCACAGTGGATTAGTTATCCTTTTTCACCCTTGATTATACCACGTTACCAAGTAGCATTGTACCCCTAATAGGAGGCTTTCCTGACTCTTACGTCAATATCAGTACCGGTCTTCTAAAGGCATCTTCCCTACTGGTTTGTTTTTCTCTCTCATCGCCAAAGACCCCAAACAAGGTTGCAATGATATCCACCACTTTGGATGGCTCTATCGACCCATGGATCCTTTCGGCGCCTTAAAACATTGATTCCTACAGAGATCAGATGCCACTCTCACCAACCGAGTTGGCCTACCAAGCCATCCAAATTACATCTGAACCCTCCACTGCTATGGTTTCGACCAAAGGTACAAACCTCCCACCCATCAAATTTCTCTCTAAGGATCTCCTCAATGAATTTTTGCCTATAGACAAAGATATTCGAGAGATCATGTCTCTAGAAGAACGACATTGGGGAGAGTTTCACCATCGTGCTTCAATGATCGACTCAGACGTCATAAAAACTAAAATCCCATCTTTTGACCCACCTGATATGGTTCCCTCCGCTTACACGACTGTTCAAACTATCGATTTAGAAGGGAACATGGGTAATCTTTCTAAGACAATGCTCATTGATATCTCGGTCAAAATGGGTATCGTGGAAAATATTCAGATTGGAGCCGATTGCAATCCTAAGGAAAATGCATGCTTCACATCCCTTTTCAAGGAATTCCACGATGTGTTTGTTTGGTTTTATGATGAAATGCCCGGCATAGATCGATCTATAATCGAGCATGAAATCAAGATTTATGACAATTCCAAAATTCGGCAGCGAATCAGACCTATCCACCCGCACAAAGCAGCCGCCATCAAAATTGAGGTAGAAAAAATTTTAAACACTGGTTTCATCTATCCCATTCCTTTGATGGAATAGGTTTCCAATCCGATTCCCGTCGATAAAAAACAAGGCACCATTCAAGTTTGTGTTGACTATAGTGATCTGAACACCGCTTGTCCCAAAGACAATTATCCTACACCGTTCATAGATCAGATTCTTGACGATTGTGCCAGATGCGAATATTTTTCCTTCATGGATGGATTCTCGGCCTATAACTAGATTGCAATTAAAAAATACGACCAGCATAAAGCTGCCTTCATCTGTCCTTAGGGCACATTTGCGTATCGTAAACTCCCATTCGATCTGAAGAATGTTGAAGAAACTTTTCAGCGAGCTATGGACTAGGATTTTCACGACATTCGACATATTGTATAGGCTTACTTGGATGACCTTCCAGCCCATTCCAAGAAACGACCTGATCACCTCGCTCATCTGAAAGAAATCTTTGCTAGGTGTAGATTCTACAATATACGTCTAAATCCTCATAAGTGCATATTTATGGTCAAGTCCGAGGGTCTGTTAGGTTTCATTGTCTCCAAGCACGAGATTAGGGTTGATCCCAATAAGGTTAAGGCGATTGTTGAATTTCTGGCACCACAATCCATCCTTCAACTCCAACGTTTGCAAGGGAAGGCAAACTTTTTACGTCAATTCATCATTAACTATGCCAAGATGACGAAATGATTTATGCAATTACTGAAGAAAGGAACACTATACTTGTAGGATGACCAAGCTCAACGGTCATTTGATGCTTTAAAACATGCACTTGTTTCAGCCCCACTCCTTAGTGCTCCCGACTACTCACACGACTTTCTCCTCTACCTGGCAGCCTCACCATGCTCACTTGGAATGGTTCTGGTTCAAGTTCACAGTGACGACAGTGAACATGTGATATACTACTTGTCAAAAGTTCTGATCGGACCCGAACTACGTTATTCACATGTGGAGAAACTTTCTCTGGCGGTAGTTTTTTTTGTCACCCAACTCCGACACTATATATTGCTGCAACAGACTACAGTTATTGCTTTAGAGAACACCATGCGACACATCCTGTCTCAACAAATTATTGGAGGAAAATATTCCAAATGGATCATAATCCTCCAAAAATTTGATTTGGTATTCACAGCTGCCAAAGCAAAGAAATCCCTCGTCTTCGTCGAATTATTATCAGAGCTTCCTAGAATCGACCCAGGAGAAGTAGCTCATGATCCATTTCCTGATGAATCGGTATACTTGGTTGATTCTTCGAACCCATGGTATGGAGACATTTTGGTCTACCTACAAACCCAATGCTTCCGCCCAACTCTCACGTCTGATGACCGTCGTCGTATCCACCACCATGCAAAGCACTACCTCGTGCTAAATGATATGCTATATTGCTGTGGCGTCAATACTATTCTCTGGTGTTGTCTCACTTTCAATGAAGCAGAATGCATTTTGAATGACTGCCACGCAGGGGCGTGCGGCGGTCATCTTTCAGGCATAGCTATTGCCCAAAAAATCCTACGCGCTGGTTACTATTGGCCCACTTTGTTTAAATATTGCATTGCAGCGGTCCAGAAGTGCCATCCATGTCAAATTTTCACAAATAAAATGTGTGCTCATCCTACCCCCCTTCATCCGGTTATCTCCATTGGTCCTTTCACTAAATGGGGAATTGACTTCGTCACCTGCAATCCCACTTCGGAAAATGGACAAAACTACATCGTGGTTGCGATCGACTATTTTACGAAATGGGCAGAAGCCATTCCCACTTTCAAGGCTGATGGCGAAACCGCCGCTCTCTTCCTATTCAATCAGGTAATCTGTCAGTTCGGCGTACCCCTATCTATTGTCACAAATCATGGATCCCACTTTCATAATCATATGATGACCGAATTAACATCCATGCTAGGTTTTCACCAAGATCAATCTTCGTCTTATTATCCTCAAGATAATGGTCAAGTCGAAGCCGTAAATGGCATCCTCAAAACCATGATTCGTCGACTGGTCGGAAATCATAAAACCACATGGCATTGGAAGTTGTATTCCATGTTATAGGCATACCGAACATCAATCAAAACTACCACAGGCTTCACACCATTCCAACTTCCATTTGGCCTGGAGGCAGTACTTCCAATCGAGTGTGAAATTCCATCACTCAAACTCGTCGTTGAACTCCTGCCTGGCACCACGGCCACAGAAGAATGCTTGCTCTCACTCGATCATTTGGATGAAACTAGTCGAGATGCTACACTAGCACTCGAAGCTCACCGACGTTGAGTCAAAGTTCAATATGACAAATCTCTCAAGCCTCGTTCTTTCCAAGGGGGCGATCTTGTTCTACTCTATGATTAGAAACATGAACTCTTGGGGGTAGGAATGCTCCAACCATTATGGCTTGGTCCTTACATCGTCACTAAAGTCCTTTCAAAAGGGGCTTACGAACTTCAGGACTGTAATGGAATTCCACTCGCGGAGCCCCACAACGAGCTCTGTCTAAAGAAGTATTTTGCCTAGTTTCGCACTAGGCATATGATTTGTAATTTTATGTATATAAGTTTTGCCTATTGTTTTGATGTTTCTGGATATTTTTTGGTTTTCGAGGTGTTTTTTCTCAAGTATAATCTTTTTATTTCACACAGATATCGTCATCCTCCTTATCATACGTCGGATATGCAGACAGTGCTAGTTGTCACACTAGACGCATTGCTTCAGCTGCTTAGGTTCTCTATACTCCTGAGTCGGAACTTCTTGGTTCTGGGGGAATTTTCCTAGGTAGTACCACCAATAATGTTGCCAAGTACATGTTAGTGATCCAACTCCTCACGAAGGCGGCGTCTCGTGACATCTCCAATTTAGTGGTCAGGTTAGATTCCCAACTCGTCATTATGCAGTTAAACAATCATTACCGTTTCCATCATCCAGTCTTGTTACATTATTTTTTAAGGGTGCGACTTTTAGAACGTCAATTTCAAACAATCACATTTGAGCACGTTCCTAGAGAATTTAATGCATTAGCCGATTCTTTATCAAACTATGTGTTAGATTGGTATTTGTCACATTTGCTATAAAATATTTACTCATGATTATATATATTTTTATCCCATTGAAAATACATAAAAAATCAAAAAACACAAAATCACCAAAAAGTATGAATATATATATGTCGTGTCTAGTGCAATAGTTACATCAAACAACCTTCCAAAACTTGGATGTTTTACAAAAATTTGGCTACACTAAGCCACGCTCTGACACTAATACATCCGCTCCGCCAGCTAGGCCTGATGATCATGGTAACATACAACTGCTCTGGCTATCCTCCTCAGAGGCACCAGGTATCTCTCCGGCACGCCTACGGTATGCCGCTGCAAACGAACTGGAACCTCTCGCATAGGAAGGGGTGGTATACCCATACTCAAACCCTCCAGGTTTCTGGAGAGTTCATGTAAAACCTGGGCATCATCATCCTCGGTGGCTTCCGCATCCTCTGCTGGTGCGCTAGCCCCGAGTAGATGCAGTCCAACTGGGCGGACAGGTGCCACATCTATGTCGAGAAAACAATGCTTCATGTCAAAACATAATTTTCACCCTATTTCAACAAAAAAATCACATAAATATTCAAAAGACAAAAAACAAAGTACTTCCTTGAAATACATTGATCATTTCCTTCTTACCATCGAGTCCCCACTGGGTGCCAGGGGGCAGCACTAACTCTGGATCACCTATGAAGTTCATCCCTGCATAGGGATAATCCTCAATCATAATAATCTGGGAGTTTAGCCAATCAAAAAACCCATCATCAAAACAATGGCGGACGGGACCCTCTCCAGTCCGCGGGAGCAGAGCTGCCCACTAAGCCTACCTCAGCTCGCATGGGCCCAATGGCGCTGTAAAAATATTGGGCCTCATTAATGGTACCTGCTCCAGTAAGAAAGAGACAATCAGTGTACCGTACCCAAACTCTCTCTGGGCACGGGTCTTACATGCGGTAAGCTCTGCCCGGACCCGACGGATAACTCCATCACACCAGTCAAGCACTTGAGGCTGCATACAGTACAAGGCTAGTAGCATCTGGGCCTTGGTGGCCACATGCTGACTCTTGGCACCTGCCAAGCGCACAATCATCCATAATATAGACCTTAGTGGTCTCAAATTCACCCGTGCGATCGGTACCCGGTTGCTCACAGCCTGTGTGTCACATATGCAATGCTCGAGAATAATATCACCAGTGGAACGCGGGTCAGCTCTGGACCCCGTCAAGTTGGGCCTCGGTCCACGACATGACAGGCCAGTCAAAAATTACACATCTTCTTTCTCAATTGAGAGCTCATTGCCCCAATCCGAAAGACATGGTGCCACTCGTCCCGTTGCTGGATTAGCCATCTCAGGAGGTCCTCTTGACCCCTCATCAGTTCTAAATGGGCATATTTTAGCAAACCGCATCTATGGAGAGCCATCAATCTTGCAGCATCCATAATCATATATCGTTCTTCCCGTTCATGTTCTCTCTCTCACCAGATACTCATGATTAACAGTTGGATACCTGCAAATGCAACATTTTTAACCGATTAAAAATTGCCTGGACCACTTCAAAACAATGAGAAAGGAGTTGCTAAAAAATGCAGTGTGCCTAATGCTAGCCATAATGTAAAATAGAGCGCGCTAACGTGGCATCCCTTCACGATAAGTGCACTTAACGTGGCTCTAACACTACTGGCCCACGTTAGCCGCGAACATTTTTTAGGGCCTCACAAATTTCCCATTTTGATCTAGCAAAACTTAACAAAAAGACAATTAAATGATAGCAGGAGGTTCTATCTCTTACCTAGATCTCGCCGGAAGGAAAACCGTTGCCCAGATTGACCGCAATCGTCAGCTGAATATTTCACCCCTTTTCACCCCAGAGCTCCTTCACAGCACTCAAAACAGTGAAAATGAAGGTCTTCTGACCTTCTTATAGCCAATTCTGGGGCATGAATCTCTCAAGATAGTCGGAAAAGTTGTGAATTCTTGCTGCTTATATTTCGCAACTATTGAGATTTGTTACTGATGTTCTGATGAGTGATCAAGATTCATATCCATACATATACATGTTTAGTCGAGCATTATTTTTACGGTATTTTTCTTGCTCGTTAATCTGAAAAACCTCTAGTTCCCTTCTTCAGACTCGTTAAACTTATACAAAGTTGATATCGAGCGTTCTTTTTATAGTGTTTTTCTTGCTCATTAATCCAAAAAACCTAGAGTTCTCTTCTTTAGACTCATTAAAACTGATATGAAGAAGCACTGAGCTTTCTTTTTAGGGACCTTTTTCTCGCTCATAAAACTGAAAAAAACCCCGTGTTGACTTTGTTGGGCTCACTAAACTACTACGACAAAGAGTAAGGAGCCATTCTTTTCCTCTTTTTCAAAGCTCTTTAAACCGAAAAAGTAACCGAGTTTTCTCTGCGTGACTCGTTAAAATTTCACGGAGGGCACCGAGTTTTTCTTTGTTGGACTCGTTAAAATTTCACAAAGAGTACTGAGTTTACTCCATCTCCTCGTACTCATAACAAAATGAGGTAGACATCCATCGAACATAGATTTCTCACTTTTTCGGCTTCGATGGACTAACTCACGGAAAATGAATTGTTCCGGGCTTACTATTCTCCCTTTTTCGTGCATGGTTATCAAGACATGACAAAGGTACCCCAATGGAGTTGTCTTTTACGACATTTTTCAGACTCTCTAAACATGAAAAATTCACCGAGTTTACTCGTCTGGACTCATTAAACCTAATTAGATGGGGCACGGAGTTTTCTTTATGATATTTTTCAAACTCTCTAAATATGAAAAATTCACCGAGTTTACTAGTCTGGACTCGTTAAACTTAATCAGACGGGGAAAATTTTGGGCAAAACGGATACTACCTCTATTACATTTCAGAAAGGTTGATTTGGCAGCAAAAATCTTGAACATGGCACTTCCCCAGAAAACTCTTTCGTAGTTAGCCGAACCCTACCATCTATGAGTATTAGCCTTCATTTCCCAGTGTTCCTACATCAGTCAAAATCCTAACACACTCTTTGGTGTTCATTAAGCCTCAGCTGCCTAGTACCCTGTTACAATGCCTTCTATTGTTCAAGCAGATTTCACTATCTATTGCTCCTCTTATCAACCAAACCACTCATTATGCCAGAAATTATTTGTTGTCTGACATCCCCATTTACTCTTCATTATCTCCATCGCAAAAAAAATCATTTGGTTTATGTTTCGTGTTGACTAATGTAGGAAGCCTCACTGCCTACCTTTCAACAAATTTCTTCCTATCGACCTCAACATCTTATTTAGGAAGATGATCCAGAAACCCATCAATACCTGGATACTTGTAGACATCAGTGGCAGGTAGTCTTGTGTTTGATCAGGAGTCTTCATCATTGGCTCCTGGTCGAATGATTCTACGAGTGTTCGACTTCAACTCCTTTTATTCACACTTGCTAGATTGTACTGTGCATCTTAGGGACCATCATCATTATCGGTGGCCACCTTCACGTCTGTTAACAGTTTTCATTATTGACTGGTAATCAAACGATTTCTCACATGTTCGATGACAGCTCCTTCATTCACATGTTGAGAAACATGTAGTTTAAGTGAATCGGAAGTCAAGACCTTGGGGCAAAGGTTACATCATTAAAGTTGTGTTCCCTTCCCCAAGTTGCGATATTGTTTATGGAGACATCTTCTTCAGCCTGATCCTGTTATGACAGACACTTCCACATTGTGCTTATCGATGGACAGATTCTTCATATCTCTATTCTATAAAAATCATGTTGTTTAAGCTACTGAGCATGGGAATGCCTGACTCAAGGCAGATACTATATTTTCTGACATATGTTGTTGTTTCAGGTTTTCCTCAGTCTTTCAATCTCTTTATCTCTACTACACACATTATAAAGTATTTCGGCCATCATCTTTGTCTCTGACCTCACACTTTAGGGGGCATCTGTTACAGGTCAAAATACCTCCTCATCAGCTCAGAGGAGAAGATAAATATGGAAGGAATACAAATACCTAAACTAAACCTACGCCTCACTATAACAACACAAGAGTGTTATAATGCAATTGATCAGTGGATAGGCCGCGTTAGTGGCTAGGGAAACACTCTGTTTACACTAGAGGGCAGCGTTACCCGTGTTTTGAGTTTGGAAAGGAAAAACCCGCGGAGAATCATTTGAAGTTCCAGCTTTTTCTCATAAGAGAGTCAATACAAAAAGGAAACTGCAAAGCACTAATCTCTTATTGGGCCTTGCCATAAACAACTAAACTCTCAAAGAAGGCAAAAGCATGGAAGTTGAGGAAACATCTTGGTTTTTTTTGTTCAGAACTAGTGGAAAGAGAAGGGCAATGATTTCTCTCTCCATCTCCTATAAAATGGAGTTGAAGGCTCTTGGTTCAAGGTCGAAGGATTGTCAAAGTTTTTTGAGTACTTGTGAATTAGAGATCATTGTTGTAGTGTGAAGTTCAAAGTTCAAAGAAGTTCATTGAGAACTTTTTGATCAAGACGTCACTACTTTGAGAGATAGAGAGATTGGAAGGCTGAGGAGGGATTGGTTCAACCGACGGTTGTAATCCTCCTTTTTATAAATCAATAGAACTATATCTGTTTTGTCCATTCTATGCGTTGATATTGTCATTGTTATTTAATCACTTATATAGCATGAGATGAATGGCTTAGATGTGCATAGTTTAAATGTTTATTATATATTGACTTAATTGATAGGAAATATATGTTATGATAGAGATTACACAGGTGCTTTAATTTATTGCAGGGCCAAGATCTGGAGCTAGTGAAGGAGAACTCCTGCTTCGTTGCCTAGTGCTCTCAAAAAGACTTCAAGATCGTTAAAGAGGTAATCTTCCATATTATTCCATCAAGTTGTTTTAAGTTAATACGAAAATGTATGTGCCTTCTTTGTGAACTATACAACTAATCTTATTGTCTGCCTCCGGCACCGGAAAGCCCTGAGAGGGATATTCGATAACCAACAGCCCAAGCATTTTACCCTATAGCACACAGTCACCCAACCATCTGCTCATGTTTGGAGGAGGTTAACACAGTCACCCAACCATCTGCTTATGTTTGGAGAAGGTTAACACAGTCACCCAACCATCTGCTCATGTTGGGAGGAGGTTAACATAGTCATGCCATTTCATCCCTTTTTTCAAACAGTGTCCTCTCCTTGTAATACATATCTCTGCTTGGTATATCATAATAAGTAATAAAGTGAAAAATTGACAATATGCTATGAGAGGCATGTTCTGAGATATGTATCCTTTTGTTAGAATACCCTTGTGAATATTTTGAAACTAGAAGCCACATGACTTGTATCCGTAGAGTAATTGCTTGCTAGTCATTAGTTACTAACCTTTCTAGATTGTGTTTGCAGAGGTTTATTGAATTTTCTCTCTAACTAGCATTCTTATCCCAGGCTCAAGACAACATGAGAAGCAACTGTCTTCTCATGTTTAGCTTGATAATGTCTTCTGGAATACTTGTACATCTCTGCTTTTGAAAGAGACACTAAAACACTGTAGATCAACAAAATATCAGTTTGGCTTTTGAAACATGTACTGCTGAGACATATAGACCTTTTAGTGGCACGACCTATGGGTGTATCGAGCTTTGTTTTTTGCAGATTAAGCACCAATTCAGGGTTGGCTGGTATTGAACAAAATATTTTGGCTTAGGATGTTTTTGCCAAGGAAGGGATTCCCTAAAGCGCCACTGCTTAACTTAGGGAAGATCTTTGATAGATTTTGAGTATTCTCTTTGGTATGATTAGATCTCAAAATGGCATATGACCAGAGATAGGGTGGCTGACATTCTTATCAACAGTTGGTTAATGAATGACCTGGGGATGAGGGTAAATGATAGCAGATAACTTTTAGCTTATGACAGCTCATGGACAGGATTATATGACTGAAACTATATAGGACTTGACAACTAGGTTTTTTCTCATCATAGGCTGGTTGGAAAAGGTAGGAGAACAAAAATTGTTTAGGGGTGTTTTCTAGATGACAGATTTGACAAATTTGAGATCAGCTTCTAGAAAAATTGGCTTTAAAAACTAGTCATCATCAGCAGGTGAAAAATACTAATGACTAACAGTGGCTCCATTTGGGGAGGGCAGCTCCTTTTCAGAAGATGTCCAGAATTTCAGATCTCTGGCCTTTGAAGACCATTGCCTTTATCCATTGGCGCAAATTTCTTTCTTCTTTGATACTATTTCTGAAAATTGACAGCATTATTAGCATCCAAGTTATTTCTACCTACCCAGCTACATTTCCTAACATTTTTTATTCTTTCGAGTGCATTTAGACTAGCAACCCTTTGGAAAAATATTTTTGAAAAATGACACTATCTAATTCTGCACTTATATCCGCCAGGAGTTCAGATTAAACTAATGAACTCCTTTGTTCCTCTACCTATGCTAGATCGACTGTCAAGATTAAGATGTTTGACAGGATTTTATTCTCTAATCTAAAACATGAAATTGAAAAATGCCCAAATCAGGATTAGACAATCTGATTTGTCATGTACTTGTGGCATGAAATACAAGCTGCACACAAATATTATTTTGCATAAAATGAAATCTAGAAAATCAGGGCTAGGATACACAGTTTGTTTTTCATCCCTGCTTTCCTCTTTGGTTCTATTTTGAGCATGTGGAACCAGTATCTTTTCCTAATCTATATTCTTTGACAAGTCAAGCTTACACAATATTTACTATCTCTCCTCTCACTAACTTATCAGCAAATAAATTTAAAACATGTTCACTTATGATTAGGCTAGATAACTGAACAAGACATTTTGAGCACTAGTAGCACATTTAGATTTGCGCGCTTTCAGAATGAATATTTTTTGAACATGGGGCTTTCTTTATATTTTTAAAACTTCCCTCTTTTTCTACTTTTCTATTGTTTTTGAGTTTTCTATTTTTTTTTATTTCTTCAAATAATGATATATACAATGATTGAAAAATCTGGATATAGAAATCCTGAAAATGGTGAAACTTGAGCATATTATCTTTATAAGGATCTCCTACCACTCTTGGTCCACTCAGCTCTTGAAAAGAACAGTTTGGAAAATTTTCTCTTTCAAGCATAACATAAGGATTTATGCATGAATCTCTAAACAACCCCGTATCTTCCCGTTGTACTTCTTTATACCTTTGATCTCCACTTCTCCTTTTGTTGTACATCTTTTTCAAATAAGGCATATATTCTTTGTCATTTTTGAAATATATGATGACATCATCAAGGTACATCATAATGCAGAAATTTAGAACTAGAAATATGGCTTTTAGGAGCATGTTTTTGGTTTCTGGTGGTTTTGCAATTATGGGTTTGAAGATGGAACTACTTCCAGCATACTTGAAAAATTCTTTGAGCTGTTTGCTTTGCAAAGGAATTATTTGGCGATACCTTGAAACATCATTTTGTAAAGACACGTGATTAGAAGCACCTATCATTTGTATAGCATGGTCTTGAGCAGAAAGGATAGCATTTCTGTCCCAAGGGTGTGTAGTTGTGCTTCTAAAATCAAAACAGATCCTATGTCCAGCTGTCTTATCTTTGATTACTATTGTTTGGTCAAGATTTTTGTATTTTCTTTTGTCGAAGCTACTTCTTGGAGTGATGGTAGTGTCATAGTGCTTCTCCCTGTTTTCTCTACATGTAGTAGAATCTTGAACAATCTTGCAAATTCTAGTAGTTCTAAGTCTTTGGTGGAGTGGCAGAATGTTAGCTAGTTCAAATAACTCAGGTATATTTGGACTGCAGTCATCATATCCTTTCATAAGAAGTTAATCAGACATTTTTTCTGGATTTTTAGCTATTATGGCTACAGTCAGGGTTTCATTTGAAGAGGTAGAGTTATGAGATGGTAAATCCTTAAGGTATGGTAAGAACATTAAGCTTCCCTGCCCCTGATTTCCAAAAAAATTTGTAATATGCAAGTCTTCTAATGCCTCGGTTTTGAAAAAGTCTCCTGAGGTTACTGTTGATGTTTGTCTATGGTTTGAGCAATTTTCTTGATGGTATATAATGTTTTGTGCTTCTTGCTCTATTTTTGTTTTAATAGGAACGAACTCTCTTTCCTCAAGACATAACTGCTCATGGTCATGATAATTTTGAGTGTCCAGCTCATCATAGAGAACCTGGGGTGGTTGATGTGGTGTGTTTAAATTTGTTTCAGATTCTCCTAACTATTCTTCAATGTCTTCATTAGTGTGTAAAATGAAGGAATTCAGATCAGAATGCAAGGAGTACATTGGGATGTTATCTGGCCTTTCTTGGCTGCTGACCATATATTTCATGTGTGATTCCCGATAGAGTATTCTAGTTTGGTTAAACACAGGAATAGTGGTGTAGGACATATCAAGTTGAATATTTCCCTGAAGGTTACTCCCCAAGTTCTGGATAAAAGCATTCCGTACTTGGGAGGGATGTCTGCTACCACTATGTCCATGATCAGGTGTTTTGTAGGTATTTGGGCCAAACTGAAACAAATATCTTTGATTAAGCCTAGACACTTGAATCTACTTCAATCAAATGAATATAAGTCTTTATAAGGTTTTTTTATCTCTAGGCCTAATCTTTCCATCACAACCTTTGGCATGAGATTATGCGAGGCCCTGGAGTCTAGCATGGAATTGTGTAGGATTTGTTCATGTATATTCAGACTGATGTAAAAGGGAAGAGTGGTTCCTTCTAGGAATTTCCCTTCTATTTTTGGACCAAACAACACTTCATGGGTGTCATCAGCTAGATTTAGGGTGTTTGCATCATTTCCTATATTCATGACCTTTAGCACTTGGGATTTGTAAGAGCTTTGGGCGATAATTTTAGTGAGAGGCATGGTGATATTTATTTTGGTGATTTCTCCTTCAAAACTGAAGGGTGCTTGTAGTTTAGATAGGTTTTCTTTAGTTTTTTCAGCCATGACTTTCTCTATGTTCTTAATTTGCTGAATTTGGTTCGAGAATTTGTTCAAAATAGCCATCTCGGGAATATTGGTAGAGGTACTGCGAAGATCTGGGCCAAGGCTTGTCTAAATAGCTTTATCTTTGTTTTGGTCAGTTTTCTTGACCACGATTTTGTTGTTATCCACTGCTCTTTTAAGGATGGTATCCGGGGTTTTAGAAGTGTCTGAGCTACCTTTCTTGGAGTTGTCTTGGTTTTTTCTACTTCTAAGATCATACTACCTATGAGCTTCTATTATGGCATTCTAAAATCCTATAGCAGGATCTTCGGGGTCCTCATAATTGGTTTCATTTTGATTCGGGGAGAAGAAAGCTTGTTCTTCTTCTGTGAGGTAAACCTCACTCTAATTATCAGAACCTATTAGGTTTAAATGACTTTCATCAATGGGTTTTGTATCCCTCTCTTCCTCATCAACATAGTTTTCATTAAAGGGTGGCCTAATTTTTTGGTCAGTTTCACTTGGTTTGTTTTTAAGCTGTTCTCTCCTAAAGTTTTGGTTCCGATTTCTGTTTTGAGGGTTTGGCTGGTTGTCCCTAAGAGGTGTCTTTTCACTTATCTTTTCCCACATTTTCGCCATGGATCTAACCAAGTCATCTACTCCAGGATTTAAGGAAGGGACTGAAGGGGCGATCTCATCTCGGTATGTGACTTTCCTTTCTGATCTAGTCCTAGCTCTCTTTTATGCTAAGTTGGCTTCTGCACTTACGACCACTTTTTGCATTTCCTCTAAGGTTGGGGGGTCCTTGTCCCTTAGTTGATAAGTCATGTATGGGTCGAAGCCTTCGGGAAACTTTGCTAAGGTTGAGCCAAGTGGAGGTTTGAAGTCAGGCGGGAGGGCGTTATAAACACTATTGAACCTAGTGCAGTAGTCCTGGACACTTTCCCCATTACCCCTTTTTAGATTGTTATACTCAGACAAATGGGGTTTTTTCTTATTTCCCACTTATTTATGAAGGTTTGGTAGAGTTCTAAGGGATCAAGTATGTTTTTTGGATTTAAGCTTTTGAACCATTTTTTAGGTTCTCCACCCAGGCTTTGGGTGAACATCCTCATTCTTATGGTCTCATGTTCTATTTCCATGTATTCAAAGGCATCGCTAATTCTATCTACATGTTGTTGGGCAGTAGTAGCCTCAACTCCGATAAAGTGCGAGATTTTGGATTGGTAGTCATGTTGTAAAGGTGCCAAAGGGTGTGGTAACACCAAAGGTGCATACCAAGCTGCCATGGCGGGAGCTAATGGATGATTTACAATATGAGGGCTTGTAGAATGAGCTGAGGTGATTTGAACAATGGTGGTTTGGATGAGTGTGGCGGATGTACTTGGGCTAGTGAACTGATTTTGAGTAGATCTAGGGTGGTAGGAACCAAAGTGGTGGAGAAGCTGAAAGTCGAGAGGTGTAGCAGGTGAGGCTTCTCTACTAGGACTCTGTTGCAAATCTAGGGGCTCAAGATCATCAAAGTTGATTTTACTTTGTGACTTGCTTCTAAAAAGGGTTTTTGCTGATTTTAAGTCAAATGGGGAATCCTGCAAGGATCTGAGATGTTCAGGTACTGATCTTGCTTTACAGATGGACCTATCGGTAGCTAAGTTTCCAGTTTCGGAAGCTTGCCACAAAATCTTCTCTGGGTTTTGAGAGGATGGTATTTGTGATTGTTTTGGATGGATGGCCTCTCTAGGGGTTTTGCTAATGTGAACAATGGTCAAAACAAAAATGAAGGTTAGTGGAGTCGCCAGGTGGATTTCTTGGAGATCTATGGTCCACCACCAATACTATCAAAGCTGCTTTCGGGAAAAAAATTTCTAGCAAACTTTGAGGTGAAGACTTGCAAGGAAGAGTGATCACTTAGTTTTAACAGTTTGGTAGACTGTTTGGACAAGTTAATGGTTCTATTTGCAAGTTTATTTCTATTTATCTCCTATGTTTAGGTGTTTTTTTCTAAATCTCTAAGTTATACTTAATTTTTCACTGATCACAGAGTTTGCATCATGAATTTTAAGCTTTGGAAAGGATGAGTCAACAGAAAGGAATGGTTTATTAAATTTTGGTTTTTATGGAGTTTTTAGGCCTACTGGATGGCTAGTGGAGTCGCCAGGTGGAACTTGGTTGTTTTTATAGAGATGTACTTATGCTCCACCACCAATAACTAGGAAAAGCCAATCTGGGGATGTTTTTGGGGTTTTCTGAGTTTTTATGTGCAGCCTATGGTTTATTAGAGTATTCTAAACCTGATTCATCACTTTTATAGGGTGGTGAAACAAAAAGAGTTTACTCTGAATGATTCTATGGACTGCTTGCCTGTTTAGATTTTGCAAGACTAATGAATCTATAAGAGTTTTCTAGACTGTTATGTACTCAGTTAGTCCCACCGTGATCTCCATTATGTTAGGGTCTCGTGATTTGGCTGATTGGAAAACCAAGTGATAGGGTAACATCAAACAAACTTTGGAGCCCAAGGACCTAGCCTTCCTGGACTCAGAGAGGGCTCTCTCTATTTGTGCAAGGGATATCTATGTGTTTTTCTTCTTGTGTTTATGATTTTAGGCTATTTATGAAGTAGTTTTTTGGTTTTGCTTTTAGGTTCATGAGGGAGGAACTGATCAAAGACTAAGATAGATAAAAATATTGTCAGATCAACTGGGCTATGGGGTCAAAAAGGTCAAGAAAGCTTCAGATGGTGATACAAGGTATGTTGAAGGGCCGATTTGATCAAGGTAAAATGGATCTTAAGGTAAAATGAAGTGGGATGGACACTAATTTTGTGAAGAACAAAGGCTTTCAAAAATAAATAGTTCAATAGCTGACATAAACATGGTAGGGCTAACCATTAATAATGATAAATGTAACTATAAACTGATAAATGCATAGAAATAAACATTCAAGCAATACGTAGAGATATATGACTCTCTAACTTTAGGAAATTGCTATCAGACTTTGGGGAAAGACAATTAAGACAAACAAATAATTCAAATCACTATGAGGAAACACATAGACATATTATTTCAAGCTATCGAGCACTTTGAAGTAATATTGCATAGTTTTAGGCAAAGGGAAAGATCAGTACAAGGCCTCTTTAGTTCAACTAAGACAATCAAATCAAAGAAAGGTTTCAGAGGTGGAGTTATGACTAGCCATGAGTAAGCAGGGCATACCGTGAATCATACTTAGCATGCATAAAACCATAAATGAAACAAGAAAACAATTTCTTCAGCTATCAAAGAGCAATCAAGGATTCTTTGATATGACTAAGAAGGAAGAAAACATAGAATCTATAAAGAAACAAGAAATCTAAGGTGCCTCCAAAGGCATGTCTCAAATATATTCTCTACTTTCTTATAGCAAGCAAGATCATGAAATATGAATGAAAAATAAGAAGCATAATAGAGAGGGACACTATACCATTTTACCAAGTCAAGGAATCCAACAGCAGTCCTCTTTCATCATCAAAAAAAATTCAAGAAACTATCCAATGCATGAGACAAGTATTTCTTCCAAGCTTGTATAACCATATATTGCTCTATAACATCAATTTCAGCCTTATTTACAATGAAGTCTCTTGGAATATATAGGCCAAGATGAGGGAAAACCTCCTAGTGCAACTTGCAAGCTCATTGGCCCATCAAAAATATCTGATTTTGTCCTTGAGGCTTTGCAAAGCCCAAGACACAAAATATCTACAAAAATATCCTAAAATTCTAAAAAAGGAAATCATATTGACTTTTCCTAACTAACCATGTCCAAAACAGGCTGAACGCACATTAGGAAAAGCCACTTCAAAAAAGTTCATTTTTCACAAAACAACTCAAGAAATATATCAGCAAAAAATCCCCTGTCTTGTGGGCAACTTTTGGAGGCCTTCCCGATGTTGAAATGAGGCCCGTGATAGCTCGTTGGAAATCTCTGGATGTCTAGTTTTTGAAAATTCTTTTTTTTCTCAAAAATGATCACTATAAGCTTGTGAAAATCTAACCTGTGTGAAAAAACCCAGAAATTAGACTTTGCTGATATGCAGGGTAGAGTCTTGAAAAAGTGACTATTTTTCGCCATTTTGGGGGACCAAATCATCTTCAATTGATATGAAAATAGCTGAGTAGATGCCTTGGAAATTATGGCATCCAATGATGCCATTTTCATCCTTTGAGGATGTCTCAAACAGAAATGGCGATGCCCATGATTTTTAGCAAAAAGCCCAAAAATGTCAAAAAACCAAACTTATTGAATTTTGCCCAATTTTGGTGAGCATGACCCTCATGGGTTTTCAGAAGCATGCTGAGAAGAAGAGGCCATAATTTGAAGCCTTGATGTGTCTTTATTCATTTTTGGTGCTAGGCGCCTCTTTTGAGCCTTCTTGAGCCTTTCTTGTGTGGCCTTCAATTTCCATCGGGCAAACTGATTAAGCTTCTTACAGTGTCCGTTCATTCTTCTTTCAAGGTCAAAATCTCTATTGGCCTTTTCAAACTTCTTTTCCAAGTGGTCATTCACCCTTTCAAGCCATGCTTCTCTATTGTTTTCTATCTCTTGGGTGAATAAAGTAGTGAGAGTAAAAGATTGGAAAAGGGCAGCCTCTTCCTCTTTTTGTTTCTCTAAGGCTCTTATGAGCCCCATGGTCCTTGGCCTCTTTCTTCTTATTTGATCTTCACCTTCACTATCATTGAACTCGCCCATGAGTTCTTCCAACTTAATTTGTGCCTTGGAGGCCTCTTTTTCATATTTGATAGCCCATGTCTCATATACCGCCATGTGGACACTCATTTGCTTGTTTTGTGTTTGCAGAAAGTGAATAAGGTTTTTAGACCTCTCTAGATCTGCCCTTAGATCATGAATTTGTTCTTCTCTATTAATCAAGAGAGACTCTAGGATTCTAGCCTCATTGTCGCTATCATCACTGTTTATTTGAATTATGTCAAAGTCTCTCTCTTTCTTATGGCTGCTTTCTTCCTTCTCCTTTCGCTTGCTTTGGGTGGCCTTCTTGGTCTTCCTCCCCTTGGGTAATTCAACAATGGATTGCTTGGGCAACTTCCCTTTACTTCAGAGGGCTCTAGTAACATTTGGAGTTACAGCTTGAGGCACTCTCTTTCTTGATGTTCGGGGCTTTTTCACCTTTGGAGAAGAAAGCATGGCCCCTTGCCTAAGAGAGGCAGCTAGCACATACTCTATTTTCTCTTTGCCCTTACTACTCCCCTCATCATCCTTGCCACTGTTTTGACCTGCTTCATGAATTCTTTGACTGTCATCTTGCATGTCTTTTTGAAGGCCGCCCTTTTCACTCTTGTCCCTACTTTCTTCAAGAATTTTAGGCTTTGTATCCTCAAGGTTTTGTGCTTCATCCTCATCATGTTTGCTGTTGTGAGGTCTACCAATATCCTCCTCTTTGTGGCTATTGTGTTCCTCATCAAACTGTTTCATTTGTTCATCATTGCCCTCTTCACTATTTTTCTCTTCTTCATGGTATTCTTCTTCATCAATGTGTTGCCTTCCCTCACTGTGTTTTTCTTCACTTTGCTCCCTTTGACTTGGATCCTCTTCACTATTTGGTTCTTTATCAATATGTTGCCTTTCCTCACTGTGCTCCTCTTCATCATTATGTTGTTCTTCCTCACTGTGTTGTTCTTCTTCATTATGCTCTTTTTCTTGATCAATCATGGGATATTTTAGCTTCTTAGGAATGGGCTTGCTAGAAGAAGGAGAAAGATGTTGAGTGGAAGGTGAAGGAGATGCATAGGATGAAGAAACAGTGGAAAAATTGGGATGTGAAATGAAAGTGTCTCAAGAGATTCCCTTCTTCTAAAGTTGATGAAGAATGACAATCTTGATAAGGGAATGATGGAAAAGACAAGCTGGCTAATAAGAGGAAGGTCTCTTTTGAACAGTGGAAGCCATCTTTTCAATACTTCTATGGAGGAAAAAAGGGAGGTTTAACAATTGGGTCCTTGTGAAGTGCATGAGTAACTGGACATGGTAAGCATAGACCTGGGAAAACCTTCCCTCGCATGTGAAATATTTCATGATTATCTTCATGAGGGGAGCATAGCTGGTCAACAAATATGAAAAAGGAAAAATGGATGGGCATGCATCCCGATGCTCTAGTTTCAAAAAGGGTTTGTATTGTTCTGAGTCTAGGTAGCTCTGCTTAAACCATTTTTCTCTGACATATGGGATTTTGGTAGCTCTGGAAATGGATCTAGGAGAAAACTTGAAATCTAATCCTGTCAGTTGAACATGTTTCCCTTGCAGTCTTAAAGCACATAGATGTGTCAATGGAAGATAAATTTTCACCTCCTGAACCCTTTGACAAAACTCTAAACATCCAACTTCATGAAAGTTAAACAGAACTAAAGGATGGGCATTTACTTCCTCGGTTGAAAAAGGTTCATACCTCTTGTGAGGGCCACTTCTGCTATCTTGCTTGGGAGGCATTTTTCTTTGGATACTCTTTTCTAGTTGACCAAGACAATGGCTGATTCAAATGGTTTCTGAAATAGTCTTCCAACACCACACCTTGTCCTCTTTACAAGTCACTGTGCTTCTTTGATGCCAACAAACAAGTACTTGTCACTGTGTTTGGACAAAGATCTTGAAAAAGATGTGTTTGTGGTTCTTTTTTAAACAAGGATTTCTTTTGTTTTGGCACAAAAAATCCTCCCCTCAAGCACTGCCCCTTTGCTATTCACTGCCCTTTAAAAGGTAAACAAAAACATCTTTCAACTAACTTGAAGACCTTCACAACAGACTCTTTTTTTGGACCCTGGGGCTGCACAAACTTTACTATCTCACAACACAGAAAGGGCCTCTTTAAATTGACCAAGCCTTCAACCCATTTACCACTGTCTAGGTGATCATTTAAAAATGTTTTGAGATCTCTGCAACCTCTTTTTATCTGTCTAGCAACTATGGGCTATCATTGTTTTTAAAGGTAGTTAGGGCTCTTTCAAAACTGATAAAAACACCTTCTTCTATTACTATATTAATTCTTGACATCCACAGTAAAAAAACTCTTTTATTTTGACCAAAGGCCCTAAATTCTAATCACTGTTTCTCTTTGTGCTTTTTAGATGATAAAATGCCCTTAAAACCACTATTAAGACACCTCCCAAACTGATTTGAGACCCTCAGACACAAGAAGACCTTCTTCAGTTTTGAAAAAAACTCTATCTCTTTACCATTGTCTATCTCAGTGTTTTTAGATGATGAAGTGCTTTCAAAATCACTATTTATTCTTTGGGAAAACACAGCAAAAACACCCCTCTTTAACCTCAAAATTTGCCAAGGAATGAAGAAATACCTCAAAGATTAGTTTCATGGACTTGGTTGATCATTGGAGCAGCTCTCAAAGAGTCTTTGGAAGCCCAGAGGATGAGCGGCACATTTGCAACCAAGAGCGCCACGCAGATGGAGGCTGTCGGGTTGTTTTCGGGCACCGTTGAATGAACACACAGGCGCACCGCATGCCGCGCAATAGTTCAAACGCTATGTTCAAGCGCTCACAGGCTCGCCGTACAAGCTTTGAGCTCTGAAAACTTTGAAAAATGCTCGAAATCGCTTCATTTCTTCAGTGAGCAGGCAAGGAGAGTATGCTTTGGATTTTGAAATTGCAAATGGGGCCTTTGAAACAGTCTCCTCCCTCTTTTAAAAGTCAAACAAGCTAAAATACCTTTGTAGTTACTTTGTGAGGGTTTGGATTTTGAAAAAGGCCTTTTTGTCATATCAAACATAAATCACTGTTCTTGGTAATATATGACTTTTTAAAATACCATCGGACCTATTTTCTTAACTGTCCTCTTCGTATGCATATGAGGAGGCTATTGTTGAAGACTAAGGCTATTCTGTCCCTTAAAAAGGAAAATTGCTTCAGGAACCATTTCAAATACTACTGAACTATTAGGCACCTTATAATATTTTCTCTTGACTGTGGAAAAAACCTCATTTTCACTCACCAATATTTGGCTTATATCTGTTTATCAAAGAGAAGGCTTTTAAAAACCTTCAATGCAGTCATATACAATAGCAGAGTTTTTTCATATGTACATAAAGAGGTCTTGTTTATGACTGTGGTATGGCTTGTTTCTTTGAATATTGTCTTGAATTTGAGACATTTTGTCATACCCTTCCTGTCATTTTGATGAGCCTGTTCCAAGTTTTGGACATTCTAGCCTCTGGTTACTCTTCGAAGGAGGCCTTTATAGATAAAGAGAAAAGACTTCTTTTTACACCCTTGTATCACTGTTTTGATGATGTTACAAATGGCTTCAAACCATTAACCTTCAGTTGTTTCCTATTGATTTTCAACCTTGTCTTTTAAACAGAAAACTCCTTTAAACACTACTTGAAACACTACTTTTGTATCAGTTGTTTCATCCTTTGGAGGAAGTGGTGTAAACAAGTCTTTAGGCCATTTGAAACATTGTTAGTCTTGTGCTCTTTGAATGAGGCTATACCTCTGTTCCTAACCCTCTTCTTGTTAAATGAAGGAGGCCTTTATCATGTTCCTAACCATCTGATTTTAAATGAAGGAGGTTAACATAATATTTCCAAACCATCTGCTCTTTATACTTGAGGAGGTTTACAACAAGTGACCCAACCATCTGCTCATGTTAGGAGGAGGTTAACACAGTCACCCAACCATCTTCTTATGTTTGGAGGAGGTTAACATAGTCACCGAACCATCTGCTTATGTTTGGAGAAGGTTAACATAGTCACCCAACCATCTGCTCATGTTGGGAGGAGGTTAACATAGTCATGCCATTTCATCCCTTTTTTCAAACAGTGTCCTCTCCTTGTAATACATATATCTTCTTGGTATATCACAATAAGTAATAAAGTGAAAAATTGACAATATGCTATGAGAGGCATGTTCTGAGATATGTATCCTATTGTTAGAATACCCTTATGAATCTTTTGAAACCAGGAGGCACATGAATTTTATCTGTAGAGTAATTGCTTGCTATTCATTACTTACTAACATTTATTTACTGTGTTTGCAGAGGTTTATTTAATTTTCTCTCTGAATAGCATTCTTATCCCAGGCTCAAGACAACATGAGAAGCAATTGTCTTCTCATGTTTATCTTGACAATGTCTTCTGGAATACTTGTACATCTCTGCTTTTGAAAGAGACACTGAAACACTGTAGATCAACACAATATCAGTTTGGCTTTTGAAACATGTATTGCTGAGACATCAATACCTTTTAATGGTGCGACCTATGGGTGTATCAAGCCTTTTTTTTTGCAGATTAAGCGCCAATTTAGGGTTGGCTGGTATTGAACAAAAGATTTTTGCTCAGGATGTTTTTTCCAAGGAAGGGATTCCCTAAAGCGCCACTACCTAACTTAGGGGAGATCTTTGATATATTTTGAGTATTCTCTTTGGTATGATTAGATCTCAAAATGGCATATGACCAAAGGTAGGGTGGCTAACATTCTTATCAACAGTTGGTTAATGAATGACCTGGGGATGAGGGTAATTGACAACAGATAACTTTTAGCTTATGATAGCTCATGGATAGGATTATATGACTTAAACTAGATAGGACTTGACAACTAGGTTTTTTCTCATCATAGGCTGGCTGGAAAAGGCAGGGGAACAAAAATTGTTTAGGGGTGTTTTCTAGATGAAAGATTTGACAAATTTGAGATTAGCTTCTAGAAAACTTGGCTTTAAAAACTAGTCATCATCAACAGGTGAAAATAATTTATGACTAACATGGTCAAATTTTTACTACGGATGACCTCTTTGATTTTAGGCAAATAATGCTTGGGAGCAGTAAAAGGGTTTTACCAACCTTGTATTTAGCCTGCAAAAGTTTAGAGGCCGAAAATTTGATTTTTTAAGGTATTTGGAAAAATCTGGAGAATGCTGCCAGGAGCGCTTCGCCTGTGCACAACGCCAGTGCACAACGTCGGGCCAGTCGAGCTGTCGGAGCATAGTGTCGGGCAGAATGGGCGGTCTCCCGAGTGTCTGTTGAATTTTCTGGGCCTAAGCATAGCGCCAACACAGGCGCGTAGCACCATGCTGTGAGCGCGTAGCGCAGTGTAATTTTACACTCATCGGCTTGCCTTTGTGCGTAGCGCCAGGGCCAGGGGCATAGCGTCAGCCTCTGCGCGTAGTGCCCGATTTTTTCACATTTTTTTCTGAAAACAAAAATAATTCTTCTCAACGGCTTCTTTTCGAAAAATGGAAAATGATGCATGGGGAAGTTTCAAGTGCTCCTTTACACTTGTTTTGAAAAGTAAATTTAAAAATACCAAACCCACTTTTGTAAATTTGATGTCTCCTATCTTTCAGTGTGCTTTTGACTAATGTTTGTTGTGAACACACTTTAGCACTTTTCGGAAAACATGTTTATTTACGCCTTTGTCAATATTTTTGCAAAACAATATTTTTGGCATGGAGGCCCTTTGTTGGGAGTCTATCGCTGAGATTCATAATCGAGGTTACTATAGAAATTATATTCACTAAGCATGCATATGTCCTAGATCCACCTGATCTCACACTATTTAACTTTATCATCCAGATCCTACTACTTGTTAATCTTTTGCGGAAAAATTAATTGCACACACATGTAAAGCATAAATAAAAATAATTACACATAACATAGTTGTTTTTAACCAGGAAAGCTTGAAGCTAAAAACCCCAACTATATATTATGTATCATGGAGATCATATGACAATCCTCATACAAAGCTTATCAAACTCTCAGTACAATACAATCATCATACACTAATTAGGAACAATCTTGCAAATCCATGCACCGATTTCTGCCCTCCTGCTAGCCTGCCTCCACTGTGCAATCCCTACTGAATAATAGCACTGAATGAATTCGAATTACTCTTTCCTTGACTGCGCAATCCTCATTGGAAACTCTAATGTGTGTGTGTTGCAATCAATGCATCACTATAGTCACAACAGATAATCTATCTTGCCCTTTCACCTATCTCTCCACTGGTCTCCACTGAAACTGCCATGCACTGTAATTAACTGTTGTATTGTTCAATTGATTAATGAGTTATTATTTGTGAATTAATTAACTAATTAATTCACTCCACTCTCACTAGTGTATCATTCAGTTAGACTAGAGACAACTAGCTCAATTGAGTCTAACTGAGTTAAACTGAATACAATTCCATGAACTACTCTTCCAACTCTATCATAACTCTGCCACTTGAGTTATAACTGAGTCTTCCATGCATGAACTCTAGTAAACCCTTGGGAATTGCGTAATTCCCTTAGTCCACTGATGTGCCACATCTGTGCATTGAAACAAAGTGCTCCAAGAGAATAAGTTGTTGTTTAGTGTCTGATTATTATTAAGAGCTAATAATAATCGACATGCATCTATTTTTAGATCAGCGATCTATAAATAGACTTCGCCCAATATTCTAAAAATATAATTTTATCTATTTTTCCAACTTGATAAACCATCCACAAATAGCATCCTGCAACTTCTGAAATATGATCATTATGTCTAAAAATAGACTTGCGCAAAAAATAGCCTGCGGGCCCACTTAGTGAAGGTGACTCTTTTCACTAAGCTCATCATCTTGTTGAATCTCAAAAATCCCTCTAAACAAGATAGGGATTATCCTTCACCCCAATCCTGCCTCTATGGTATTCGAATTTTCTCCTAGTGAGTGCCTTCGTCAGAATATCTGCATCCTGATCCTCCGTAGGAATGTACTGAAGCAACATGATCTTCCGCTGCACACAATCTCTGATATGATGATACCGGATATCAATATGTTTAGATCTATCATGAAACACAATATTAAACAAGATTTTAATGCAACTCTAATTATCACAATGTATCACCGTGGGATCTAAATGTGAACCGAACAAACTAACTAGGATCTTTCTCATCCAGATAGCCTCACATGCAGCTTGACTTGCTTCCATGTATTCTGCTTCCGCTGAACTGAGTGCCACGGATCTTTGCTTCCTTTTGTACCAGGAAACTGCCATAGATCCTGTTGTTATATCTTTCACCACCTTAGCCCTAAGAAGCTTATAAAGGAAAATCACCCGATAGCATAAAGCAGTAGAGTATTTAAAAGTTGGAACGGGTAACTATAAATGAAGATCCATATTAAAGAGAGGATAAGGCACTATACGATACAGTAGACTTGTGGAAAATTTTTAACCCAAGCAAAAGAACAAAGGTGTGAGACAGTTGTACGAGGTGGGGCCTGCCCACAATCTACAGATCCAAAGGATAAAGGCACGTGAACAATTCCAGGGGTGTCAAGAATGGCAGGGGGAAGTCAGAAGCTCCCTCCCCCGGAATTGTGGTGACGTGGCATACGATGGGTCTCGAGGCGACTATTCTGTGGGGAGATCACCGTAGGATTGAAGCTGCCACAAAACCTTTCTAGTTTCTCTAGTGGGTTCGACCACGAAGGACACCTGTCACTATGAATGCAACGGTAAGGTAAGTCCTAGGACACCTAGTACACAACCAATACCGACATTTAACCCAACACGTGGTATGCACCTAACCTAAATCTGATAGCGAATAACCAAATGCCACGCGTCTCAATGTCGATGGCCTTATGATGTCAGCCCTAGCAGTGTCATCCTAGTCTCATTTTTTGGGCAGTATGCAGTGGTATAACCCTATCCTATAATTCACTGTGGTAAAAATACATTATTTTACAAATACTGTATAAGCTAAAGCGTGAGTGCCGGTACCAGCCTCACCAAGTAGTTTTCAACCTCCCTACGCCATTTTCCCTGAGCATTGTCCTTACTGCATAGGTATTCCATCCCTTTTTCACTATCTCGTTTCCTTCAGCTTTTCATTTTTCATAAATGGTCATGGGTGAAGTCACGGTTAAGAATTCAGAGCCCGAAACCCCTCAAGCCCGTGAGTCCAGGGCTGCTCCTAGACCAAAACCTTTCATAGACTTTCAAGTCCACATCCAAGACCCTCAATACCCGTTTTTCATTAGTAGTGTCAAACCGGAGCTTTTCAGGAAACATGTGGAAAATAGGGACAGGTTCAGGGTCATTTTTTCAGGACTGTATCACCAAATTAATCCCCCTGTCTACCCAGTGGTTGAATTCATTTGTTGGCTTAGAGAAGCTTACGATGAATGTCGGGATATGTTCCTATCATCTCAGGGAAACAAGATATTCAGTATATCCCCCAAAATCATCAGAAAATCTCTTTGTTACCCTACCAGTTCACATTATGTTAGTTTCAATGAAATGACGCTATCCCACCAATTTTCTAAGTTGCCATGGAGGAAGCAGAGTGATTTCATCGCTGCTATTTCTGAATCCTGCCTCACAGCCTTCCTGTCTGTGGACCCGGTGCCCCTGAAAACATTCAAAGAAGACCTTCAGCCAACCCTTGCCCTCATTGCAATATTACTAGGTATAGAAGAGGTCGGGCATGTCTCAAAGAGTGTGTATCCCATTTATGGCTAATCTCACAACCCGGTGTTGTATTAGATATCCCTGGTTTCTTGGCCACCACCATCCAAGCTCAGTTTCAAGACCTCTCTTCTACAGGTCATTTTCGCTTATGTTTCATGGTTTTATACCTTTTCCTCTTCCAGCAAGCTGATAAGTTTGAGGGTTTAGGTCTAGAAAAGGTTTATAGGATAAAATCTTAGCCAAGACCTATTTTTGACTGGAGTCCCGCAACGCATCAGTTGGAAAACGAGGTGGGTTATTCAATTTTCTTGAACGAATTCATGACAATAGCTTATACTATTATTCATGACAATCCTCCGCTCAGGAATTTTCCTGAGTAGAAGAAGTGGCTACAGTACAGTGAGGCTGAAAGCATAGGAGACTGGTACCTATTTGATGACTACATTGAAATCAGGTTTTACAGTGCAGAAGTTCCCCCATACAGATTACCAGTTTTTCCCACCCTGTGGATCTATGCCCTAGAATACCTCCGGCAGACCTTGAAGGCTGACCAGCTCCACTTCCTCCCTGCAAAAAAGGGGTTCATTCTCAAACGCCCTACAACCATCAGCCCCTTCATTATTAACTCAAGGCATGCCCTCCCCATAGTGGAAAACCTGCTCAAGGGCATGGATTTAAGGCAAGGGAAAGCTTAGCCCTACGATCTGAAAGGCATCATCTCAAATAAAAGGAAGAAAATTAAATCAACTGCTTATACTCATGAAACTAGACCCTTCATCGAGTGGAGAGCTAATCTTGATAACTGTTCTTTTCTTTCACAGATGGAGACTGAGTCATCTGCAACAGAGGAAAAAGGAGATACTGATTCGACACAAGAAGAAGGAAAAAAACAGTTGGAAGAGGCTGGAGTTTCGAGAGGAGGCTCTCCGCCTTCCAAAAGGCAGAGAACCAATGATGAAGAAAGTTTTGGAGAAGAGAAATCACTGCAAAAAGAAACATTGTATGGCCAATATGACAAGGGAAAAGCATGTTTTTTGGTAAGACGTGATGGCACATCATCTTCTGACTTCTCAGAAGTTTCGCAAGCCATCTCTGCAAACAGTTCAAAAGCTGACAGTGAAAGGAAGGTTAAAAACAAAGCTATCAGGGAAAAACACTAGTCTCAATTAGAAGGATATGTTGAAAAGTGCCATATTAGGTTCTCAGCCGAGATTGAGATGGACAAAGAACAATTGGTATTGGCCATGACTGAAGTGATATTAGACCCAGAGGCTGGGACCATGAGCTACAGATCTCTGGAAGTGGATGTAAACATGTCATAGGTCCCACCAATTGACAAGTGCAATCTGTTTCAATGTTTTGGTGATATGCTAAAGGACGAGGTCGTGAAGCTCTCCCTCACTCTGAGGAAGCTACAAACCAAGCACAACCAAGTGCTTAATAACCTCAGAATGGAGAATATTAATTCCCATGCACTCTCAAATGACTTACGCAATCTGCAAGCTATTGTGAAGGGAAAACAAAGTGGCAAAGTAGACCCTCAAGGCCATGTCATCTCAGAACTGCAAAAATAGGTCGCAGCTCTGAAGCGTAAGGTGAATATGCTTGGCTCTCAGCACGTACAAACTTCTGAATTGGTCCAGGTAGAAAAAGCTAAGGCCATTCTCGCAGACTCACTTGCTAAGGAAAAGGAAAAGAAGGCTAGAATTTCTGGAGAGATGGTTACCCTTCAGTCACGGATAGATGAACTACAGAAGAACTGGGATACACATGTGTGCTCCACACCACCTTCTGAAGGGTCTAGCTCACTCTCGGAGCAACTAACCACGAAGTTGGCCAAGCTTCAAGCGGCATAGAAGCAGGTTAAAATGAAATAGAATTCTACGAAGGTAGCGGCTCTGCATAAGGAAATAGAGGAGGGGAAATAGGATAATTTACAGCAGGAGAAGACTATCCGAGACCTTACGAGCTAGATAAAAGGAAATATCACCCTTTTGGATACCAGATGCTTGATCTGGACTGATATCATTATGGAAGTAAAGAAGCGTTGGGTTTTCTTGACCCTCATTGAAGAAAAGAAGGCCGCGGAACACCTATTCAAAAGAACTCTCCACGAAGGATATACTGATGCCTCAACTAAGGTTGAAAATGCTAAAAGGTATGTCGCTCTCCTAAATTATTTAAGTTCAGAAGAATTGGTTAAGCAAGGAATCAAGAGTAGGTTCAAGGAGGCCTCAAAATGTCAGAAGGTGATGGAAAAGGAAGTGGCGTGCAGCCTTGCACTAAGAATTTTGGAAAAGATGGTGACAGGTTTGGAACAGTTTGAAGCAGAGTGGACCGAACTAACTCTTGCCGGTCTCCCATCATGTTGGGAGCCTTCAAATTCCGTTCTTCAATAGTTATCATCATATGAGAGCTGGCTGACATAAATGATGAATCAAACTGACATATCTTCTGAGAAGAGCACCCGGCTTAAGGCTGAAACTGTAATCGCAGTAATCAGCAAATAATTATCCCTCCTTCATCAGGTTAAAAAATGGTTACCCACTCAGGAAAGATATGTTGAACTAAATGAAGTACAAATCCAGTTCGATGCTTTCACTACGATATCTGATCTTGCAGTTGACACTTGGCAGAGGTGTACCAATCATGCGACCGCATCGGCCACTGCATCTTCTCCTTCCGCCTCTAAGAAAGCTAGCTCCTTTGCCGCCCCAGCACTGCCTTCTTCAGCCATAGCCTCGACTCCATCCCACCACTAAAGGTGTTAACTCATGATTGGGCCCACGTGGCCTCTCGTTTTCCTTTTTTACTTTTAATATTTGAGTGAAATTTCTCTCTTGCAAATTTTACTTTTAGTTGGATAGTTATGTTATTTTCATTAGAAATGGCTACGAGCCTGTTTTGTAAGATGATGGGAAGTGTTTCTACTCCATCATCAATTTTTATGTTTTTATTAAGACTTAAAACTGCTTATAGGCACGTGGAAAATATATTTTCCCAAAATATCTTTCTGCGTATGATCATTGGAAATGTTATAAAAGCAGAAAGCAAAGACATCTACAGGATTGCAGATTTTCCAAAGGACTAACCAGCTCAAGTACTCTATATGTATTTTTGTCTAAATTTTGATAATTAATGTTGAAGATCCCGAAGGGACTTAGTGATAAGAAGCTTTGTTGGAATTGGGGATTCTGATCTAGGTGATTCACAGTTTGTAACCCCTCCATATGTTGTCTAATATAAATACTCTTTTACATCTCTCCATATTTCTTATATCTATGTTCTGAAATGCGAGTGCTCCTGTGTTTAAATATGAATTTATCATTACAGATACTCATGTTTATTCAATTATAGCACTTTAAATATAGCTCAGGCAGGATATTCTGTTCCATTTTTCATCCCTTCCATCGTTCCTCTGATAGTAAGTACAATATATCCTTATCTTTGGAATTTTTTCACATATATGGATTCTTATCTCTGCATAGGCCCAGTGTATATGAATTTCTGTCTTTGGATAAGCTCCGTTATGGTTAATATTCTTCTACATTTTCTTCCGTTTTCATTTCCTAGATATTAATTGATATCTGTGAGTCATTTTAGATTTTGGCCCCCTCTACAACATTCTGTTTTAAAGCTGTCGGATGCATTTATGTATTAAATTTCATACTCAGTTTCTGCAGTTTCATAGTTGTCATGTTTAACTTTGGGGTCTTGGTTCCACCTTTATTAAAACCATTCATCCAAGAGATTATAGCATGTGAGCCTTTCCTTGTCAACTCCTAGAAGTTGAGTCATATGCTCCTTGCAGTTAAGATGTCCTAGGCACTAGTCTTTGTACAACTCAGGACTGTCTCTAGGATCTACAACAGATCTGATACTAAAAATCCCCCCTGATGTGCTATTTCTGTCTATTGGGCTTCCTGCCCAATTTGTATCTGTGAAGCCATGCAACTTCACCTCATCCATCTGTTTGTACCATAAACCATACTCATATGTGCCCCTGAGATATCTCAGGACATCCTTGCCTGCCTTCCAAAAGAGCTTGGTAGGCTTAACCATCGCTTATGAAAGCTGGTTCACCGCATAGCATATGTCTGGTCTTGTATTGAATAAATACATGAGAAAACCCACCAACTATCGATAAACAGTGGCATCCACTACCTTTGTCGATGTAGCATCCTCTTTCTTCCAATTTTTTGGAAGAGGAGTGTCAATAGGCTTGCAGCCTTGAATGTGAAACTTCTCCCGTATCTCCCGGGCATACTTGCCTTGAGACACAAATAGTTCACCTTCCCACCGCCATATTTACAATCCAAGGAAATAATGAAGGAGGCCCAAATCCTTCATCTCAAACTCCTTAGCCAGATCTACCTTGCACGAGTGTATCAACTGCTCATCACCTGTTAGTATTAAATCATCAACATAAATTACAATGATTAAAAGATTACCCTCCACCACAATCTGGTACAGGTTTTCATCTGCCTCACTCTTGGTGAAACCAAGTCTAGTGAAATAGCTGTCGATTTGAGTGTACCAAGCACAGGGTGCTTGTTTCAGCCCATACAACGCTCTTTTGAGCCTGCACACATGCGACTCGCTGCTGAAGATCTCAAATACTTCAGGCTGCTCAATGTACACCTCTTCCTCAATGATCTCCTCAATGATCCCATTAAGGAATGCAGTCTTCACATCCATCTGATGAATGTGCCAACCCATCTGCGCTGAGAGAGCAAGGATGGTCCGTATGGAAGAATATCATGCGACAGGTGAAAAGGTTTCTTCATAGTCAATCACCTCGATCTGTGAGAAGCCCCAGGAAAAAAATATTGCCTTATACTTCTCAAAACTCCCATCAGCAGCTTGCTTTACCTTATATATCCATCTTGATCCTACAACTAATTTTCCCACCGGCCTTGGAACAATATCCCAAGCACTGTTTCTGACAATGGAGTCATACTCCTCCACCATGGCATCTACCCATGTGGGCTCCTGCACTACTTCTTCGAAAGAAGATGGCTCTGTCTCAATACTCTTGCTCATAAGAGCCATGTCTCCCACTTTGGCTGTGGTCTTTCAATAGAGGTTACCCCCACATTCTCCCTCATGTAATTCATGCATGATATTTTCTACATCATCTTTAAGCAAACATTTAAGTAGAAAACCAGCAACACTCTTCCAGTACAATACTCCATCTAAGATGCAGAAATTTAAAGATTTTTGTTTCAATAATCTAGCTTTGGTTTTTGACAAAGAAGGTGGAGCATTGAGATAAAGAAGTACATAAATAATATCAGCATAACAAGCAGAATTTAAAAACATTTCTTCAATGTATGGTGCTATAAATTCTTCAGTTTCCTCTAACACATCAATCATATTCATGTCTAAAGCTTGGAAATTTGATTCAGCCATTAGTTTTGCAAGTCCTTGTCCTTTAATCAATTTAGTGGGTTTGATTTCTAAATCATATTCTAAAATGGTGGCAATCCACTTGCCCCTTTTACCATCAAGGTCTTGATTAAGTATGTCTTTAACAACAGTGTGTGGGACAAAAGCTATGATATGAGAATGCAAAATATAAACTCTAAAGTCCTTCAAAGCTTTGATTAAAGCAAAGGCTTGCTTCTCCATGATGTTATACTTTAGAGGAGCATCCCTTAAGGCTTTGCTGAAGAAAGCTATGGGTTGTTCTTGCCCTATGATGTTCTTTTGCAACAATACTGTTGCCACAGTATGTTCAGAGGCAAAGGAGAAAATGTAAAAGTCCTTGGTGAATTCACGGCTGATTAAGACTGGTATTTGTGTGGGCGCTTGTTTTACCAGCTCAAAAGATTGTTTTGCTTCCTTATTCCACTTCACTCCTACTTCCTTTTTCAACATATTTGTGATATTTCTTAGGAGCTCAACAAGGTTAGGGACGAATCTTCTTAGGAAGTTAATCTTTCCAATGAAATATTGCAGCTCTTTAATGTCTCTAGGATGGCTGATTTGTAAGATACCTTCTATTATTTGGGGATCTATCTTGATTCCTTCCTCAGAGACGATGTGACCTAAGAGTTTTCCTTCCTGAAGGCCAAACAAATTTTCGTAGGATCTAGGGATAGGCCATACTTTCTACATTTTTCAAAGACTTTTCTCAAGTGGACTAAGTGCTCCTTATCAGTCTTAGAGTAGACAGTGATGTCATCAAGATATACGACTATGAAGTAACCTATGTCTTCTGAAAAATATATGTCCATTTCCCTTTGGAAAGTAGCCCCTGCATTCATTAAACCGAATGGAATTTTAACATACATGAATGTACCCCAAGGTGTAGTGAAAGCAGTTTTGAGTTGGTCACTTGGAAAGACTAGAACTTGGTTATAACCTGAGAAGCCATCTAGTAATGAGATTCTTTGTGAGCCAACTATTTTTTGGAGTATGTGATCCATTTTAGGCAAGGGTTAATTGTCTTTCAAGGAGGCTTTGTTCAAATTTCTGAAGTCAATACAAAGCCTAATTTCCCTGGTCTTCTTCCTAACTAACACAAGGTTGGACACCCATTCTGAGTATCGGACATGGAATATGATCTCAGAATCGTACATATTTTTTATTTCTTTCTCAATTGAGGGTAACAAGAGGGGGTTTATTCTTTTCAAATTTTGTTTAAATGGTTTCTGATTTTCTTTGAGAGGAATTTTATGTTGGATGATTTTGGTCTCATAGGATTTCAAGTCTTCATACCCCCAAACAAACACATCTTTAAATTCTCTAAAAAGCTCAATGTATTTCTGTTTTGTGTGAGATGGGAGAGGTTTAGACAGCTTGATTATTTTGGGCTTTTTTATCCCTCCAATGTTACACTCTTATACATTTGTTTCAGTGGATTCTATCTTGGGTTTTTTAGCTAAATCATTAAAATCAAACAGCTCTTCTAGTAGTGTAAGGCCTCTTGGCAAGGTGTCATCTTTGTACTGCAGAATTTCAAATTCTCTTTGATCTGATTTATCAAATATTTCTGCAACACAAGGATTTTAAAGGTGGTTTATATCATCATCAAAGGGAAGATCTGTTTTTGGAGTTTCATTTTTAGCAGAATTATTTCTTTCAAATCTCAAACTCTGTTTTGTGCTAGCAAAGTCATTTCTAGATTGCAGAAAATCATCTATTTGGTCATCATTGTCAAACACTTTCCAATGGTTCAAGTTGTCTGGTACAGTAGGCATTTTATTTATTTTGATGAGGCATTGATTATTTTCATAAGGTAAAGAGAAATTGCTGGCAACAAATGCAAGCTCATTGGCAAGGTAGTTTTGGGCCCTAGGGATGAAAGTGAGCTAATATTTCTCAAAGGTTTTGAGAAGGTCTATGGAATCATTTCTATATTCCCTTAGCTTAGGGTTCTTGGATGAATATTCTCCCTTAATTTGATTTATGATTCGTTCTGAATCTCCTTGAACCAATATTTTCTTAGCTTTGAGGTCTTTGAGTAGGTGTAAACCAATAAGGAGAGCCTCATATTCTGCAATGTTGTTGGTGCATTGGAAATATAGCCTATATGAATGGCCTTCATTTGTGTTGTGGATCCAAACACTAGCCCCTGATCCAGCCTTACCATAAGAACAATCAAATCTCATATGCCAAAGGGTGTCAATTTCAGTTTTTCCAATGTTTTGTACTTCGGGGCTGCTAGAGTTTTGGGGGTCATTTTCTTGATTAGAGAGCTGGTTTGGTTGTTCTGAGGGGCTTATTTCTTTCTCATTGTCATTTACTTGTTCACTTATGTCATTTTCATTGTACAGGATGAAGAATTCAAGGTCTGAGTGAATGGTGTTAGCCATCTATAATTTCTGTTATACCTAATGATAGCTAGAATCAGTTTGCAGCCTTCAAGAAACAATTTCAAGCTAATATGTTAGTTCTTGAAGCCTGGTTGTTCTCTCTGTCCAAAAAAACCTACCTTCACTGATGTTTTCACTTCAAAATCTTCAAAGAAGCCCTGTTGATTCAAAAAGACTGTTTCAAACCTCCATTTCCACCATTTCTCCTTTTCCCCTCTATGACCTTCATTTACCCTTCATTCCCCATCAAAACCCCTTAAGACCTTATAAATCATCTTTATTTTTATCTTGAACCTCTTTTTCCCCCTATCAGAACCCTTCTTCAGGCTCCAAAAACCTTCATTTTGGACTTAAAACACTCTTTTAACACATTAGGCCTTAAGCGCCTTCGGCTTAAGCCCTGGACCATTTCTCTACCTCACTAAGCCCCCTCCAATTCTTATTTTACCCATCCTGCCATTATTCTCCCTGGTATAATCATAGCCTTTGATCATTTCGATATAATGGTAATCGAGCCTTTTTCCCTCTCATTCCATTCACTCGATCGTTCCTTTACCCCTTCACTCGTTCACCTCCCGACTTTTTCCCCTGATCAACTCTCCACCGTCGATCTTGAAGAACTAACGGACATCAGGGCTCCACATTTTCCTCCTCCTCCATCCACCATCTCCTCCGATCCTGGCCATTGATCATTTCTGATCCAATAGCCTGCACTCAACCCAATCAATTAACCTTGTCAATTAACCCCTTCTGCTACACGACAAAAATAGGCTTACGTCAGCCTGGCCCCACCATCTCATCATGCCATGCTACTCTTATCCCTCCGCGTTCATTCTCAACCGTAGATCTGCAGCTCCCAGATCTAACGACCCTAATCCCTTTTTGCATTCATTTCACCCCTCCTCCCCCAACATGCAACTCGAGCGCAAAATGGGTGGTTTCTCCAAGCCATGTGTCAAGCATTGATGCATATCGCGTTTGATTTGTGGAAAACCTATTACCACTCTCCCTCTGCGCAAATACCACCTCTGGTATTCTCCAAAACCACTGTTCCTGATTATGAACCATTCATCACATTTTAATCCCATTTTCATAGGTTTCGTCCATGGAACCTCCTCTCACATGCATTTTCACCTCCGCACAGCTCCTCTGCCTTTGTTGAAACCCTCTGAAAGCAGTTTTATCCTAAGTTGCAAGTTTTATTTAATAGTTGTTGACTATGCAAGTTCAATGGAGGTTCTAAGGCATCTGAGCCTTCCCACAGTCCATAAAAGGGATGGGGTCGAAGGTGACGACCTTATGCGGCTCAAATCAATGCGGAAAAGGGATAAGAAAGGGTTTATTCCACGTTTAAGGCAATGTGTCATGAGCATTGACTATTCATTCAAACCCTCCAGTGCAGAGAAAGGACACCTGCACATAACAAAACAGAGACAGAGAGAATCAGTAAATTTTGAAGACTAAACGAAGAAGACAGAAATTGAAATTTAATTAAAGATTAAAGGATAAAAGGCACGGTTAAAGACAGATGAACAAAGGTTTAAAGAAGTTAGTAAAGTGATAAAGTCAGCAAGGATGATTAAGAAATCCCAAAAGCAGATCAGGCTTTAAAACACATTTTAATGATGAAATAAAGGAAATTTAGGCTAAATACATCCTCGAATACATCAAACAAGGGCAGTTAATTCATCGAAATATCTGAAGCCACCTGTAGCCTTCTTTTCACCTACAAAGAAACTTTGACAGTTATCACACTAACAGAACATCTTTTGACTGTTAGAACAATTATTTTAAGACATGTGAAATCCTTAAAACCCACTCTTTTCACCTAATTTATCCTCAAGAAGTAAAGATAGAGTTATTAAACATAGAAGTAGTGCAACTCATTCCTACCTTAGGCCTTTCTTAGTTTTCAAGGCTAGGAATGCATTTACTCTGTAATTAATAACATTTTAAACCCTAAAAAGAGTTCCACCTCCTCATTCTTCTATAAATAATCTATGAGGAGCTCTTTGTTAAGGATTGGTTGTTGGCATTCAAACTATTTGAATTTGTACATAGTCTGGCTGAAGATTAAGAAGAAATTGAAGTATTGAAAGATTGATGATGTTTTGACATGTTTTGTTAATGAGAAGGCTCTATCATTAGATCCCTGAGCATGGTTGTTGGTGATGTATTCTAATCTGTTAATGTTCTTTTTCCTGTTTTCCATTTTGTTTCATCATTCCTTACTATAGTAGAGTAAAAATTTTAGGCTAAGAAATGTCTCCTAGAAACACCTTAGACCTATTTAATCTCCACTGTTTTATGTTTTCCTCTGCTGAGGCATTCTAGAGAATTCTTAATTTCTCTCTTGAACCCTTATGCTTGTTTATTTCAGAAATAGTTCAAATAGTTGGTCTTAAGAATGATTTATGGTTTTCCCTGCTTTCTTGCTGCCACTTGAAAACTGTTTCTGAAGTCTCCGTTTAAAGTACCATTGTTTACAGTCTGCCAAAGAGGTTTGTTTTGATCATACCCTTTGTCTTGCTGAGATAATTGTTTTGAAGGTCTTTATAATTGTAATCAGAGATGTTTAGGTGTTCCCTCTTCAATGATACAGTTATTTGTGATTCTTTTATGTTTTCTAAATTCCTTGAAGGTGAAATATTTGGATGAAATAGAGCATTCCTCGACTTGTAGATTTCATTTGAAAATTTTTTCTTCGAATTATTATTTTCTGAAGTGTGGTTTCTATAATTTATGGTTAGCCCTGTCTCGCTGTCTATGGAATGCCTCTTCATGTTCAAATGATGCTTTAAGTCCCTTTGTTGATAAGTACATATAATTAAGGATTCTTAATTTCCCTTAGTTCTACTTCTGCTTCTATATCCTTAATGTCTATTTCATTACATCCACCAAACCCAAGATCCACTGGCCAAGTTAGATTTTCCCTCTGATATCCCATATCCATTGATTGAGCTTGTTATAACTTCTTCTTGACTCCTTTTCCCAATGGCTCTGATATTTCCCCATTCTATCTATGCTTCCTATATCATTCATGTCCAACCAACCAAACCCAAACAAACAAACTTGCACTTAATAACTAGCCTAAAATCACCTCTTACAAGAATCAAGCTATATCCTTTGCTAACAATTGAGAGATCCCTCTCTGAGACTAGGAGGGCTAGATCCTAGAGCTTTAAAGCTTTGTTTGAATTTTTCCTTGTCATTTGGTTTGCCAATCATCCAAATCATAGGACCCCAACAAATGAAATAAACTAGTGTGTTATTTGGCCTATCTATGTTACTCACCATATATTTCATTTGGGATTCCCAATACAATCTTCTTGTTTGATTGAAGATTGGGATGGTGGCATCAGTCATGTCCATTTGAAGGCTACCCTGGATTTTGGCCCCCCATGATCTTGATAAAAGCATACCATACTTTGGGGGTATGTCAGCCACAACTATATCCATGACTAGACTCTTAGCGGGGATTTGTGCCAGATTGACACATAGATCCTTGATTAGGCCTAGACACTTAACCCTACTGGAATCAAAAGAGTACAAGTCTCTGTAAGGCTTTGTGATTTCTAAGCCCAATCTCTCCATCACAACCTTTGGCGTGAGGTTGTGTGAGGCACCAGAGTCTAGCATAGCATTATGCAAAATTTTATCATGTATGTTCAGACTAACATAGAAAGGCAGGACAACTCCTTCTTGATATTTTCCCGCTACTTCAGGACCAAACAAAAATTATGGTTTATCATCAGTTAAGTTTAAAGTGTTGGTATCATTCCCTATGTTTAATACTTTGAAAATCTGGGATCTATATCCCTCTTGGGTTACCAACTCAGTGAGGGGTATGGTTATCTTTATTTTGGAAATCTCCCCCTCAAAACTGAAAGGTGTTGGTGTCTTTATTGCATTTACATCAGTTTTATTAGCCATGAACATTTCTACATTTTTTATTTTTTTATTTTGATTTGATGGTTTGGACAGCAGGATTTTTTCAGGGCCTCTAGTTGAAGTACTAGGGCAGCTTGAACCTTTACTAGGTTGACTAGTCTTTGGCTTGTTTAGTTCAGTTTTATTAGCCATAGTATTTGTGTTTTCTACTGTCTTTTTAGGGATAGGTTCAGAGGTTTTTCTAACAGTAGTGTTTGGTTGATTTTTTTTAGGAATATGTTGACTCTTTTTCCTTATAAGTTCATACTGCCTATGGACTTCCATTATGGCATTCTCAAATCCTAATCTATAGTCTTCGAAATCTTCATATGATTTCTCATCTAGTTTTGAATAAAACATCCTTTGTTCTTCTTCGGTGAGGAATGTGTTATCCTCATCATCCGAACCTCTGACATTTACATGGTCTTCTTCCAACTTCTCAGGCTCTCTCTCTTCTTCATCTACATAGTTGTCTTGGAAAGGGGGTCTGATTTGTTGGTCATTCTCTATTTTTCTGACTTGAGGAGGGTCTCTTCTAAAATTTTGATTTATATTCTTGTTTTGAAGATTGGCTTGATTTTCCCTAAGAGGTGTTCTCTTATTCAAACTGATTTCTTCCATCATCCTCTCCATTGTCCTAACTATGGAATCAATTTTGGTGTCAGAAGAGGAGGGTGCAGGTGTTTTGTCATCTTTATAAGTCACCCTTTTTTCTAATCTCATCCTAGCCATTTTCTCAATAAAATTAGCCTCTACACTCACAACCCCATTTTGCATTTCTTCTAGAGTTAGGTAATCTCTCTCCCTTAGTTGATAGGCCATATCAGCATCAAAGCCTTTGGGATATTTCACTAAGGCCAAGCCTTGTGGAGGTTTTATGTGAGGTGGGAGAGCAATGTACACACTGTTAAACCTAGTGGAGTAGTCATGAACACTTTCTCCCAGATTTCTTTTAAGATTGTTATACTCGGACATAATTTAAAAGGGGTTCTTCTTGATTTCCCATTTGTTCACAAAGGTTTGGCAGAGAGTAGGGAGATCATGTATGATGTTGGGAGGTAGGTTTTTAAACTATTTTTTTGGTTCTCCCTCTAGGCTCTAAGAAAAAATTCTCATCTGCATGGTTTCTTATTCTATCTCCATGTAGTCAAAAGCATCATTAATTCTATCTACATGTTTTTGAGCAGTGATGGATTCAGTCCCTAAGAAGTGAGGGATTTTGGATTGATATTCATTTGGTAAAAGTAATAGTGGTTGTTGTAGAGCCAGTGTAGCATAACAGGCTACCATGATGGGAGGGAAAGGAAACAAAGGCTGATTTACAAGGGGAGGATTTGTGAGAGGTGGAGGAGGATGGAGTGAGGTGGTTTGCATAGTGGTGGTATGGATGGGTGTAGCTCAGGTACTTGGACTGGAGGGCTGATTCTGAGTAGATTTGAGATGAAAAGGGCTGAAGTGATGGAGAAGCCAAAAATCAGGTGGAGTGGAAGGAGAAGCTTCTCTACTAGAGCTTTGCTGCAAATCTATGGGCTCAAGGTCAGCTTGGTAAACCCTACTTTGTGACTTGGTCCTGAATAGGTTCTTGGTATGGTGCAAGTCAAACTGAGGATCTTGTGAAATTGTAAGGTGTTCTGGTGTAGAACGTGCTCTATGAATGGTCCTAATAGTGGATGAGTTTCCAGCATTAGAAGTTTGCCACAAAATATTTTCTGGGTTATCAACTACAACAGGAGGATATGGGTCCGGGTGTGATCTGGTATTTATCCTTTGTGAAGCTAGGTCTTTTCCTCAACAAACAAAGAGGTTGAAGGCTTTGGGGATGCTTTTGGAGGGCTGACCTCTCTTAGTTTATTTTACTCACACAAGGTAAAACTAGGCCCTAAATTTTTTTTTGGACTGATTTGACACAATCCTAGAACAACCTATGGGACTAGTGAGATGAAAAAAGGCCTACTGGAGGCTAGTGGAGTCACTAGGTGGATTTTTTTTGAAATTTTGAAGATATGTATACAATGGTCCACCACCAAATTCTTGATAAAAATCAATCTAGGGAGTACTTTTGGGTTTTTTTAGTTTATTTTTGCAGCCTTAAGGTTAATGAGTATCCCCTAGCTGATTCATCATCTTGCTAGGATGGTGACACGATTAGTTTCTACTCTTGGCTATGGGTTGGTTTTTAAGTCAAACTAGGGATGTATATGAGTCTATAAGAGTTTTTCAGACTACTATGAAATCAGTCCCACCGTGATCGCCATTATGTTAGCTCCCCGTAATTTGCTAGATTGATTGAGATACAAATGGACAAGGTAACATCAAACCAAGATTTGGAATCCTAGGACCTAGCCTTCCTGGATTCGGAGAGGGATCTCTCTAGTAGGTGCAAAGATATGAACTTGTTTGTTGATAAGCGTTGATTTTTAGGCTAGATGTTAAGTGCAGTGTATTTTGATTGTTTTTGGTTAGGTATGATGCTCAGATGGAGTTAGATAGAAAACATGGAAGATTTTTAAGTCATTGGGCAATGGAGTCTAACAAGGTCATGATAAGTTCAGCAATGGTTTCAAGAGAATTTGTAGGGAAATTTTAACTTGGTTGGTAGGTCTTTGAGGTTTTGGTGGATGATGAGATGAACATTAAACTTGAGAATAAAAGCTAGTAAAGGGCAAAACTGAATCCTTAATAACTTTTTAGACTAAAGGAGTTAAAAAACCATAAGCATGGAAAGAGAATCAAAGGCATAAGTGAAAACTAATCCATTTGATTTCAAATTGAACACAGATGATTATCCAAGACAAACATTCAAATGAAACTATAGAAAGGCAAGAAACTTATTTAACTTTCATAGATTTCATTATCAAGAGCAGAAAAAAAATTAAGATGCACAAGTAGTTATAACCATAGAAGAAGAGAGAACTATGAACATCTAAATTTATAGCTGTGAAGGTTCTTTGAAACAAATTTAGCTAGTAAAGGCAAAGAGCATGATTCAAACAAACTTCTTTGACAAACCTAGGCAAAGCTACTTTAAAGAGTTGATTCCAAAACAGAGTATATCAGTAGCAACAATATGCAGGGCTAGCCATAAATCATACTTGATACTAACTGATCTAACTCATTCAAGAAATGGACAAGCCAAGAACTTCTTAGAGAGCAAGAGATGAATTCCCTAACATATCTCAGTAGAAGAAAAAATTAAAGTAGTGAAGGAAAAATAGAAGTAAGGTGCCATCAGGAAACATTTCTTAATTTAAATTTTTTGTCCTACTGCAACATAGCAAGATGGAAAACATAATGGAAAACTAGAAAACATAAACATAATAAGAACTTCACCATCAACCAAGCTTATGGATCATGCAAACAATCTCTCTCCATCAACAAGCAAACCAGGGCATGCATGAGCTCCAAGACAATCATGATAGCTGTCATGACTTTCATGACTCTTTCTTGGACTGTCTTGGGAACTTGGATAGTTGTCTTCCTTATCTGGTTTTTCTCCCTCTTCACTATCTTCTTCTTCACTATTTTCCTCTTCATCATCATTTTTATCCTCTTCCTTATCATCATGTTCACTACCTTCCTCCTTGTGGCTACTTTCACTGATGTTAATGTTTGTGGCTGCTATTACTAATTTCATCTTTGTTTTCTCCTTCATCATCTAGCTGCTCTTGGCCATTGTTGCTTTCTTCTTGGCCACCTTCCTCTCCTTCATTTTCATCTTCATCTACATCATCTTCTTCTTCAATGTTTTCCTCATGATCATTACTGTTTTCTTCATGATCATGGCTACTTTATTTAGTGCCACCACTGCTTTCTTCATGGCCACTTCCCTCCTCTTCATCATTTTCTTCATTTTCATCATCTTCTTCTTCACTGCTCTCTCCTTGTCCATCATTATCTGTCTCATCTTCCTCTTGACTGTTGCCTCCTATTTTTTCTTCACTAGGGCTACTATCAACCCCTTCACTTGGCAATTTAGGGAAGGAGGTAATAGGTGAAATTATTTTTGGAGAAGGAACATGGGGAGATGATGGATGTGTGGAGGTAGATGGTTGTAAAGTGGAAGGAAATTTATGCTGGATGAAGGCCTAGGGGTCTACAAACACATCATGTGAGTTTAAGGTCTCCCAAGATATACCTTGTTTCTCTAGCTAGTTTAGGACAATCATCTTGATCAAGGAGTGATGAAAGAGGCTGGGGATTTTGTGGTCATAGCTTTTCCTGTTGACTGTGGAGGGCATTTTATCAATACTCTGGAAAAGGTAATAAGGTAGGTTCATCATCTTGACTTTGGTAAAATGCATCAGCAACCTGATATGATATGAGTAGAGCCAAGAGTATCTTCCATCACATGTGAAAAAACTGATAATCTGCCTCATTAATGCTGCATGCCTCTCTAGAAAATGATAAAAATGGAAAATAGCCTTACAATTTTGCTGATAGGTGGGTTTCAAATAAGGCCCATAATAACCCAAATCCAACTTCTTTTGTTTGAACCAAAACTCACTAATGTTTGGTATACCTGTTGCCTTGGAAATGATTTGATATGAAAGCTCAAATTGGACCCCTGCTAGATTAACTTGGTGATTTTGTAGGCTACAAGAAAATAATATAGTCAAGTCTGGATGACTGTTGACTTGCTTGACCTTCTCACAAAATTTGTAGCACCCTACATCCTGGAAGCATGAAAGGTTCATAGGAGAGGAAGTGATTGAAGTGGTGTCTAGGGGCTCAAATCTTTTAGCTTTTCCTCCATGATGTTTTGGCTTGGTGGGAGTGTCACTCTCATCACCACTGGTGTGATTGTCTCTCTCTGACATGATGGCTGGTCCAAAACAGTAGTAAAAACCTTGGGCTTTTTTTGAGGGTTTTTTGGAGTAAAATAAGTGGTGTAGGTCAACTCTTTGTAAAAAAGGAAAGCTAAGGTGAAGACAATTTTTTCAAAGCTTGTACTTGGTGGTGGAGGTCAGCCTTATAGTTACTCTGTCCTCTCTTTGCACTCGAAACCAAATTTTCTTACAAACCCTGGCTCAAAGATATAAAAATTTATTTTTGTATAGTCTAGGGTTTGGTCAAATTTTGACTATGGATGACCTCTTTGATTTTAGGAAAATAATTCTTGGGAGGAGGAAAAGGGTTTTATCAACCTTGTATTTAGCTTGTAGAAGTTTAGAGGCTGAAAATTTTATTTTTGAAGGTATTTGGCAAAATCTAGAGAATGCTGCTAGGAGCAAAGCGCCTGTGCGCAGCGCTGGGCCAGTCGAGCTATCGGAGCGTAGCGCTAGGAAAAATGGCTGGTCTCCCGGGAACCTGTTGAATTTTCTGGGCCTAAGCATAACACCAAACCAGGCATGTAGTGTCGTGCTGTGCGCGCATAGCATAGTGTAATTTTACACTGCCTGGCTCGCCTTTGTACGCAGCGTCGAAGGCCAAGGGCGTAGCGCCATCCTCTACGCGTAGCGCCCGATTTTTTCACAATTTTTTCTGAAAACCAAAATAATTCTTGTCAGCAACATCTTCTTTTCAGAAAATGGAAAATGATGCATGGGGAAAGTTCAAGTGGCCTTTTATACTTGATTTGAAAAGTAAATTTAAAAATACCAAACCCGCTTTTGTAAAGTTGATGTCTCCCATCTTTCAGCTTTCTTTTGACTAATATTTGTTGTGAACACACTTTGACATTTTTTGGAAAACATGTTTATTCATGCCTTTGTCAATATTTTTGTAGAATAATATTTTTGGCATGGAGGCCCTTTGTTGGGAGTCTATGGCTGAGATGCATAATCAAGGTTACACTTTTCCTTTTTAGGCCTGTTTTGACAATAATTTATGCCCAACTTTTTACTTCAAAAACTCAGTTTTTCTACCCTTTGGTGAAATTTCCTTCTTTAAACTGGTACTCTTTATCTTTCTTATCTTAGTGCAAGTGAAGAAATTCTATTTTTACAAAACCCTACGGAGGAGCCTTCTGTCCTTGAAATCTCTGAGATGGTTCTTTGTTTGTCACCAATGTTTTGTTAGTCCACCAAAACAACCCTTGATACTCTTTTACCTATAGGTCTATTGTTTTTGTCTTGTTTGTGTCTGCCTCTTAGTGATAATCAGATCCTATTACCTTGCCTCTTCTTATTCTTGGTGGCCATCTTGGCTATTCTTTGAAAAAATGTGAACAAGGGCAACTGTCCCTTGCAGTGTTTGTGCTCTAAGCCAAGGAGGATTTTCTTGAATGACTTTGGATCAAAATTCTTGATTTTATTCCCCTTTGAATGCAACCTCTTTATGCAGGAAGGCATAACTTGTTGGGCACCAAATCCATCCTATGACTCAGTGAAACCTCAGGTGACCTAATGGGGACCTTTGGACTTGGATTTTGGACAAATATTTAGACTTAGGGATCACCAAGTATAAGATAGGAACTGTGATAAGCTTACTGTGTTTTGAAGACCTAGGATCTAGCATACTTGACTATCTAAAGGGTTTGTAGATACAATCAGTGTCTTTGAATATTATGGAAGAGAAAACAAGGCCATTTGATTGGTAGGTTTGAATAGTAGTAGGGAATCCTGTAGGTAAGAAAAACAAAGGATTTGGGCCAAAAGGCAAGACATGGTGAAAAATGGGTGACAGTTAGGGTTTTAAAAATAAATGGCTTGAGCCCATGATGGGTATTACATGAGTGGTAGGCTAGTCATGACTAGATAGGAAGATGAAATAGTGAAAATTTTATCTTGATGATAATGAAGGCAGTGAGATTTCTAGAACTCACAATGTTCTATAAACTTTGTTTCTAGAAATCTTGGGGTAATCATTTAGTCATCACTAAAGAAAACATTTATTGATGACTAACATAACCAATACTCTGGAAGGATTGGGAGAGCTAGTTGACGAGAAGACTATTATACGAAAGATTCTTAGAACGTTACCAGGGAGATTCAACCCAAAGGTATCAATCTTAGAATACAGTGAAAATTTGGACAAACTTAGAAAAGAGGAACAACATGGAGTTTTTTTAGCATATGAAATGAGACTTGATGAAGAAGAGGGTACTTCGCATCTAGAAATTGCGTTCGTTGCATCTAATAAAACCAATAAGGACAAAAAACCTTCAATTGAAAAGACATGCACCTGTAAGTGTGAAGAAAAGGAAGATGATGGAGAAGGTATTTCGGATGAAAAATATGCTTAATATACGAGAAAAATAAAAATTGGTAAGGGAAAATTCAAAGTTAAACCTCCATTGATATGTTTCATCTAAGGTGAGGTTGGACATTTCGCGGCAAAATGTCCAAACAGAAGCGGTGGAAACTCTAAAGGAAAGAAAGGCTTTAAGAAATTCAATAAGCAACAAAAAAGGAAAGGATCCAGAAGGAACTTTCTCTCTAAAGAAGATAGCTCGTCATCTGATGAAGATATTAATAGTGAAGAAGAATCCAATGAGAGAGTATTGTTTATGGCCAAGCATAATAAAGAAGAGGTATCAAACAATGAAGAAGAAGGGTTGACCATAGAAGAATTTTCTAAGGAGGCAATCAGGCTTATAAAAGAGCTCAAGGCTGAGAAAATCCATTCCAATACTCTTGAAGGACAAGTTCAAGGTCTCAAAATTGAATTTGAAGAGCACAAATGTATTGAAGAGTCACTTCAAAAGAAGTTGGAAGAAATCAACCAAGAAAGTGAAGCATTAGAAGCTGAAGTAGTCTCGTTGCGTAAGGAAGTGAAGAAGGGAAAAATTATCCAAAACTATGCCAACAACTCAAGGGTATTAGAATAAATCATCAACAATCAATGATCTTACAACGACAGAACTGGCCTCGGTTACAAAGAAGAAGAAGCAGGACCTTCTACAAAAAAATACAGTGAACCTAGGAGATCTGACATGCATGTAAACTTCATTGGACAAGATTCGCAAGAACATCCTTGGAAGATGATTCCTTGACAAATATTTCCATCCAGGTTCCAACATATTTTTTATGGCTATTGTTATTCATATGGAAAATTTGGTTATAAAGATGTAGAATGTCGCACGTACCCTAGGAACCAATAAAATTCCAGGAGATCCTTCAAATATGAACCTCCCAGGGCTTAATGAAACATCAATAGATTTGAACATTTAAGAAATAATATGGAATGTTAAAAATGTCAGAACTTTGGACACATAGCCAGAGACTGTAGACTTGAAAATCCTCCAGAAGAATCTTTGAAGCCACAAAATGAACACACATGGAAGGAGAAGAAAACTGATAATTCTGCTCTCGCACTCAAGGCTCAAAACAACAAATATGTGTGGTATGTTGACCACGGTTGCTCAACACATATGACTGGAGATAGAAGGAAATTTGTATCTCTGAAAGAGAATAAGGATGGAACTGTATCCTTTGGAAATGATGGATCTTCAAATGTTATAGGATCAGGTACCGTCACTCTCAGAAGAAAAGATGTTATAGCCAAGAATTTTCTATTGGTTGAAAACATGAATTAAAATTTGCTCAGTGTTGTACAAATGTGTGATCAAGGACACACAATGCTATTCAACTCCACAAAATGTGAAATCAGGAAAGGCAAGTATGGTAAAATTGTGGCTACAACAAGTCGAGCTCCAAACGACATATATGTTCTAGATGAAGCAACTAAAGCATGTCTACTAGCTAAAGAAGATGAAAGCTGGTTATGGCACAAACAAATGGGTCACATAAACTTTGACAATCTTGTCAGGATAAGAAAAAATGAAACAGTACGAGAAATGCCAAAAATCTCAAACCTTTCAACACCCTATGTGAGGCCTGTCAACACGAAAAGCTGACAAAATTCCAATTTAAAACAAAAGAACACTTTGCATCACATCCATTGGAATTGATACATACTAATCTATGTGGTCCTGTGAGAACAAAAGGCTTAGATGGAGAATTATATTTCATGTTAATGATAGATGACTATACCAGGATAACAGCCATCAGTTTCCTAAAGAAAATATTTGAAGCATTTGAGTGCTTTAAGATCTATAAGAGGTTGGTCAAAAATGAAATTGATTTGAAAATAAAGTGTCTAAGATCAGATAATGGCGGATAATTCACTTCCAAATTATTTCAGCAATAATGTGACGAAAATGGAATAAAAAGACAAATTTCAACATCACGAACACCTCAGCAAAATGGAGTTGTTGAAAGAAAGAACAGAACCGTACAGGAAATGGGTAGAACAATGCTCAAGGACTCAAAATTGGATGAAAAATTTTGGGTTCAAGAAATTGATACAACAGTCTTCATTATCAACTGAATTCTTCTCAGAAATAATTGCAACAAGACCCCATATGAATTATGGAAAGGAAAACCAGCTAATGTAAAATATTTCAAAATCTTCGAAAGAAAATGTTATATCAAAAGAGAAGATCAAAATTTGGGTAAGTTTTAATCACGTGTTGATGAAGGTATCTTTTTTGGTTACTCACGCAAAAGAAAGGCCTATAAATGTTATAATCTAAGATGAAAATAGATAGTGGAGAGCATAAATGTTACATTTGACAAAGATGGTGTTCTAACGAATAATGATGAGGATCTAGAATATTTGAAACTTGAGACAAAGGCTGAAAAAGACACAGATAAAATTCTAGAACAAGAAGCAACTATCAACCAGGAAGAAGTAAATAATGATCATCAAGATATACCAGAACAACAACAAGAAGCTCCTCCAAAGAGAACAAAAGAATGGATTCAAAAGAACCATCCATCAAATCAAATCATTGGTGACATAAATGAAGGTCAACAACTTCATTTGTCACAACAAGCTCACATTGCTTTTCTAGCAATCTTGGAGCCTAGTAGTTTTGAGGAAGCTAGTCAGAATGAACATTGGGTAGCAGCTATGAATGAAGAATTTGATCAAATCGAGAAGAATAACACCAGGAATTAGTTTCAGGACCAAAAGATAAAAATTTCATTGGGACTAAAAGGGTGTTCAAGAACAAATTGAATGAAGATGGACAGGTTACCAGAAACAAAGCAAGATTGGTTTGCAAGGACTATGCACAAGTAGAAGGAATTTATTTTGACGAAAAATTTGCACCAGTTACCAAAATGGAATCCATTTGAATGTTTCTCGCCTATGCATGTTCAAGAAAAATCAAAGTCTACCAAATGGATGTTAAGTCATCATTTCTGAATGGAGAATTAGAAGAAGAAGTTTACATCGAACAACCTAAAGGTTTTCTACTATTTGAAAAAGAAGACTATGTTTGCAGGTTAAAGAAGGCTCTATATGGTCACAAGCAGGCTCCCAAAGCATGGTATGCTCGTCTTGCTAGATATCTAGGTCAACAAGGGTTCAAGAAAGGTACTCTTGATAGCAATATTTATGTACAAATAGATAAAGATAATTTAAAAGTTGTTGAGGTATATGTGGATGACATAATATTTGTTAGCAATGATGATCAACTAAGTAATAAATTTTCTACAAATATGTAGAGTGAGTTCAAGATGTCTTTACTTGGTGAGCTGACATACTTCTTAAGGCTTCAAATATCTCAGCAAGAGAAAGGAATATTTATATGTCAAGCCAAGTACATCAAGGAAGTGCTCAAGAAATTCAAAATGGAAGATTGCAAACCCGTCCTTACTCCGATGGTAACAAGTTACAAATTGAGCATAGACGACTCATCTAAGGATGTCGATTAGAAGTTTTACAGATCTATGATTGGTAATATTCTATATGTAACAGCCTCCCAGCTAGATGTTATGCAAGAAGTTGGACAAGTAGCAAGATTCCAAGAAGCACCAAAATAATCACATATTATTGTCGTCAAAAGAATTCTTTGATATCTAAAGGGCACAGAAGAATATGGCTTGTGGTATACCAAGGGTAACAATCTCATTATTCAATATTTTACAAATGCATATTGGGTAGGAAGCGTTGATGATCGTAAGAGTACTAATGGAGTAGCATTCTATCTAGGCGTTTGTCTCTTATCATGGTTGAGCAAAAAGCAAACCTCAATCTTTTTATCTATAGTGGAAGCAGAATACATTGCAGAGGCATCATTTTGTACTCAAGTCCTTTGGATGAAACAAACTTTGCAAGATCTTCAAGTACAATTCAATGAGCCTATTCCCATATTCTGTGACAACACTAGTGCCATCAGCATCTCCAAGAATCCTGTCATGTATTAAAAAAAAAACACATTCCGATCAAATATCATTTTGTTAGAGAAAAAATCGCTGAAAATAATATCAAACTTGAGTATGTTGGTACAAAATAACAAATCACTAATATCTTCACTAAACCTTTACCTTATGAAGCATTTGAATATCTTCGCCAGAAGCTTGGGATTCTCCCAAGTTTTCATTAGATTTTCCTTATTCATAATATAAAGGGGGAGTGGAAGTGGGTATAGGTCTGCAAGATGGTTATGTATCAGGGGGAGTTACCCTTTTCCATTGATGTCAAAGGGGGAGATAACTTTATAGGAAGAGGTTTCATAATCGCAAGGGGAGTACTTGAGTCGCCATCAATGCCAAAGGGGGAGATTGTTGATCAGCGGTTGTCATTGATGTCAACCCAAGAAGCACCGTGAGCTACCCCAATATTGCATGGGAATTTTGACCTACCAAATTACTATATTCTGGGTCAAGAATTATTTTTATGGTTTCTACTTGTCGAGATGTTTCCGTTGATATATGGCAAGCCACGTAATTCTTCATGGTTTGAGAGATATTCATGTTTGAAGTTTCTAACCCCAGTTAGTGGGCTAAAACCCCATGGGGTTGTGGCATGGGTCATTGAAAAGTCATAATTAATATTTTTTAAGCTCATAAAATCCATCCCACATTCACTTGTTAAACCCCCTCTCATCCTAAGCATTTATATAAATTGTGATCCTCATATCCTCCTTATGCAAGGGATTTCGTTATCTAAAAAAGGTCATCGTGGAATTTTTGCTCTAAATTTGTCTCTACGAAGGTTCATAAGCTGAAATGTTTATGAGGTGAAGCTGAAATCCTGAGGAAGCTCCTGTAAAAATTTCATATCAAGGTGCGCGATATTTTCAGAGATATGATCTGTGGAAGCCAGTGTTTTTTCAGGCTCCTGAAATTCATCTTGAAGAAGTGACCTTGTGAAAATCGTCATAACTCTCTCTCTAAGTATCAGATTGGAATTATGTAAAAATTTGCATATATTTCATGGACTTTAGTTTTCTCCCTATCAATTTCAAAGATTAATGAAGAAACAGGGACATACGGCACGTCGTACAAGTTCGCTCTACTGAAACAGTCCATAATTAGGGAATTGTGAGAGATTGGGCATAATTCTCCCTTGAAGAATCCAAATTGGGTCAGACCTATGGCATTAGAAAGAAGACTTACAGGACTAATATAAGACTAAAAATCACATATTGGGGATCTGAAATAACAGAGATACACCAGATTAAATATCAAGCTCCTAGAAGGCAAGAAAAAGCTAGATCATGTGTTGTCAAGGGATGCAAAGGATCAGACTTTCTAGGGAAGCAAAGAAAAGAAAGGTGTAGCAGAGGGTAGCATGACAAGATCAGAAACCAAGGTGCATATTAGCAGGAAGAAATTCATCACATAAAGTCTTCAAGTGGGCAGCACTATATACAATTCGTGTAAATTATTTCCAACAATTGGTTTTAGAGCTTAGTTCCTTCAATAGTAGCTTAACAAATGGAAGGAGGTGATGGAGCATACCAAGAATGGTGTACCTCTGCTCAATGAAAATAATTATGCACTATGGAAAGGAAGAATGGAGGTATATCTCTTGGTGCAAGGTTATGAAGTATGGGACACTGTTCAAAATGGATTTACATCAACCGTGGATGAACAAGATAAGAAGGATTTGGTAAATTATGCAAAAAAAAAGAATATTATTATCAATGGACTTATTGAATCTGCTTATCATAAGGTGTTGGGTTGTAAAACCACCAAAAATGTATGGGAAAATCTTGAGAATATATATGCAGGTGACTCAAATGTCAAAGAAGCAAAGCTTCAAATCTATAGAGCAAAATTTGAGCAACTCAGAATGAAAGAATATTGCAACATTGTTGCATACTTCCAATACGTTGATGAAATAACCAATACTCTAGAAGGATTGGGAGAGCCAGTTGATGAGAAGACTATTATACGAAATATTTTTAGAACGTTACCAGGGAGATTCAACCCAAAGGTACCAGTCTTAGAATACAGTGAAAATCTGGACAAACTCAGCAAAGAGGAACTAAATGGAGTTCTCATAGCATATGAAATGAGACTTGATGAAGAAGAGGGTACTTTGCATCTAGAAACTACATTCATTGCATATAAGAAAACCAATAAGGAAAAACAACCTTCAATTGAAAATACATGCACCTGTAAGTGTGAAGAAAAGGAAGATGATGGAGAAGGTATTTTCGATGAAGAATATGCTTACTTTACGAGAAAACTAAAAATTGGTAAGGGAAAATTCAAAGGTAAACTTCCATTGATATGTTTCAGTTGTGGTGAGGTTGGGCATTTCACAGCAAAATGTCTGAACAGAAGTGATGGAAACTCAAAATTAAAGAAAGGCTTTAAGAAATTCAACAAGCAAGAAAAAAGGAAAGGATCCAAAAGGAACTTTCTCTCTAAAGAAGATAGCTCATCATCCGATGAAGACAGTAATAGCGAAGAAGAAGCCAATGAGAGAGTATTGTTTATGGCCAAGCATAATAAAGAAGAGGTATCAAACAATGAAGAAGAAGGGTTGACCATAGAATAATTTTCTAAGGAGAAAATCAGGCTTATAAAAGAGCTCAAGGCTGAGAAAATCCATTCCAATACTCTTGAAGGAAAAGTTCAAGGTCTCAAAATTGAAGTTGAAGAACACAAATGTATTGAAGAGTCACTTCAAAAGAAGTTGGAAGAAAGCAACCAAGAAAGGGAAGCATTAGAAGCCGAAGTAGTCTCGTTGCGTAAGGAAGTGAAGAAGGGAAAACTGTCCAAAACTATGCCAACAGCTCAAGGGCATTGGAAAAAATCATCAACAATCAACGATCTTACAATGACAAAACTGGCCTCGGTTACAAAGAAGAAGAAGTAGGACCTTCTACAACAAAATACAATGAACCTATGAGATCTGACATGCATGTATACTTCATTTGACAATATTCACAAGAAAATCCTTGGAAGATGATTCCTCGACGAATATTTCCATCCAGGTACCAACATATTTTTTATGGCTATTGTTATTCATGTGGAAAAATTGGTCATAAAGCTGTAGAATGTCGCATGTACCCTAGGAACCAATACAATTCCAGGAGATCCTTCAAATATGAACCTCCCAAGGCTCAACGAAACATCAATAGATTTGAACATTTAAGAAATAATATGGAATGCTACAAATGTCAGAACTTTGTACACATAGCTAGAGACTCCAGACTTGAAAATCCTCTAGAAGAATCTTCGAAGCCACAAAATGAACACACATGGAAGTAGAAGAAGATTGATAATTGTGCTCTCTTTCTCTAGGCTCAAAACAAAAAAGATGTGTGGTATGTTGATAGCATTTGCTGAACACATATGATTGGAGATAGAAGGAATTTTTTATCTTTGAAAGAGAAGAAGGATGGAACTTGTTAGCCACCTATAATATTTTGTTATACCAAAAGGTGGCTAAATCTTTTTGGAGCCTCCAAGGAACAATTTTATCACTAAAAATTGTTGGCTCTTGAAGTCTCTCTAAGGCCTCATGCCTCTGTCTGGATCCCTTATTGTTGTTTACATCCTAAAAACCTCTGAAATCCTTCAAAAATCCCAGGTTAAATACTGCTGCAGAACCCCTTGGTCCCCTTCCTTTTCTTCCTCACTAACCTCATTTTCTATTCTCCTTTTCCCATGAAAAACCCACAATTTCATGTTTCTCCCTTTCCATTTCATTAAAATCACTTTTATAAGGTTAAAAACCCACTTTTAACCTTACCGAAACCTTCATTTCCTTCAAGAAACCCTTCAAAAACCATGAAAATACATGTTTTTATGTATAGAACTTAAGCCCCTCGAGCTTAAGCCCTTAGCCCCTTTTCTTCCATACGCCCGCACCTTGGAACCAAGTTTTAACCCTTTGGCGCTTATCGCAAAGCGCAGATCGCAGAATTTCCAAATTGTTATTTTTTAAACTGATGCATCGCAAATATTTGCGCTGCGATCCATCGCAGATCGCAGATCGCAATTTTCAGTTTTCCTCTAAAAATCTCATCGCAAGTTTCTGCAATGCGATCCATCGCATATCACAAATCGCATGTTTTGTTGTTTAAACAGTTTGATCCATCGCAAATATTTGCGATGTGACCGCTCCAATCGCATTTTTCCCCAGCACTCATCGCAAATCGCAATATTGCATTTTCTCTCCGTCGATAAATCCGCCATCGCATTTTCCACCTTTTGCGATTTGTGATCGATCCCACCGGGCCCACCATATGATACCCCCGCCTTTCATATAAAAACACTTTTTTCCTTTGTAAAGTCGAAAATGATATATTTTGTGGTTTACAAAGGTTTTGCCCATTACATCCCACCGATGCATCTCCGCCGTCGATCTGTACCCCCGCTCCATGATCCAACGACCCTGCTTCCTCCGCACAACCTCTAATGCATTTTAACCTATAAACGCAGGATTTCATAACCTTCATTTTTATTTTGCAGGGTTTAACTTTTTCCGCTATATTCAGAAGGAAATTCGAAAGATGAGGGTGACGACCCTGCCTCTTTTGATTTGTCAAAGGAAATCGGCCACAGGGTGCAAATTCACGTTTTCATCAGTGTTTCATGAGGCATTGATGCCATATAACCCTGCGCAGCCCTGTGTAACAGTGAAGCACCAAGAATCCAACACATTCAAAGAGTATCAACTGTAGAAGACCAGAAATGTGCCAGCACAGAGAATTGAAGACAGTTTTATGGGGATTACGGCTAAGACTGTTATCAAAAGCCTAATCCCCCAATCTAAAACACAGTCTGCAGAATACCTTAAGTGTTTTAGTGACAGCAAACCCTCCATCGCCACAAAAAGGAGGCGAATCGATTCCTCCCAGCGACTAAACGCCACCTGTTGCCTCAAACCTTTCAAACCAGGGCCGAATTTATTGCAAAGGAAGATGTTTTGCCTCAACGCAGCCGAGAAGTTACTTATGCAAGGAACTTAATGCAAGAAATATCTGCAGAGTTATTTCAACCTCACGCCAAACCTCAAAGGTCAACAAATTCTTTCCAGCAGACCTGATAGTTAATGTAAAATAGTCAATACAATGAACCACCTATAAAATTCTTCATCGAGCCCCTCAAAGGGCCAAGAAGTCTTGAATCTGTATTAATTACTTTAGCAGATCTTTTATCAGATCTCACCTCCTCATTCTTCTATAAATACTTCTGTAGAAGATGAGAAACTGTTGGTCACTGCATATCTGTAGCATGTAAATAGTTTTCTGAAGCTGCTGTAAGCTCTGTTTGTAAGAGAAAATACCTAAGTTGAGCTGAGAATCCTGAAGCTGTAAAGAACCATTGGACTTAAATATTGTAACTGGTTTGGAACATCAATACAAGCTGATTTATGGGATCCTGGTCTATGTTGACGGTGATGTTATTCTCATTTGTAACTTGTTATTTTGTTTCTGTTTTCATTTTGTTTCATTTTCCACTGTAAATAATAGTTTAAACAAGGTTAGGGCCTACTGTATATAAGTAACCTTCTCTGGCTGAGAAATATTTACTTGAATGTTTTCTTCCAATCTGTGTTATTTAGGAATAATTTAATTCAGTTTAGACATAGGAATGTTGTCGTTCCCTCGTCTTATTGTCTTAGTTGAATGTCAGTCTTGAATGTTACTTTCTGCATATGTTGTGTGAGGATGAACTGGAAGGAAGATATGGTTAGCCCTGGTCCCAGACTTGTCTGCATAACCGTCTGATTGTTTCCCTAGAATGTGTTAAAAGCTGACTAGTTTCAAAGTACTTATCAGATCTTAGGCCATTCTGTGTTATCTTTGTGATTGTCTTGAAAGTAGCCAAGTAAGGAAGAGCTAGGAGAGGACTTATGGTGAGCCCGGCCCGCTAGTTTCTACTCCAAAAGTTTCCTTCAAGCTTTCCTCTGTGTTTTATATGTTTTCTATTAAAAGTGTATCAAAGGTTGGATAGTTTGAAAGTACTTACCAGATCCTAGTTTTCTTTCATGTCTTTCTTAAGTTCCTGGTCAAAGGCTGGCTAGTTTGAAAGTACTTACCAGATCCTGGACTGCTCTTTGTTCTGCGTCTATTTATTTCCCCTTCTTAATGTATCATTCCATTCCATAAATCAAACTTTAAAGAGATCCTTAGACATAGATGACTTTCCCCATAGACCACTCTTGAACCTTGTTGTTTCAATTAAAACCCTACTATGACTCCATAGCCCAATGGATTGAAGCTGTTTCTTGCCTATCTTTCTTAGCTGAATCAATTTTCGCTTTCATTCATCTTCACCCTTCATTTAGACTTCCTTCACATTCATTTATCTTTGTCCAACCAAAGCAAACAAAACCCTTGGTCTTCATAACTAGCCTAATATCATTACCCTAAACTTCAAAGACAAATCCATCTTTGTACATATTGGAGAGATCCCTCTCCAGATTCAGGAGGGCTAGATCTTAGAATCCCAAACTTGGTTGAAATTATGTTAACTCTGTGATTGGACTTTTTCCAATCTTGCTTATTACAGAGACCTAACAGAACCGTATCCTTTGGAAATGATGGATCTTCAAATTTTATAGGATCAGGTGTCGTCACTCTCGGAAGCAATTATGTTATAGCCAAGAATGTTCTTAATCTGTAATTATGTAGGAACGCAACATAATAAACATATAACCATAAATATAGAGATGCAGTGGAAATAACACTTCATTTCATTAATATCAAAGAAATGAAATTTGCTTACAGACAGAATGGAAATAAAACTAGCTAGGGCGCTGGTAGCTATCTCTGAGAAGAGATGTAGCAGCTACAGGCCTATGAAATGAGTTACAATGAGGCTCTAGGGCCTATTTATTATTGAGAAACAATGGAGAACTCTAAACATCAAAAAACCTAACCCTAGGAGATGAAGCGCCAAAACTATGGGCCCCATTTGGGTAAATTGGTGTTTTAACTTCCCAAGGACGTAACTTTGGCATAATATCTCCGTTTGACGCACATGGTACATCATTAGAAATTTCTATATGAGGAATACAACTTTCGACATGAATATCCATTTCGAAATGGAATGATATTTGTTGGAGGCGCGATGCCCAAAAAATGTCGTTTATGGCCTCAAAATGGCTCCAGAAGTTCAAGACCTGAAAAACTACTAAAAATAGTAAGTTGTGCCGTAACTGAAAAATCGAAAGAGGAAATGGTGGGGCCCCAAGTGGAATAGGCAGGTGGCCACAAATATCCACCTGGATCATTCCTCCCCCCTTAGGAAGCAATGGTCCCCATTGCGTTGAGTTCATCCATGAGGTGAGGAAACTTTTGCTGAACTTGGTCCCTGGTGAACCACTTGCCTTGGTGTAGAAGTTGGCCAACTTTGACAACCCGATATAGTTGGATGTTCTGTTGGTGAGTGCTCTTTATTTTCACGTCCCTGAAACAATCTGTGGTGGCCTGTTCCATGCAGTCTGGTTTTAACTCTATTGGTGTGAGTTGTTCTGCAATGTCTGAGGTGTCCAGTAGAGGTGGGAAGTAAGGACAAAGGCAATCCACATTGAAGACTGGGTGCATACCAAGGAATGGTGGAATACTGAGCTCGAAGGCATTGTTCCCTATAGGCTTGGTGATGGTGTACGACCTGTATTGGAGTGGGCGAAGCTTGCGGCGGGGTCCAGTGAGTCGCTCCTTCTGCAAATGTAGCCATACTTTGTCGCCCACCTGGAAGTTGTGTGGCACCCGGTGTTGATCATGGTGTTGCTTGTACGTGGCATTGGCTCTGTCCAATATATCATGAACCTGCTGGCAGATGTGTTGAATGCGCTCAATGAAGCTACTTGCTTTGTCAACTTCAGACTGGACATGAGTTGAATCGGCCTGAGCAACTGCAAATGGTATGGCTACGTCAATAGGACATAGTGGTTGGAATCCCAAGCCCACCTGAAAGGGGCTATGGTCGATTGAACTGTGGAGAGCCCGATTATAACTATGTTGTACATATGGGAGACTCTCGTCCCATGTGCGTGGATGCTTTGAATTGTAGATGTGCAGAATGTGTACAAGCATCCTGTTGACGACCTCTGTCTGGCCATCTATTTGGGGATGGAAAGCTGTGGACTTGGTGAGCTTGGTATCCAACATTGACCAGAGGCTGGACCAAAATGTGCTGAGGAACCTGCTATCCCAATCTGATATGATATATTGTGGGATCCCAAAGTGCACCCACACTCGTTCAAAGAAGAGTTTAGCAGTGGCTTCTACTGTGATATTCTTCTTGCAGGCCGCCATGATGGCCATCTTCGAGAATCTGTTGACGACCACGAAAACACAGTCATTTCCCTACTTAGTAGAAGGCAAGCCCAACATGTAATCCATGGAGATGGATTCCCAAGGTCGACTAGGGGTAGGTAGCGGAGTATATAGGCCTTTCTTCTTGATGGTCAGTTTGGAAATGGCACAAGCAGTGCAGGACCTGATGTGCTTCTCGACATCCTTTCGAAGGTTCAGCCAATAAAAATACTTCTGCAGGATTGCTACTATTTTCTCGACCCCAAAATGCCCAGTGACTTGACTGTAGTGTGCTTCCCATATCATCTTGGCACGCTCTCTTGAAGGAACACAAAGGTGTCCCAGGTGACATAACAATGCATCTTGCAGGTGAAAATTTGGAACTTACGTACCCCCCAAGAGTGCCTTGTAAGTGTGGCCAAATTCTGGGTCACTCTCATAGAGAAGCGGCCAATCAGAAGTCTCATGCCCACAAGAGTTGAGCACGGTGGTGAGCGCCACGATCGGTGGTCGGCTGAGGCAGTCTGTAACATTATTGGTGCTACCCTTCTTGTACTTGATGTTCAAATGAAACTGTTGCAGATATGTGGACCACTTCTGATGGCGATCATTCTGCAACTTCCCTTGTGTCTGTATGAACTGCAGGGGCCGGTGGTATGTGTGGATGATTGTTTCCTTCCCCAAAATGTAATGCTTCCATTGTCGACAGGCTTGCACAATGGAATACATTTCTTTGTCATAGGTGGGATACTTGCGAACTGTCTCAGACAATGTCTCACTGTGATATGCCACTCGATGTCCCTGTTGAGTAAGAACTGCCCCAATAGCATAGTCAGAGGCATCTGTCTCAATCTCAAATGGCTGCTGCAAGTCTGGTAAGGTGAGCACTGGGGCAGAACAGAGGCGATTTTTCAATTCTTTGAACACCTTCTGTTGAGGTTTCGACCAAAAGAATTTTTCTCTCGCTCCTCCTTTGGTGACTTGACTCAAGGGCCAAGTGATATGAGAGAATCCCAACACGAATCTACGGTAGAAATTAGCAAGACCCAGAAAGCTGCGAAGCTCTGTTATAGTAGTCGGGGCTGGCCAATCCCGAATGACTTGGATCTTGGCTGGATCCACATGCACCCCCCTTTCATCAATAATGTATCCCAGATATTGAACCTGGGTCATGCCAAAAGTGCACTTCTCCAAATTGGCACACAACTTGTGTTGCCGCAGTGTTTGGAGGACTTGTCCGATGTGGTGAAGGTGCTCTTCCCAAGTCTGGCTGAAGATCAGAATGTCATCCAAGTACACCACTACAAATGAGTTGGTGAATGGCCGCAAGATGCCGTCCATCATCCTCATGAAGGTTGTGGGAACATTCGTCAACCCGAAAGGCATGACCAGCCATTCGAAAAGGCCTTCCTTGGCTTTGAAGGCAGTCTTCCACACATCAGAGGGTTCAATTGGTACCTGGTGATACCCAGACTTCAGGTCGATCTTGCTAAAATATTTTGCACCTTTGAGTTGGTCCAGAAGGTCATCAATCCGTGGGATTGGGTACCTATTCTGGATAGTGATCTTGTTCAGCGCCCGACAGTCAATACAGAATCTCCACGTCCCACCCTTCTTTCCGTACTGCCATTAACCCAAGCCTCATTGCATGCATGAACTTGGTCGGAGGACCTTTTCCGCGCAGCTCCTGAATCGCCTGGATTTCTATCAAGCCTGTACCGCAGCACCGACAGACCTGGTCGATTGGGTAGCGAAGACTCCTGGGGTCGCATCAATCAGGTGCTTGACCTGACAGTGCAGAGGAACCCCTGTGGGTGAGGTGAAGATGTCTCGGTACTCCTCCACAAACTTATCCATTTGTTTTTGTCATGCAGAGGAGCCCTGTCTGGAGGTTGTGGTCATAGTCTTATTCTTGCCCTGGGGGCAGATCATCAAGAAAATGAATTTCCCGGTTTGGGAAATGAGCTTACTGCATTGTTTTGCAGTAACCAAAGAGATAGCGGCAGGAGGTGGTACCTTTGGTATCCCGGTATGGCCATATTTCCCAAAGTAATACTAACAACATGGTGTCAGACCATACACTTTTACGTTCCACACCAGTATGGTTGTCCTAATAATACATCAGAAACATCAATAGGAGCAACGTCACATAATACCTCAGATTCCGTGAAGGGCTTGATGCTATAGGGAAGGCGGCACTGCTGCCTGACGTGGAGATTTCGTCCTTGGTGAAGCCACCCGATGGTGTATGGATGTGGGTGAGCTGTGGTCGACAATCTCAACCGCTTCACGGCGTCTGCTGAAATGAGGTTCTTTTGGCTCCCATTGTCGACAATGAACCGTAATGGGGAGCCCTTTACCCACATCAGGGAGTGGAAGAGACGTTCCTCCTCTGGATCTTCCAGTTTCTCCTTCTAGATCTTCGTAGTGGCAACAGTGGCGTTGGGCTCTGCATCAATAATCTGTTTCCCTTTTTCATTCCCCTTGTCAGGTTTTGATTCAGAGGCAGAGCATGCATCTTTCACTCTCAGAAGCCCTCATCCCCGCCACTAGCGACTGCTTGGCCGACCAATAGGGGAATTTTGAGGTCTAAAATGGGCCTCCTAAGGAAATTATAAAATAATAGTGGAAAAAATCTAATAAGATTTGATGACATCATCAAATTTTAGAGGTAAAAATGAAAAAACTACTTTTTCAATTCATATTTTCAACTTATCTCCCAAAGTTTTTACTCAAATTTCGAGCGGGAGTATTTGATGGATAATTAATTCCTCATCCAAGGATTACCTATGTTGCATACTTTTGATGGAATATTCTACATGAAAAATGAGAAATACATGAGAAACGTGATTGCTATCACATTTTTTCATGTATTTATCATTGTCCGTGCAGTAAGGTCCATCAAAAGTATGCAACATGGGTACTCCTTGGATGAGGAATTAAATTTTGCATCCAACGAGTACTCCCGCTCTAAATTTGAGTAAACCCTTAGGGAGATAAGTTGAAAATACGAGTTCAAAAAGTAGTTTTATTATTTTATTATTTTTTAATCTTTTTACTTTTTTACTCCAAAAATCGTGAATCATCCCCCATGGTTGACATCATCATCTTGAATCCTATTGGTTCTCATAAAGTTTATTTTGGTTGTACATTTTTCTTAGGAGGCCCATTCTGTACCTCAAAAATTCCCCAATGACTCACTTGTGTCAGGAGCTCTTATGGAACTCACACCACTTTCCCGTGTCCTTCTTTGGCTTTGCGGTCTTGTTATTTTCTTGTGGCTTTGACGGGTTGTATTTAGCCACCATGCCTTGGCTTTTTCCTTTGTTCTGTGGTTTGGAAGCACCTTTCCCTTGCTTTTGATTCGCAGATCCAAAGTCTCGCTTCTTCTGTTTGAATTTATGCTCAATCTTGGCAGCATACCGGTATGCCATACCAAGTGAGGAGATGTCGAGGAAATCCATTTCCTCCTGAATGTATCTGTGCAGACAGATGCGATACTTTAGCACCAAATGTTTCTCTGAATCTTTGATACCCAACTTTGTCCGCAGGGTATCGGTCGTATTCAACACCATGCAATATCTTCGATCCCTTTGTTGCTCCAGTTATGGTCCATTGTATGTACTTGTCATCATAGCTCTCACCTGTGGATAGCATCGTTTCGACAACCGTCTTGGAAAGAATTCCAAGTTGGTACGATTGAGAATATAGAGGGTTCCGTCCGGTCCTTGCTCACAAAAGGAGGGTTTCCACCGCTCCTTAACATGGGGGGTAGCTTCGAGGAGTGCAAAAATAATCTTCTCCTGGGCCTGGCAAGTCATGAATGTAAGTATAGAAATATCCTTCTAATAGATTTAACCAGCTATCTATGACATCTGGCTCTATTTTACCCTCAAATATGGGAATGTCAAAATTTACTTCTACCTTAAAAGGAGTCGCACCTCTAGAGTGGCTGGTGGATGTAGATGCGCCGCTGGTGGGCAATCATTGAAGGATCTAAGCAAAGTTATCCATCATCTCGTTCCTTTGTTTCTTGAGGGCCTCCTTGAGCAATATTTTGATATGATCTCCTGATCCCTCATCTTTCTTTTCATCTCCCATGGGCATTCGTCGAGGTTTGTGAGGCTGATCTTGCAAAGGTTCTCCCAGATCAAGCCCTAGCTCCTTATACCCCGACCTCGTTGGGGACATGCAAAGAAGGATCGAGAAAAAGCAGACGTTTCGATACTCAATCGATCCGCATTTATGTAGGAATGCAACAATAAACATATAAATCCATAACACAAGAGATGCAGTGGAAATAACACTTCATTTCATTAATATCAAAGAACTGAAATTTTCTTACAGACAGAATGGAAATAAAACTAGCTAGGGCACTGGTAGCTATCTCTGAGAAGAGATGTGGTGGCTACAGGCCTCTAAAGTGAGTTACAATGAGGATCTAGGGCCTATTTATTATTGAGAAACAATGGAGAACTCTAAACATCCAAAAACCTAACCCTAGGAGATGAAGCGCCAAAAATATGGGCCCCATTTGGGTAAATTGGTGTTTCAACTTCCCAAGGACGTAACTTTGGCATACTATCTCCGTTTGATGCACATGGTACATCATTAGAAATTTCTATTTGAGGAATACAACTTTCACCACGAATATCCATTCCGAAACGAAATGATATTCACTGGAGGCGCGATGCCCATAAAACGTCGTTTAGGGCCTCAAAACGGCTCTGGAAGTTTAGGACCCGAAAAACTGCTAAAAATAGTAAGTTGTGCCGAAACTGAAAAATCGAAAGAGGCAATGGTGGGGCCCCAAGTGGAATAGACAGGTGGCCACCAATATCCACCTGGATCAGTTCTATTGGTTGAAAACATGAATCACAATATGCTCAATGTTGGACAAATGTGTGATCAAGGACACACAATGCTATTCAACTCCACAAAATGTGAAATCAGGAAAGGAAAGAATGGTAAAATTGTGGCTACAACAAGTCGAGCTCTAAATGACATATATGTTCTAGATGAAGCAACTAAAGCATGTATACTAGCTAAATAATATGAAAGTTGGTTATGGCACAAACGAATGGGTCACATAAACTTTGACAATCTTGTTGGGATAAGCAAAAAGGAAGAAGTACGAGAAATGTCGAAAATCTCAAAACCTTCCAACACACTATGTGAGGCCTGTCGGCACGGCAAGCAGACAAAAGTCCAATTTAAAACAAAAGAACACTTTGCATCACATCCATTGGAGTTGATACATATTGATCTATGTGGTCCTCTGAGAACAAAAGGCTTATATGGAGAATTATATTTCATGTTATTGATAAATGACTATATGAGGATGACAGCTATCAGTTTCCTAAAGAAAAATTCTGAAGCATTTGAGTGCTTTAAAATCTACAAGGAGTTGGTCAAAAATGAAACTGATTTGAAAATAAAGTGTCTAAGATCAGATAATGGTAGAGAAATCACTTCCAAATTATTTCAGCAATACTGTGACGAAAATGGAATAAAAAGACAATTTTCAACAACACGAACACCTCAGCAAAATGGAATTGCTAAAAGAAAGAATAGAACCGTACAGGAAATGGGTAGAACAATGTTGAAGGACTCAAAATTGGATGAAAATTTCTGGGTTCAAGTAGTTGATACAACAGTCTTCATTATCAATCGAAGTCTTCTCAAAAATAATTGCAACAAGACCCCATATGAATTATGGAAAGGAAAGCTAGCTAATGTAAAATATTTTAGAATCTTCAGAAGCAAATGTTATATCAAAAGAGAAGAACAAAATTTGGGTAAGTTTGAATCACGTGTTGATGAAGGTATCTTTCTTGGTTACTCACACAAAAGAAAGGCCAAAAATGTTATAATCTAAGACCAAAACAGATAGTGGAGAGCATAAATGTTACATTTGACGAAGATGGTGTTCTAACAAATAATGATAAGGATATAGAATCTTTGAAACTTGAGACAGAGGCTGAAAAAGACACAGATAAAATTCTAGAACAAGAAGAAAATATCAACCAGGAAGAAGTAAGTAATGATCATCAAGATATACCAGAGCAACAACAAGTAGCTCCTCCAAAGAGAACAAAAGAATGGATTCAAAAGAACCATCCATCAAATCAAATCATTGGTGACATAAATGAAGGTCCAACACATTTATCATAAATTTGGAGCTGTTGATATTTGGCTACAACAATATAGTCCTCATGAAGCCAAAAGATACTTGGAACCTCATGATTCCCCTCATTGGTTCTAGGGAGTCTCCTTGCCCAATCCTCCTTGCATATAGTGAATAGATTATCATCACCATATGTTCGCCGAAAGAAACATGGACTAAGTGTCATATGGTATATTGGATGGTGACAATAGTCCCTCCATTGAGACCAGCATTGTTCTCCTTCTTCCTGCCTCAAAACATGATATAATAAGTAGCCACCCAACCACCTTCTTGCTACCATAAGCTTCTCTAAAGCTTGAAAGTATTAGAGGATAATAGGTGTTGGATGAACATGATTCAAGCAACACATGTCTTCCCACAAATCCTCCCATGTGAGAGGCTTCTCCCAAAGACATAAGTCAAACATATGGCCCCCTGCATAAGGAAACAAAAGATATAGTGTAGCATCCATATAATGTCCCATCCTCTTCTTGAATCATGAATAAATATGGTAATTTCCATTCCGAATGGACACATCCAACCAATGTATCATCCCTCCAATCATTTCCCCAACAAAGATAAGAGCATCACCATCATGTGGGATTAAAAACAATAGTACATAAACAATCAAATGCAATGATGGAGGTGGATCATAGTCCCACAAGTGGACCCAGCGCAGTATATCTCCTAACTGCATCAGATAGTGGTATGGTAAGTGGTTTCCCACCACTTACTTGCTATCCAAGTCATCTCACCATGGCTAGAAGTGTGAGATATATTTGGTGCCTTGTGAATTCACCCATCATGAAACAGAATCTCCCTTTGTCCTTCAAGGTAGTGGCCATATTCAGAAATCTTTGTGGCCCAAAGTTGGCCATGAAGTTTGTATGGAATAGCACTCCTCTTAGGAGCTATGGCCTACATATACATGGTAAAATAATACAAGTAATAATCAAATGAATCATGAGATACAAAAGCATATTATTTACCAACATCTCTCCTCATACAAATGGAGTGGTGCATAGGTCTATCTCTTCTCTTTCCAAAAGAGAAAAGAGGTGGCTAAATTGAGTCCTCCATAGAGTCATGTATCTTCCCATTCTCCTCATGGTTCATGCATCTCTGAAAATTCTGATTTAACTCTTCTTCAAAGCCTTCCCACATGAATCCATTAAAGATAATATGGTGTTCTCTAATGAAATCAGTGGGATTAGAAAGAAAGATATCATAAGATGCATATAGTAGTTTATCTTTGAGCTTCGAGTCTCTAGTCAAATAGATCTGATCATGAAAATAGATGACTTCATCAAACACTCTATACCTCCTATCTTCTATCTTCCCATCAAGAACCTTACATGTGAAGAGGTTCTTGGAATATTCTACCGAGAGTTGGGACTCCCAATATGGATCTAGGCTTCCCAACATTGAAAATGCTGTAGAATTCTGAAATGAAGTAGTTGTCACATCATCATTCTCCTCTTTGACATGCTCAATGACAAAGTCACATGTTGGAGTGTTGTAGCTCCACCTTTGCTGCCTCTCTTGCACCTGATCTTGCTCAAGACAAGATTGAAGTTTATGGAAGACAACCTCCTTTTGAAAGGTATCTTTCTTCCAAAACTTACATAGTTTGGCCCATCCATACAAGGGTGTTAATACCCTCTTGTCATATTCAGAAATATTTCTCATGTTTGGAAGTATTATTTGCTGCCCCAAGACTATGGAGTGGCCATTTGAACCCATGCTCATGTCATCACAAATCTCTGAATCCTTCTTTTTCAGCGCAAATAGCTGAGTGGAAGGTAGCAAAGTCCATTTCAGGAATTTTCTCATCTCTCCTTGGGACCCATCAAAGATTCCCACCATTGTGTTAGCTCCTCTCAAGGCTCCTCCCTTAGCCATATATGCCATTGTTGCAAAAAGTTTAGAGAACGCTTTATTCATCTGCTCATCAGGGGGTCTCCCTGGTGGAATGCCTACATGCAAAGAGACATCAAAATATGAAGTAGACTATATAAATGAGTGGACTGATTTGTCCCTCTCTTTGTTGCATAAATCAGTCTCCCTATTTTGAATACAAACCCCTTGAAATAAAAAAGGGTGCATGCTCCTCATCCTTGGATGTTGATCCATCCATTCTCCTTGGATCAAAGTGTTACTGCCCAATAATATTGTCACATGATGCTCCTTGGGAGTCCTTTGCAAAGATGCAAAAGCTTCTCCTCTTGAAGAAATAACTTTTTACCCATCCCCATGTGGTCATGGTCCTTCTTCTGAAGTGACAGCGTTGTTACTACCTTCATGCTCTTTCTCCTCATCAATGTTTGAGGATACCTCATTAACAATGAGAGACCCTAGATCTTGGTATTCCCTTGAAAGAGGAAAATCCATGTCTTCCTTCTGAGAAGGAATCTCTTCATGCAATGGGGATATTTCCCTTGGTAAAGTATCACAAAATTTTTTATCCCATTCAATAGAAATTTGAAGTGGAGTTGGCATAACAGATCTTTCCAACTCATGCAAGGGTTTTTCATGTTCATGTTTTGCTAGCTCAATCAAAGATGTTTCAGTTTTTTTCACATCAAATCTCTTCACTAATCTCTTAGTGAATATTTCATAAGTAGATATACTTACATTATTTAATGAAAAGGATTAAAATAACCACCAAGCATAAGATTTACCTTTGAGATGCAGCGCTGCTACTTTAAGGGCTTCCTTTTCTGAAACTTGATGTAGATCCAAATATGATTCTAGCTAATTTATCCATTCCTTGGTTGTGCATGTGGAGGATCCATCAAAATTTCATAGAAAGAATCTACCTCTTATCCTTCTATTGTGCTTACTAGATCTCCTTTCCTCCTTGAGATGGAAAAAATATTGGAAGTTCAAGTGATTCTTGAATCTCTGAGATTCAGATTCATACTCCTGAAGATAATCACTCAAAGTCTCCTCCTTTGGTGCATCTTATTTCTTCATCTCTCTTGCAGTAAATCTGAGCATAGTATAGCATTGTAGATTTGATTGTGTGGCTGACTAATCACACACATAATATGAAGAACTGGGGCTTTCTTCATGTGAAAATATTCTTGAGGGATCTACATGTCTTTCCCTTCTCATTCCCTTGATTTCTCTGTTCATCTCATGCATAGTCTGGAACAGAGTTTTTGAGAACTCTTTCCCTTTCATTCTTCCAGATAAAGGGGTTTTACCCTTGTCTTCTTTGTCTTCAGTGTAATCAAACTTTTTATGTCTCTTCTTTTCATGAAAATACATATTGGCTTCTTAGAAAGCACAGGTTGTGCCAACATGATGCTCTGATACCACTATAATATTCCCAAATGGGGAATGCAGCAATACAAGATAGATATGCAAGAAAATAATGCAATTAATCTAAAGAAAAGCAGGAGGCTAATAAAAAGGCTCTTCAAAAGTATTTACAGTAGAAAAATAGATGTATAATGATGCCCATAAGATGCATAGCTAGAAATATAAGACAGTAATAGAAGAAAATCCCTCAAAAGAGGTGTTGCGACCACATGCATAGATGAAAATGCCTTGACAACGTTATTTTATTGGGCTACAAACTGTCGTTGATTACATTTTAGATCTAGAGCATATAAGTGCATGAAACGTCAGATCTATAACAGATCCATACACTATAGAGGCTCCTCTTTCTAATCCCCTTTAGGGTTTTGAGCAAAACACCATGTACAAGTAGTAGGTCTGAGATCTAAGTATGCAGATCTGTAGAAATATTTAGATATTCAGAAATATTCAAATATTCATAAGTATTCAGAAATATACAAATCAGATCTGAAATGTACAATATGTAGATCTCCTCCAATGGATCTCCAATGTGAAGGGCAGATCCCCAACACCTAAAAACCAGCTCTTCGACTAATGTGCCAAAACTCCCTGAAACAATATCTACAGGAATAATGCAAATCTGGAACGGAAACTGCATTTTAGGGTTTAGATAAAAGTTGGCCACATGCCAAGAACTAAAAATGATGCCCAAGCACTCCAATACACTCCTCCAAATGGAGTAGAAGGCTCCTCCACTGAAAAATGGCACTGAAATGTCCTAGATCTGAATAGATCTAGCCTCCACTTGCTATAGCTTGCAAAGACAACCAAACCCTCAATAGGAGCTACGTTGTAGTTGAAAGAAGAAGCTTGGCCTCAAGCCAAATAGTGGAATATGCAATACAAACTCTCCCAAGAGCTACTCCATGGGAAGAAGTGGGATTCCCAATCAGGAACACCCAATGCTAAACAGCATTTGCAATCTAGGCTAAACAGCCAAAGAAAGATATATGGTCTAAACAGAAAATATATCAAAATATCATATCATTCAACAACCCCTTCATGCTGCCATCCTCTTCCTTGTATAGATTAAGAGCTTGTAAACCCTAAACCACCTCCAATGAAATCATCTCTTTCACACAAGCCATCTCCATCTAAAAATGCGTTGTGCCTCATTGATGGCCACTCCTCCATGACAGCATTATAGATTTGGCCAAGGTTGACCCAGTTAATATGTTTCAGGCCCTATTCACACTTTAGGGAGCTTTATTTAGCTGAAGATATGATCCACTTTCACATGAGAAGTGGTTTTATTCAAAATAAAAATTCTTATGGGTCTTCCCACCCACTTATTCACCTATCAATGTGACAAAACAAAATTTTAATATTCCCATTAGTTATAGGCTAATGTAGGAATATTACAATCAGTTACATGATGTATCTGCGCTGCGATGTCTTAGGGTCTCAAATAACTTCTAATGCATCTCCTCAAAGGTAAGAGAACTGCCCTACTTTGAGGTTTCTGGTAGTATTAGAGAATTTTTGTAGGCATTTGAATTTGATGTCCCAAGAGAGCGAAGGTTATGGGCTCTTAATCTATCCATGCATGCAACACCTGCAGGATGGTGGGACACGCATAAAGGGACGTTCCAGGATTGGGAAGAATGTCGATGTATGATGGTCCTGTGATTTGAACCTCCAACTCACTTGCGAGTAAATACTTTCCTTGGCCCAGGGGACCCGCGCTAGCACTTGTTCGCTTGGATGGAGAAATGATGCGAACAAACTACAGAAGAATGGGTTCACTTTTTTATTCATGCCTTTGGGCCAATACCCACTGCATGGTATTTAGATGCGAAGCTACACCAGTGCACCCACCACTGGGAAACATTGAAGGATGAGTTTATAGGGACATTTGGGTTGGTAGGTGGAACAGAGGTGCTTGACGAAGCTCTACAGGATATAGATTTCTTAGTATTTGATGAATCATGCCCTTACGTAGAATTTAGGGCACCAACATGGGAAACACAGATGAAGGAAATTGTTAACTGCCACAATTTAGCCATAGAATAGTGTGATGAAGATCCATGAAATGTTTCTATCCCGGAGTCGGAGGGAGAGCACGTAGTTCCTGGACCCCCACTGCAAACTATCAATGTTACTGAGCCTATGAAGCTCCATGAAGTCAACATTGGCACGAAAGAGAAACCTAAATTGGCTAAAATTAGGGACTACTGGGATGATGATACAATAGGAAAAGTTGCAGAGCTTCTCACAGAATACCAGGATTTATTCTCGACAAAGTTCTCAGAACTCAAAGTGATTACATGGGACCTAGGGGTCATGTGCATCACTTTAAAACCAGATGTGCGCCCTGTGAAGCAGCATCCTTATCGGCTGAACCCTAAGTATAAGCAAAAGGTTAAGGAAGAAATCGACAAAATGCTCACCGTAGGTATCATCGAACTAGTCAAATAGTCAGACTGGGTAAGCCCGATGGTGGTTCAAGAGAAAAATACTAAGGGAGAGATACGAATCTGCATTGACTTGCAAAAGTTGAATGATGCATGCATACATGATCCCTTCCCTACGCCATTCTTAGATGAAATCCTGGACAGCGTGGGAGGGCAAGAAGCATACTCATTTATAGGCGGGTTCTCGAGCTACCATCAAATCAGGATCATAGCAAAACTACGTTCACTACGGAATAGGGATCCTTTCAATATTTTTTCATGTCGTTTGGGCTCAAGAATGCCCCTGCCATATTTTCGCAAGTGGTGGTCGCAGTATTCAAAGAGCTCATCGACAAGTTTTTGGAGGTATATTTTGATGACTGGACTGTCATCAGATTGGTGAAGAAGCACGTTTCGAACCTGCGTATAATGTTGGATGCCTGTAGAAAGCACCATATCTCCCTGAATATGAAGAAGTGCATATTCTGTGTACCCTTCAGAATATTTCTCGGGCACATAGTTTGTTGACAAGGACTGATGGTTGATCTTGCCAAATTCACAGTTATCATAAACCTGGCAGTACCTACAACTGAGAAACAGCTACGCTCAATCCTTGGACACACAGACTACTATAGGAATTTCATTCAAGGGTACGCACTGATCACAACGCCTATGGAAAAATTTCTTAAGAAGGATGTTCCATTTTTTTTGGATGACGAGTGTCAGAAGAGCTTCAAGCCACTCAAGGAAAATATGGTCTTTGCGCCTATTATTATCTTTCCTAACTGGATGAAGGTATTCCATGTTCACATAGATGTGTCAGGGATCACCTTGGGAGTTGTCCTTATGTAGCTTGGAAACAGAGACATTGATCATCCATTTGCATTCGCTAGTAGGAAACTCTCTAGTGCAGAGCGCAATTACTCCACTACAGAGCAAGAGCGATTAGCCATGGTCTATGCATTACAAAAGTATCGATATTATCTTTTAGGAGGGAACTTCAAAATGTTTACGGATCACTCAGCTTTCAAGTACCTGGTGACTAAGACTGTGTTGGGGGGGGGGGGGGATCTTATGATGGCTACTACTCTTTCAGGAGTATGATTTTGAGATCATTTTCAAGCCAGGGAAGTTGAATGTTGGGTCGGACCACTTGTCCCAAATCGAAAGTGGTGAAGAACTGACCAACCTGGAAGAGGGATTTCCTAATGCGCAACTGTTCGCTATTAAGGCAGTTGATGTGCACTTCGTCGACATCATTCAGTTCCTGACTACGGGGTTGGCTCCTGTGGAATATTCGATACAACAGAAGGCAGAGTTGGTAACCCACGCAACATATTTTACCATCATCGCAGGTCATTTGTATAAGTTGAGAGCTGATGAAGTACTGCAAAGATACGTTTTGGAGCATGAAGGGCATGCTATCCTAGCAGAAGCTCATGAGGGTGTAGCAGGAGGTCACTACACAGGGAAGGAAATGGTGCAAAACATCTTGAGAGTCGAACTATGGTGGCCTACCCTGCATAGTGATTCTCATGACTATTGCAAAGCCTGCGATGCGTGCCAATGAACATGAAGGCCATCAGGCAGAGATGAAATGGCCCTGCAATGGCAAATGGCCCTGCAATCATTTGACAAGTGGGCCATCAACTTGTGGGGCCTATCAACCCACCAAAAAAGAAGACAGGTGTGTGCTACATTATAACTGCCACTGATTATGTGACCAGATGGGCTGAAGCACAAGCTGTGAAGGATTTTACTATAGATACCATTGCACGCTTCATTTTTTAGCAGATTCTGACCATTTTTGGATGTCCAAAGATCTTAATGAGCGATAGAGGTATGCACTTTGTTAACGAAATGATACAGGCCTTAATGGAAAATTTTCAGATCCATCATGTGAAAATCACTCTATATCATCCATAGGCAAATGGAGTGGTAGAAGCTTTTAATAAAATATTGGAACAAGCACTGACTAAGGTCTGTAACATTGATCGCAGCGACTGGGACGTGTGCATCCCATCTATTCTTTGGGCCTATCAAGCCACCTACAAAACATTGAAAGGGAAAACACCGTTTAGTATGGTCTATGGCAAGGAGGCCATTATGCCCATGGAGTATATTGTTTTTATTCTGCATATCGCAACTTTTGCAAATATGGCGGAGCCTGATATCATGGAGGAATGTTTAGCGCTGCTAGTGGCTTTGGATGAATATTGTTTAATTGCTAACTTCCATAAACAGGTTCAAAAGGCTCGGGATAAGGCATGCCATGATCGACATATCTGGCAAAAGACATTTGTGAAGGGTGATTTGGTCCTCTTGTATGACAACCAATTTGCGAAACACCCAGGGAAGTTTTGTCAGCACTAGCTCGGTCCATATGTGATAAAAGACATTACTGATGGAGGAGTGGTCTGGTTAGCTATGTTGTGTGGTGATATGGTACCTGGATATGCCAATGGGAGATGGCTCAAACCATATCGGATTAAATGACTATATGGACGAAGTAGCTGTATGAGGCAAAGTATGCCCACCAGGGAATGTAGGCGCAGGAAGCTATAGTAGGTTTGCAGGCCCGGGGAGGTCCGCTGGGAGTGCAGGGGTGTGTTCAGAGCACAAAAGGTGTGTAAGGAGCGTAGGGGTGTGCTGGGAGCGTAGGAGGTACACTGGGAGCACAGGGGTGCGCTGGGCACATAGGAGGTGCGAAAACTAGCCGTTAGAATAGTAAAATTGGGTAAAAGGAAAAATTTACCATTGAAAGGAGCGGGCGATCAAAATTTAATGCGGCGATTTCCAAATATTTTTTACTGTTTCCTTGATGGTAAGTTTCTAATGAGCCTCATCCATATATTGATTGGTCCCCACGGCTATAAAAGCATAAGAATCGATCATATAAGGGTTCCATATATCTTGAATAGTTTGTACTTGGTGAGTTTGTCCTTGGCAAGTTTGTGATGTGAGAGTTTTTGTGCCTATTGTGTCTCATTAATGTCTGAGCATCCTAAACCCTCTGACAATAGCAACCCTAAGTTCATTTTCCACACCAGAATGACAACCACTAATCCCTCTAAATCCTCAGAACCTGTAACGTCGATAGAACAAGAATCCAAGGAAGTATTGGAAGTCCACCCTGAAGCAGAGGAGGTTGTGTCCACGCCCAAAAAGGAAAAGTAGAAGGGGAATGAAAAAGCAGAAGGATCAGGGAAACCCACGAAATGGTTTGGGATGAAGCCTTGCACCTCACCCCGAAATGTGAAGTCCCCATAGGCGGCGGGCCAGGAAAGCTCGTTTGGGCTAGTAAAGAGACCCCTGTTTGCTCAGGAAAAGGCCCATATGGCTGAACCAATAAATTGGCTATTGCCCTTTGTTCAGCCTCGCAGGACCTTGACATGCACACCGAAGAATATTGATGTCCTGCACACCTATCTACAGATGCCGCTGACTCCAGGCGAGGTCCCCATCATTGGAGAACCATTTGGCAAGCTCCATGAGATCAAATTCGACTACCATGACCTGGCCAATTTGGAGGCGTTCCCCGATCCCGCACCTGAGCTATACCTCGAAAGGATACTGGAAGAATATAGGATAAATATCGTCCCCATGCACTGGGTGTGCGGTTTTGTTGGTTCCGGGCTCTTGAACCTGCTAAGGATGCCGCATTTTGGCCATTACAATATTACAAACCGAATTGTGTGCCAACTAATTGCCTTGGTCCATGATGGCAGCTTATGGATCTAGGATCACATCCCCATTGATGTTGTGCTTATTCACCGGATTACTGGCCTCTCAATGGAGGGACCAGACCCTATGTTGCCCTAGGCAAGAATTATGAGCGGAATATCGCTAACAAAGTGTGCGAGTATTACCATGTGCTACGAAACACTTGGGGGTTCATGATCAACACCATCAGCGACCCTGCTACGCAAATGGGTACCTTGTTTCTAGCATGTAAATTGATGCACAAAGGTCAAGTTGCCACCGTTCCTATGTACGTCATTCAGCTGGCGGGCCGATGTGAAAAGGGGATGTGCTTCAATTGGGCCTAGTACCTATGCAACAAATTCCTGGAAAATGTGCGTGAGACCTAGGATTAGGGGCGCGCATTTTTCTACTCTTCACTACTGCTTCTCATTATGTTGGTCGCATGGGAAGCTCCAGAATATTCGATCCTCCCTGAGCTCACACCTGATATGTGTGAAGGGGTGCGCTATGAAATTTGTGGGACTCCAAGGACGCGCAGCGCATTGAGGACAATCAAGTCTTCTGGTTCCTATTTCAGAGTGGGATCATAGCAGCTATCAATTCTCGGTTACGTTTTTCGCCCACCATCTATGATAATTATAAAAGTATCATCGTATTCTAGGTAACTATGCATAATGTACAAGTAAGAGGCTGGAACGATCCAGCGTGGGTTTCGCTCCCTTATATGGTTGTCGATGAAGAGATTCACCATTTATTTGTGACATGGCCTCCACATTGGAAGCTTGGCTTCAAAAAATGTGTGAAGGGCACTAAAGGAATGAGCACCATAAAGGTCACCCCACCTGTCATCACCAAAGCAACTGGAGGATAGAGAAAAATTACGGGGAAGGATGTGGAAGTAGCATCGCAGAAGGATTCACGACAGGATCTAGGTGCAGAAGGTCAAGAGGTGGGAGGTGTTGACTCCCCTCGAGGAACAAAACGAACTGGTGACCCAGCTAAAGGGTCACGAAAGAAGCAGCATTCTTAACGACCAAAACACGATGACAGCGTGACGCTAACAGAAGGGTACCTCGAGCATATCGCAAACGCGAACACTTTGGCTGTAGAAGAAAAATGGCTGGCTCTCGAATAGCAGCAGAAAGCCATGGTTGACACCCTCCAGGATGAGCTCCGCACTCTGCAGTTAAAGACTTGTTAGCCACCTATGAAATTTTTGTCAAGCAAACAAGTGGCTAAATTGTTTTATGAGCCTTCAAGAGATACATTTCCCAAGAAAATCTCTCATCCTTGAAGCCTCTATATGTTCATTGCCTTTAAAGAGATCTTCACTATTGTTTCCATCCAAAACCAAAAAGCCTCACTGTCTGTGAAAAAATTGTGCTATGAAAAGCCTTCATCTGCCCTTGTATCTCTGCAAAATGCCTCATCTTAGCCTTTTTCCCCTTTGCAAAATTTCCCCTTTAACCTCAAAAATCCCTCCTAAGTCTCCCAAACCATCTAATTCTTCCTTTCAAACCAAGTGAAATCCTTTCATTTGATTTCAACTCCCTTTTTCCCCCAACCGAAAGCCTAATTTTAGCCTTAAAGGCTCTGTTTTTGGCTAAAATCCCATATTTTACCATGTGCAGGCTAAGCCCCATTCGGCTAGCCCCTAACCACTTCCCCTCCATAAGCTCGGGCGCTAAGTCCAAGCGCTAGTCCATAAGGTGCTAATCGCATCAGAGAATCGGAGCGGGACATGCTTTTCCATTGTAAGACAAAAATTTCCGATGTGATGGTGTTATAGTCTGTCAGCTTTTAAATTGATCTCCACCATTGATCTTAAAGATCCAAAGGCCCGCGCAGGTCTTATCGCACCCCAATCACATTTCTAAGTAAAACCTCTGATGATATTCTCCACCATCAATCTACCACCTTGATCCGATGGCTATCGCACAATCGGAGCACCGCCAATCGCACCAATCTCGCACTGCTATTCCCTCCCGATTGGCATGCCTCGATTTAATCCCCACCGTTACATCCCTTAGATCCAACGGCCTTGATTTCTTCTCATGCCACCCCGCTTCCCCAATTGGTCATCCTCCGACCCAATCATAGCCATCGATTTACCCCGTAGATATGACGATCCGAAGCTAATCGCACCACCACTCATTGGAGTTTTGGCCCTCCCATCGCTCCCCTCTGATTAGATTGCAGCCGTCCATACTTGATGATCTAACTACTTAGATCTCTCCTGCCCACTAACCATTTTCTCCGCCTGTATATCACCTCCACAGATCTCAGCCATTCGTCCTCAGATCAGAAGGCCCAAAATAAAACCGTCGTCCTTTTGGCCCCACCTTTACTGACCCTGCACATCCTTCAGATCGCATGCCTCCTCGCCATCGGATCTCGCGGGCCCAGATCCAACAGTCCACAACAATATCGCGTTGTTTTTGGCTCCGATCTTTAATAGTTAGAACTTACGCGACATGGGTGGTTTTCCAGAGCCACGTGTCAGCTAAAGACCCATATCGTGTTGAAAAAGTGAAATCAGCCTTCCAACTTTCTGGCCGTGCGAAAAAAACTATTTTGTATCCCAAAACCACTTCCCCACTTTATTGCTTGAAGTTCATTAACAGATCCTAACCGTCAATCTGCTTCGTTCAACGGCCCTCATTGCATCTCGTGTCCCAGTCATTGTTTTTCATCACACAACCTCAGCAGTTCATCAGACCATCTGAGCCGTCGATCTCCTCCTGAGATCTAATGGCCTGTGTCAAATCGCCCTCCACCCATGACCGGGTCCCACCAGTCCAACTCATTTCATATGTTTTTCATTCTTTTCTATGTATTCCGCCAAAGTCTGAGCCTTCACGTTTTACATTTAAACACTATATCATTCTACCTAACATTAAAAATTTAAATTTTACATTAGAGTTTATGTTATGTCGCCCGACCATCCAAGGTCATTTCATTAGTTAACCGCCCCCGTAGATCATCGCCTCCTACCTGAATCGAACGGTCCACATGCATTCCTACACCAAACCTCCATTACACTGCATTTTTTACCAGTTTTACCATGCATCCACAGTTTCTTCCATGTTGCGCTGTCGATCCCACAGCATTCCACTGCAGCCATCCTCCCCCATGCATGGATTTTCTTAACTTGTCTGTGTGCTTTTGCAGGGTAAAGGTGGTGAGAACCACCATTTCTCACGATCATTGTTATAGTGACACAGAGGGAAGAGAAGGTTATTTTCTGAGCCTGATATTGAAATAGAAATGTTTGGGAAGGTTCCTACGAGAAAGATTTCATTAAAAGTACAGTGTTCGACCCTGTCAAACCTCTCCAGCATCATTAAAGCTCCAATGTCATAGACAGAGACAGACATGAAGTGGCAAAGAGTATTAGTGGATAATCAGAAAGTTTAATGCCTGTAATTAAATATTTCAAGCTCTGATTCAATGTTTAAAGGGAAAACTGTACCAGATTGAAGACCTCATGATTTTCACAGAGGGCCTAATAGGGCCTAACTCACAAAAAAAAATATTGATAGTGTTTCACATCAGCAGAAGTTTCCTCCCGAGAAAGGACACAATACCCATACTTCTTTTATTCTGCATTGTGTCCCCGAGAAGATTTCCCCCTGACAGCAGTCCTAATGTTACCAGAGCATTTGTTACACAGTATGGCAAGCCTCACAGTAATTTATCTGCCCTTTGTTATTCATCAGATTATTGTAGAGTATTACAGCCAAAGTACGTCAAGAAACATATCTGGAGTAAATTTCAGCCTGTCGAAGACCACTCTTTCTCCCAAAGAGTACCGAAGATTAATGCTCAGATATTAAAAGAGAATGGGCCTCGAACCTCTTCTCTTACTCTGTTTTAATGTTTCATTTATTTTTTCATCTACCTCCCCAGCCTCTTTTTCAGCTATAAAACTCATGAAGAAACTCAGTGTAAGGTTGTTGATCGGATATCTATGAATTGCAAGCTGTTTCTCTTGAGATATAGTTCTCTATGTAAAGTTGTAAGATAGGCTAAGGAAGATGTTTTCAGACTGAATATCAAGCTATTGGAAGTGTTGTACATGGCTGGTGTTGCTCTTTAATATGACAAGCACATTTCTTTGGATCCTGATTTAAAGTAGCGGTGATTTTTTTCTATCTCTGTCTTTGTTTTCCTTTTTAATTCATTACACCTCATTTCTTCTGGTACACATCAGAAATCTGGCATAGGATTTTCCCTCGCATGGTACCCTATGTTTCTACTCTCCCTACCTTCGATGTTTTCTGCTATATGTGTTATTTAAGTACTGATTTAAGTTAATTTAACCAGTGTAGTGGCTAATATTTACTGCTAGCTGATGTATGAATGAATGAATCTGTGCTTAGATGTTCTTGCTAGGTTTTAATTGAAATAATTGGGATACTGGGAGTTTAGAATGTTTATTTTGTCTCACTAGGGTTCTTTCCATTAATTGAACCTTTCTAAGTTCCCTTAAGCTGGATGCCGAAGCATTGAAAGTTCAAATTCTTTCTATGATCTTAGGTTTTCACCTTTTTGTTTGAATCTTTAATGTTCCCTTTGTCTGAAGAGTTAACCTTTTAGGATTTGGATCACAGGTGTCTAATGGCATGTCCTATCCTTGGACCTGATTCTTGAATGGTCACATTGGAGGTTTCCTTGCCTTTCACCTTCCTTCTTTCCATTTCATACCACACTATCAACTTTAAGATCCAATGCTTTAGATGACTAGCCCAACTGAAAGCCTGCATATTGAATATCAAGTAAACCCTTTCCTAACTCCATTTCCAAATGGTCTCGAGTGTTCTCTGAAATCATTCCTCCTTTGCCTAAAATCCTCTTTGCTCATCCTTGTCTCATAATGAAACCTTCTTTCCTGATTCCCAGCAACCAAACACACAATTAAATAAACAAATCCATGCCTATAACTAGCCTAATATCTTAACGTTTGAACTTCAAAGACACATACTTCTGCCTTTATAGAGAGATCCCTGTCTGGACCTAGGAGGGCTAGATCCTTAGGTCTAAAAGCGGTTCTGATGTTGTCTCATCTTTTGGTATTTCCAAACTTGCCAAAACATGGGAGCCCCAACAAGACTGACACTTTGCAGACAAGTATGATCTAGTTTAGATCAGCCCTAGCCACAGAAAGCACAGTGATCGGTATGCCAGAAAGTCATCTCTACCCTCTTCCGGGCACAACCCTCATACTAAGTCCACAAAAATTAGGAGTGCACGCCCAGGCTTGCGCAAAGGTATTGTTGGATCTCGCCTGCCTGCCACATGAACCATTCCAGCTTCTTCATGCATCCCTATTTGAAGAAATTCAACACTGGGATCGACAAGTGCATAAGAAGATCAGTACATCTAAGCAGATAATTGAAGAAAAACTGCTGAGGCATCCCAGGCACAGGCTACCTACACCCTCATCGCCGCGCAGTAGATAGAGGTGGAACACTTAATCAGTAGGCTTTGTGAAAACGTTACTGAAGATATCTCAGCTACTGCCACCCCCCAGGCCAAGATTGAGGGGTTGGTCGCAGCATTAAAGGCCTTAAGGACCAAGATCCAGGTGGTCAAAACATATATGGAATATCAGATTGCAGATTTATAGGCCAAGTTGCAGTCAGAAACACCGCCAGAGATCAGGGCCCAGTGAGCCGCGCTGGTTATAGAGGCTAAAAATGTTATTATAGGACAAATCGCTCAAGGTGTAGAATTTTTGGAAACATCTATGCATCTATGGACAAAGTTGCACCATGACCCTCTCTTTTGAGAAATAAAGCAGGTGCTGCGTGAGAAAGAAGAAGAGTTTGATTAACTGGAGGCTACACTGAACACTCTGGTCCCTACTCAGTGATTGGCCTGACTACACACCAGCCATGCGATCAGAGATGACATGGAGGCTCTCCGACAGAGGAAGAAGACATTGAGTGATCACCTCAAGCCATGGGCAGATGAGGCCCTCAAGCTATCCCAGGATGTTGATATCGCATTAAAGCAGTTGAACCAAACTCTGGAGAGCACCGTCACTGCTACAGAAGGCCCAACTTCACAGAATTTCGTGGAGATAGCCCAGAATGTTGTTGCTCAAAGTGAAGGAGTGTTTCCCCCACTGGTGGATGCAATCAAGAAATTTCAGGAAAATATGGAGACCCCACGACCGCAGTGACTCAAGACAAGTCACAAGATTGTATTGGGGGACTATTGGAACAGGGTCCCCTAAATCTGCGAATTTTTTATATTTTTGTATATTTTTGGTACTAATTATTCTAACGCAGGGGTTTTGGGGTAGGTCAAAGCCCCGAACGCATTGTAATGGGTCAAGGGTAGGACTAGATTCTGCAAACCATGGTTTGCAGACCATAGAAAATCATAGGATAAGTCGTTATAAATAGATGAACATTTTGAGTCTAGAGGTAGGCATGAATGTGAATTAAGGCTATGTGTGAACTGCTAGATCTGTTTTGGGTTGGTTTTGGGTAAGGACTCCTACTGGCTGTGTGCATGGAGATCCTCAATCTTGTTGTGTGCAAACCCTGTTGGCTATGTGCGCAGGTGGTATTTTGGGTTGTAACTTGATTTTTGGATGTGAATATATGTGGATATAGTTGGAGCATCTCTATGTTATCTGGATCTATTGTGTTACTATTCATGCGAATCTGTTATATCTGTTAAGCTACGTATGCATCTGTGTTACTAATTAAGCTGTGAAAGTATCTGTGATATAGCTTTAAGTTATCTGTATCTGGCATAGGTTTATCTATGACCTGTTATTGGTTGCGATTATAATGCTTTGTGATGTTATTTGGTGAGACGCACGTGGATGTGAAGGTATTGGTTAGATCTACTAATTGTGCTTAGGTTATATGTTGAATACACTATTAAAGGCCTATGAATAGCTTGACTCTATGTAGATATGATAGTTATGCACCGATCTGTCTTCATTTCCTACTCTCTCCTAGGGTGCGAAAACCTAGTTCCATCACCCACCCATACTACTTCGGGTGAGACCTTGGCCTGCAAATGCAGATCATTGCCAAAAGGACCAGTAGTATAGGGTTTGTTAGCAAACCTTAACCTCCAAACCTAGGTTAGGACCCTTGAAGCCAACAAAAGGCTTGGAGGAAGGAGTTAGATTCATTCTTCAGGCTACATCTTGTAGCTAAAAAGGAGGTTGTTCATATTGCAGCACTTCATCTTCATGGTGAAGAAAATGATTGGTGGTTTAGTCACATGGAGCATGCAAAGGTGACTAGGTATTTCGATTTCTTTCACAAGTTGAGGAATAATTTTTATGTGAGAAGACCAGAGATACTTCACAAAGAGACATTTCCTAAGGAAACAAAGGAGGATGTCAATCTAGTCACTCTGGACAAAGAGTCACTACATTCACCACCAGCTGCAAAAGTACTTATATCCGAAGGAAAGACACTTGCATATTTGCAAGATAGTCTTAAGCTCTTGACATATAGAGTCCCATGCATGATTCAGGAGATGCATGAGGAAGAGGAGGTAGATTCTAGCATTGGTACATTGATAGAAGATCAGCCATCACTCTTAACAGTAGTTGGAGAGACCATTGTACCAATTGGAGGAACTCTTGTGGCTTTGCAAGAGGTTCCCACACATTAGTTGATCCAAGGTATGCATGCACATTCATCTCATATTGTTTCAGTACCTCTTATTTAAACCTATGGGAACATGCCATCAGGGCTAATGCATGACCAAGGGTTAGAAAAACATGTTGATTTGGAGCAGCAGCATATCACTGTGCAGAGGACTCTTGAGTTGATCAAGGAGGAGATGAAGAGCTATCCCAGTTCATAATTATTGAGCTACATTCAACCCTTTGAGTTGAAGTGTAGAATTTCAGAAGATGGGATGAGCATGATCCTATGTACAATGGCTGGCTATGAATTCAGCATTGTGCCTTACCATGAGACAGCATATGTATCACCATGCAAATCTACATCGTTGTCACTTAGTAGCAGTGATGATGAGAGGGCCCCATCATTATTGAAGCATTATGAAGGTAGCTTCATTCATGAAGAAATGGAGGTAAATATGATAGATGGTAGACATCTTGAGATGAGGAATATATTCTCCTTTCTAGATGACACTTTCTTAATGAGCATCTCACAGCTCAAAGAGAAACTTATACCTACAGCAAATCCAGAACCTCACTGGTTTTGGAGGGCCATTGGTGAAAAGATAATCTCATGGAGAGATCTCATTAGAGGTGCACTTCAAAATATCATGGAGTGCAAATTTCTTCAATAGTTTGAGGGGGATGGTGTCCTACAATAGGAGGATACCAAGTTTTTGCAGAATCAAATCCATCATCCACATTGGGATGAATGGTTGATGATGTGGAGAAAGGGGTTGCCAAAACACTTGTAGAACTATGAGATAGGCCATCAAGAAGCATGGCTACGCTCGTTTCTCTCGGGTGAGTATGGTTACTACCCAACAACACATATTTTCATGATCCATGCCTTGTACAACACTCATGTAATGAAGAAGGAGGCATGGCTACACTAGCAGCTCTTGGGTGAGTATGGTTACCACCCAATAACTTATATTTCTTTGACTCATGTCTTTTTTATCAATGACAGAATGAAGCAGAGGAAGGCATGTTCACTTTGGTTGAGAGATTTTGGCCATCACATGACATCTCCCATGTTTATGTGTTTTTTATTGTTTCTAATATGGCATAATACTCTCATGATGTATGATAATGGATTTTGTTTGTATTGGGCTGATATGACATTCCATATGTCATTCAATATGTTGTTGTTGCTCCATGATTCACATGATGATGTGAAGAGGCAACAAGAGATATTGTTGCTTTGGCTTTTATTGAGGGACTTTGTTCCTACATACTCCCCTACTTTTCATGATAGTGTTGGAGGATGGCAGCAAGAGGCACTCCTCTGATGGTTCTTAATTGGAGAGTATGGACACCATAGTTGGTATTTTTATGGTGTGGTGTGGCAGCAGGGAGCATTGTTGCATTGGCTACTATTAGAGGAATATGGTTTGACATATTTTTCTACCCATATGTCTCTATTTCTTCTTTTGTACAATGTTAGGATGATGCTTAGATCCAACAAGGCCAATAGGGCTAAGGATGGAGGCATGAAGAGCCTCCTTCTACTTCATGTAGCATGGGATGGAGGAATACTTTGTGAGTTTGAGATTTCATTTTGTGGGAGGAACCATCTATTTTTATGTATCTCATGTATTGTGGAGGATGTTGGACAACTCATGGTTGTCACTTGGACCTTCATGATTGATGAGGGACATCTAGCTACACAGTTAGAGGTCACTCTAGACATTCTAGAGAGGCAACTTGGGTGTTGGGCATACAAAACTCATTGCAGAAAATGGGGAGACCTTCCTTGTGTGGATGACATTTGGAGGGGGATAGATTGCTCTAACATATACTTTTACAGTTGCTTGAGGACAAGCAACATTTTTCTAAGGAGGACTGTAATATTTCCAAATTTTCACATGATATTTGGAATATTAGAGTTCTTAATAAACCTAATTACTTAAGTTAATAAAAGGGTGGAGGGACCCATAATCCTAAAAGATGAATAAAATCCACTTTTGATGTGTGAATATGGATATTATAAATCTAGATCTAAATCATGGAGTAGTGGAGCAGCTCCATTAAAATAAAGAAATGGAGATCATGTCTCATTTATGAGATAGATCATGGAGGAGGAAACAGTTAAATAATATCATGGATCTTAAATGTAAAATCATGAGGATCTTGAAGAGGTCAACTAAAATCATAATGCATTCAAAGTAAGATCATAAATAAATTATGATAAGTTAGTGGAGAAGTGGGTGCATCTAATGGGCACATGATGGAGGAAGTAGTTCATTTAATGCACACATGATGGTGAGGTTGATCATCAGATGTGAACATGATGGAGGACATGGAGAAATAGCGCAGTCAACCATGGAGACTTATGTCCACATGCACAGTGCAGTTATGAAGTGGGCCTAGGTTATGGAAGGCTCATGATCTATATAGTGAAGGTGAAGGAAAAATAGAAGCATATTTGGATAGTTGGATTATTCTTTTATTTGTTTAGATCTAGATTTGTCTTAGGAAATTTATATGTGTGCTTGAGCTATTAATATAAGTATGCAATGTTGTTTAACATCGGGTGTTTCTGAGCAGAAATCCCACCCTTACCCACGGGGGACTTGTCCTTCATATTTAGTCTTCTAGGAGCATCAGATCTATATTCGGCATTCAGGCCATTGTATATCACCTCCATACAGAAGCAATCCCCTCAAGGATTGCGCAGTGAAGTCTTGTATATTGATTGGAGGAAGGAAGTTTCCAATATTTCAGCTGGAAATCCCGTGAGGCATCATTTCCTCACATTGGATCTATTGTTTCCATCATTCTGGAGTTGTATTGACATATCTAGTAGTAGGATATTGAGCCTCCCTCTCTTACAACATAGTTTTCTGAAGTTGTTATTCATCTAACAGCTATTTTCAGTGGAGGATATTGGAGGAGCTAGATATTGAGCTTTTAGCCCAAGGATCTAGTGATGGGATCCACACTTCTTTCATAGAGATAATTGTACATAATTGTAGTCATCATATCATTAGTTCATGCAGCAGATCTACATACCCATCAACTGCATAGTGTAAGCCCTGAGAGGGTGATTCTCTTAGATTGACAGATCTGATAAATCCTTTCTGGGTTATCTTGGGGATCCATCATAGAGCCCGGATCTAAATTTTCACCATCATCGGAGCTCCCATACTACCTAGATCTGACTTTCTATATTTATGTTAGTTGCAACCCCAACAATTGTAGCAGGGAAAACACAGTTTACCTTCCAGCAGTCTAGCAGTCTAGCAGTCTATCTTGTGGGATCATTCCATGGTCGTTTTAGGCCATCTCTTTGGCTTGAGTGTCTCATAATTTTGAGCATTGTTGTACTTTCTTTTCACCTCCCATATAATAAAATGACTCAGCTATTTCTGTGCATTCTAATGTGTATTTATATTTATTGTTTACTTTTCTGCAGTTCTTATATTGTGTTTCAGTATTACTGTATTCCCCCTTTTTGGATATTACACACAAGAGCTTCCACTTAGATATATAAATATCTTGATAAAAAGGAATAATTGAAGAAGCCTTTGCAATTCTTGGAGGTATATCAATGTCACAAAAATAACTTACACCTAAAGGCTATAGAAAAGAAGATGACTTGGATATATGACAATCAATGCAAAGATGCATGAGTACATGCAACATCTTTAGTTGGGGGGGATTTTCGGTCTCCAAATTTTCATCCATTTCACCCTCTTTTCTTTCATTTTCCTTTATTATTACCACATTTTGCGGCTCCATAACCATGCACGAAGACCATGTTCATGATTAAATATGGGTTTATGCATATTAATTTCCAATAGATTTATTTTAGTATTTTGAGTGAATTTATGGTTAAATATTATAAAAATAAAATGTATTCACTTATATATATATAATTTAAATGAGTTTTGTGATGTGTGTAGCCATATTTGAATATTCCAGCACAATGATATTTGGGCTCTGAGTATCAAATTCGAATTTACTCTTCAAACTCTTGAATATATGAGGAAGATTTGGGATTATTGATCAAAACAATTTCATGCAAAAGAATCATGGAAGTTTTCATAAGTGTCTCCTATCAAAGCTATGAGAGATTTGTGAAAGAATATGAAGAGATGCTAGTTCCTAGGTGTTAACACATGGTTGTAACCAGATGAGATATTTGTCAATATAGGAGAGATATGTGGATTTATAAGAGACTTATGGATCTACATTTATGAAGTAGTTATCTTAGTTTTTGTATAAATAGGAGTTTCCTCTCTTGTCAAAGGTGTGTTAAGTTTGATAGCTATGCTCATCCTTCAATGTTAAGGATTGGTTATGCTTATGCTTCATGATTTTAATACAATATTTTGATATGGTTGTGCTTTCATGATGAGATTTGGTGTTTTATCAATAAATTCCTCAACTTTCCACCTATCATGTACTTCGTTATGGCCACTTGATGAGTATGAGTGTATTTTAGTGTTTCATTTCTGCAAGATAGCTTATTTTTTGTTATATTCATTTTCTACAAAGTTTATTTTAAGTCTTTTGATTAGATGCCTTTTTTTATGCACTTTCTTTATGTTCTTTTACACTCATTTCATATAATTTGATTAGCTTCATATTCATAGATAACTCGATAATTATGATTGGGTCTATTTACTATTCACACATCAGTAATCCCAATAGGCTTTAGGAATTTTAATTTCAAGTAATTTTCTTTCAATAGATTAGAATTTCTTTCAAGTTCAATCGATTAGAATTTCTTTCAACTTCAATAGATTAGAATTTCTTTCAAGTTCAATAGATCATATTCATTTCCGAGTCCAATAGAATATGATTTACCTTTATGTTTGATAGAATAGAATTTCAAAAGAAAACATAGTATATAATTAGAATAGCTTGTTTCTTTCAAGTTCCGAATTTGATGTTTTGATAGATATAGTCTTTGAGAAAGAACATGTGTGCGTTTGTGTGTGATCATTTAGATATTTACATTAATTGGTTTTATTTTAGTCTTTCAATAATTTCCATAGGTTAGTTTCATTTTTTATTGAGAGTCGATTTTCTAGCATATATTATGCAAGTGTACCTCACAAGTATATGAACCTAGATTGACATTTAATGCAAATAACTTATCTCACAATTAAATTAATTAACAGAAGCCCACTTGTGTTTGGAAGCCAAGTGGAAGACAACTTGTTTGTAGTAGCATAGGTTGGAAAATAAGTGGAAGATAAGATAGATAAGGCATAGAATGAAGATAGAAAGGAGAAATTTTTCACTGTAGATCATAGTGAAGATGTTTTTAACAATTATTTTGAGTGTGAAGATAAGTAGGTTAGCAATTCAATTAAAAGAGAATATGAGGAAAAATATGCAAGAAAGGACATGGAAATTTCTAAAGATGAAGAAAAAATCATTGAAATAAGCTTTCAACAATCGAGACAAGAAGGGATTATATTTTTCTATCAAGAAATATGGCAGAAGGAAAATCATGAATATGAAGCACAAGAAGCAAACAGATGTTCACAGTTTGAAGATGAAGAGTTGTGGAAATAATCCAAGAGTGAAGGAATCTTTGAAGAGGAAGTTTTAGAGGAAAAGCTCAAAAAAAATAAAAAATAAGTCAAGGAAAAATTGTAGCAGACGGAAGTAAATAAATATGGCATTTACAGCAAGAAGCATCCAAGAATTAAGCAGTTTTAAGGGTTTATAATTAGGAAGAAATGAAAAAGAAAAAATATCATTGTAAAAGTTTTGGATTCAAGTTTTTATTGTAAGCCTAGGCGAGACATACACTAGTTGGCATATTTAAGTTATTTAGAGTCATGATTAAGTTAAGGTTTATTTATACACTCGTAATTAAGGGGGAGTGTTATAAATAGCAAATTACTCCCATATGCATTCAACGCATGATGAGTTGAGTTGAGTTGAGTCGAGTCTAATTTAGAGTGAGAATGCATGAACAAGTTAGTCAGAGTTTAGCCAATTCTAGTTAGATTCTTCACGATTCTATAATTAGTAAGTGTGGTTCTTATATATGCATATACTACAACAAATCCCTATGATTAGCTTCCTCTTTAGCTCCATTTTTTGCTTCCACCGATTTCCTTAGTGTATTTTTCTCCACCTTTTTTAAAACATTGGCACTATTTATCAGGATGTGTAATATTCCCATTTTAGCCCACAACTAAATGGAATATTAAAGTTTTGTTTTTATCACTTAGTAGCTAAATAAATGGGTAAGGAAGCCCATGCTCATTAAAAACATGAATAAAATCCCTCAAATGTGAAAGGGGATAGTCATAAGAGCTGGATCTCACACCCTTATGTGTGAAAGGGAACATTTTCATGGAGACAAGGCCAAGTTTGACCAAGTCAACAGCACTAGGATAGGAGGTGGAGAACACTTTGATGGATTGCGCAGTATGAATGGGAAGAGGGTTATTTGGTGGAGGAAACCCTAATGAGTGGGACCCATGGAGAGAGGGCTTTTCACTTGTTTAAAAGGAGGGCAAGGCAGCCATTATGATTCATGTTAGGTATTATTGATTTCTTGGTCTGTTTAGACTTTGTGCAGTCTCTACTCTTTAGAAGAATTTCCGTGCTACTTAGCACAAGGATCTCCTGTTCAGGAATCCTTCTCCTTTCTTGAGAGGCATATTGAAGGATTTTTATTGATTTTCCTCACATCCAGGCTTGAGGCCAAGCATCCTCCTTCAACTACAGTGTTATTTGTGAAGCAGAATAATGTTGTGTTATAGGGTGTTGCAGTGAGGGTTCACAACACCACTTCCATCACTTGTTTTTTAGAGGAGGAGTCTCTCTTTCCTTTGAGAGATAATTTTGGAAGCCATTGGAGCTTATTGCAGATCTTGGCATTGGGCCAACTCATTCCCTTGCCCCTACAGCGTAGTTTCCTTCAGTGACTGCATTATTTCTAGTGAGCATTTGCAGTGGGGCTTTTGCAGATTGTTTGGAGGGTGAGATCTTCAGTGATAGGATCAGCCTTTCACTTGAGAGACCATTGGAGGAGGTATTTTCATCAGATGCAGCATCTTCAACCTTCTCCACTCATTTCCAGTTCTTGAGTTGCATCTACTACCCTACAACTTCGGCATTTTGCAGTTTTGCACATTTCATCCAATCCTTCCAGGATTGTCTTGAGGTAGCGATTGGGAGCATAGATCTTCTCTCCCATTATTGTATCAGCCATATGTATGCAGTTCTATGTTGTTATGTAACTCCTATAGCAGTACTCTATCTATGACTGCATAGTTTTGATCCATAGACACTCCGCTATGTAGCAGCATTTCATCTTTTGGCATATGTATTCATGAGAGGCTCATTTTCCTTGCTTATTCGAGTTATGCTCATTCTTATTGTACTCATTGCTGCTGATATGTATCAATAAAATGGCTCCATGATTTTCATACATTTTGGTATGAGGTTTTTCACTGCTATTCTCTAGTTTGTGTTTACATATTGATGGATCTCCGATTTAGGAATACTATAACATATTCCTAACATTGTAGATTTTCCCTATTTTGGGATATTACAGTGGTATCAGAACTGCAATATTGGCTCATCCTATGGATCTTAGACCATTATACTTCAGGGAGAAGGAGAGATGGACAGAAATAAGAAGGCTTCAGTATGTGAAGGGAGAAAGGAAAATAGGCTTACAAAGCGTCTTCCAAAATCTATGAAAAGCTTTCAAGGAGATTTGAAGAGGATGAGAAGGGAGATGGGATCTCCAAAGGAAGTTGGATCTAGAGCAGAATCTATATTTGCACATGGTGAGTGTGAGCATGCAGCTACACACCATGATGCACAACGCAGTCAAGTGCCGAGATCTATCTTGAGATGGATGAGAGGGGGAAGAATTCCTAAGAGGAGAACTCTTAGTGATTTGTTGTAGGAGTATGAATCTCAAACTAAGAGGTTTATCGATCACACTGTTTTCCAGGAGTTTTTCAAGATCCAAGTGAAGGGGAGCAAGTAGCAGGATGTAGATAGATTTCTTCTATCTACTTTTGGAGGCTCACCCACATATTTAGCTCGAGCTTGGATGAAGGATCTAGACTCCTATTTTCAACAGCACCATATTTCTGAAGAAGAAGCCATCAGAGTAGCAGCGCTGCACTTTGGAGGTAAGGCCTATGCATGGTGGATATTTGAGTCTTTTTAAATAATGCAAATACTTCTTCTTATGCAAGGTTCATTAAAACATTGGTGAGAATATTTGATAGAAAGAATCCTGAAACACATGTGGTGAATAAAAACCAACTCAAGTAAACACAAACCTTGCATGTGATGGATGGAACCATAAACACCATTCCACTTCAAAAAACCAATGAGGAGGCTGATATATTGCATTATACTTTGCTGGAGGCAAGAAATTCATCTTGTATTTTGGCACAAGAAGGCAAGGAGGTCCCTTTTCTAGAAGAGGATCCAATCATTGGAGGGTTGCCCATTCATGTTGAGGAGACTAAGGGAAACATCGCTGGTAGATCTGGAGTTGATATAGCACCTCATGAAGAGGGAGGAGGAGCTCTTGCTCCAACTAGAGGGATTATTGTATCTTTACAAGGAAGTCCCCAGGATCTCATGTGTGGAGATCAAGGCACAACTCATGTTTTACATGTGCCATTGATGATGAGGTGTGGAACTATGGAGATATAAGGAGGAGATAGGGAGGATGACCAGCATCATGTGATGAGGAGCACACATCCATTTCTATTTCATGAGGTTGATGCACCTAAGAGGGAGACTGGATTGCGCAGTGAGAGCAGGGAAAATTTTTTCCATTCATGTATGCAGCCTACTCTTGATGATAATGTCTCATTGCATGGAGACATTTCACCAAGGAGACCACCAGATCAGTGGATGATGAGAGATGCTTCACATTTTGAGGCACCATTCATTGACTTCAAAGGAGTGGAGACCTTGGGGGGTAATTTTACAGCTGAGAGTCTTCGGTAGACTCAAGGAGGAGAGAGGCATTCTCTCAACATCATCTTTACCCACTCTCATTTCAGATTCTGCGTTGTGGCAGAAGCAGCAAGGGAAGGATAGCAGCCTTCCAACTTGCATCTTTGGCATGGGAGATGTAAAAGGAGAGGATGACCATATGAAAGATTTTATTCATGAGAGATCATCAGCGCTATCACTAAGGAGGATAGATCCATATTGGAACTCCCAGTTGTTGGTGGATTATTCCAAGGATCTTTTCACTTGCATGATATTGGATGACCAGTTGCATGAGGATGGTTATTCAGTCAGAGATGGGGTCATCTACTATCATGGTAGGATCTTCTTATCTAGATCTTCCAAGCTTAAGGGGAAGTTGCTATAAACAGCTCATGAGGATTTCCTTTTTAGCCACACTTGTTCTTTGAGAGCATACCACACCATCATGGAGGGGTAATTTTGGAAGGGGTTTGAGGAGGAGATGCATGGATCATGTGAAGATGGAGGAGATACATAACTCTTTTGTAGAGTTAGCACAGCCACCTCTTTTCTCTTTGAGGATGAGAGGAGACTCATCTATGGGCCACTCCATTTGCATGAGCAAGACATATGGTAAGGGTATTTTTTGTTTGCATAATGAATTGTACAATGTACCTATGCATCCCTTAACCATACATGTGCAGGATGTTGCTCCAAGGAGGAGCATTCTTTTATCTAGACCTAATGGTCTACTTGAGGCCATGAGCAGTGTTGGTGACCACTCCTTAGGAGGACTTGGGGAGGAGATGTATTTTTGAGAACATGCTCACTTTTCACTATACATCATTCACTTTCTCCGAACATATGAGGAGAGTGGGAAAGCAAGCAAGTGGTTGAGAAACCACACTTTTTGTCACACTCTTTTGCAATTGACGTCCAAACTGTGTTGGTTACATTTAAGGGACCATTGTCCTTATCCTTTGCTACATATGGCAGAAAGCATGGTTCTCATTATGGTTCCTTATGTTGTTGTTGTTTTTATATTTTTTGGGAGCATGATTGGGGGAATGATACATTGGTTGGATGTGTCCCTTATGGGAGAGGTCTCCCATATAGTTTGCATTTCATGTTTTAATAGGAGCATGAGAGAGTATGTGGCCACTACATCAAAACATTTGTTTCCATTTGAGGTGAGCCATATGATTGATTTGATGTCAATGATGGTGACTTTCAACTCATCACATATGAGATGATTTGGGCCAACATGTTTCATAACGTTGGAGGAGAGATCCTTAGACGTCTAATATTCATCTTGCCACTTGAGGGAAATATCATTGCAGACCAAGATCGGCATATACTCTACACTTATCCAAAGTGGAGAGGAGGACAGCGTGGGGTAGACTATTTTGTCTACCAAGGTCATATTTTCAGCCCACCCATATGGCAGGAGCCAAAGGTGGAAGAGGATTTTCAGGAGTTGCCATGTTGGGAGGTAACTCATTTTGTATGGATGATTGCTTGGGGGATGGAGGATCCACATGGGGAAGATGTTCCTGAACACATTTCAGAATCCATGCCTTGGGTGGATGCTCTCCAGTTCTATCCTTGTAGTTGCTTGAGGACAAGCAACATTTGGGAGGGAAGGACTGTAATATTCCCATTTTAGCCCACAGCTAAATGGAATATTAAAATTTTTTTTTATCACCTAGCAGCTAAATAAATGGGTAAGGAAGCCCATGCTCATTAAAAAAATGAATAAAATCCCTCAAATGTGAAAGGGGATAGTCATAAGAGCTGGATCTCACACCCTTATGTGTGAAAGGGAACATTTTCATGGAGACAAGGTCAAGTTTGACCAAGTCAACATCGATGGGATAGGAGGTGGAGAACACTTTGATAAACAATGCAGTATGAATGGGAAGAGGGTTATTTGGTGGAGGAAACCCTAATGAGTGGGACCCATGGAAAGAGGGCTTTTCACTTGTTTACAATGAGGGCAAGGAATCCATTGTGATTCATGTTAGGTATTATTGATTTCTTGGTCTCTTCAGACTTTGTGTACTCTCTGCTATTTAGCAGAATTGCAGTGCCGCTTAGCACAAGGATCTCCTGTTTAGGAATCATTCTCCTTTCTTGAGAGGCCTCTTGAAGGATTTTTACTGATTTTCCTCACATCCAGGCTTGAGGCCAAGCATCCTCCTTCAGCTATAGCGTTATTTGTGAAGAAAAATAATGTTGTGTTGCAGGGTGTTGCAGTGAGGGTTCACAACACCACTTCCATCACTTGTTTTTCAGAGGAGGAGTCTCTCTTTCCTTTGAGAGATTAGTTTGGAAGCCCTTGGATCTTATTGCAGATCTTTGCATTGGGACGACTCATTCCCTTGCCCCTATAGCGTAGTTTCCTTCAGTGACTTCGTTATTTCTAGTGAGCATTTGCAGTGGGGCTTTTGCAGATTGTTTGGAGGGTGAGATATTCAGTGATAGGATCAGAATTTCACTTGAGAAATCCATTGGAGGAGGTATTTTCATCAGATGCATCATCTTCAACCTTCTCCACTCATTTCCAGTTCTTGAGTTGCAACTACTACCCTACAACTCCGGCATTTTGCAGTTTTGCACATTTCAGCCAATCCTTCCAGGATTGTCTTGAGGTAGTGATTGGGAGCATATATCTTCTCTCCCATCATTGTATCAGCCATATGTATGCAGATATATGTTGTTATGTAACTCCTGTAGTAGTACTCTATATATGTCTGTGCAGTTTTGATCCTTAGACACTCTGCTATTTAGCAGCATTTCATCTTTTGGCATATGTATTCATGAGAGGCTCATTTGCCTTGCTTATTCGAGTTATGCTCATTCCTATTGTACTCATTGCTACTGATATGTATCAATACAATGGCTCCATGATTTCCATACATTTTATATGAGGTTGTTAAATGATATTCTCTAGTTTGTGTTTACATATTGTTGGATCTCCAATTTAGGAATACTATAAGATATTCCTAACATTGTAGATTTTCCCTATTTTGGGATATTATAGGATGGTTCTGTTTTTGGAATTATTTTCACTGATCATAGCCAGTTAACGCTAAATATTTCCAACTTTATCACCTACGTAAATGTCTATTTTAACCTCTTATTTAGAACATGATGTAGCTTCATGTATAGTTTCCTCTGTAATGTCCTATGTTTCTCCTCATTGTGGAATTTTTTTCAGCGTCCACTTTAGCTTCCCTTTTAGCTTATGTTTTAGCATCCTATTTGTTAGAAAAATTATATATGACATAGAAATGGAACAGATAAAATATGGGGAAACACAAAAACATAAAACATATAAAACAACAGAGACATAGATATACGTGGTTCACCCAATTTGGGCTACGTCCACCCCGAACAGCCAATCCTTCCTTTATATTATCCAGTAAGATGAAGAGATAGAACCTACAGCAAATCTGTTGCAATATCCTCTACTCTGTCTCACAGTACCCCTTTCTATTTCTTTCTCATAATACACATACAATACACAACCGCAATACAATACCCTCATACAAAATGTGGGGTTTCCTTTTAGGGAACAAAACCATACATTAAACATAACTTCTATTGTCAGATCATCCGCCTAATGAATGGTTGGGTATGTGTTATATTCTTTTCATGATTATTCATGGGGGGGGAATATCCCCCCCTATACATTGTGTTAGGCACAGTAAGGGGGTCAAAGGGGGGCGGCATCCCCCCTATTCAGGGTGCGGGGCTGCGCCTCGAGAAAAAAAAATTTGGACCCCATTTTTTGGTAGGCGGACCTGCCCATGATTTTTTGCCTGGGTTTGCACATGGTTTTTCAGGCATGATGGTTTTCTACCCTTGGTATTTTGTAAATCCGGTTAAGGGAAATACAGTTATATTCTAATCCAAGGTTAATGGATTGGGGCTTATGAATGCTTCGGCATGTATATATATGTGTTGTAACACTAAAAGGAATATAATGAAAAATCAAGCCGGTAGTCCCGATTTGGGATCCGGGGGAAAATCTCTGTGTATATTTTTTTTATGTTTGATTCTCTCGCTATTGTTTATTTTCTGTTTTTAAGATTTGTTTGTAGAGAATTTCTGTAAAGGGTTATAACCTACATTTGGTATCAGAACCAGGTTTCAGCTTCAAGGGGATGCCTTTGCTACTGAGGGGTTTTTTTCTTGGACCTGTAGTAGACCCTGCTCAGTGGGAGATCTGCGGGATCGATTCTTGCGGTGAAAGAAGATGGTGAGCAATGGAAAGATAGAGATCGATAAATTTAATGGTGAGAGTTTTGAGTTGTATAAGCTCAAGATGGAGGATCTGCTGGTGGATAAAGATCAGTGGATCATGGTAGATTCAGGTACTAAACCAATGGAAATTTCAGATGAAGAATGGAAGAAGTTGGATGGGAAGGAAAAGAGCACAATATGGTTGTGTGTCTTAGATTCAGTATTTTTAAATGTATTTGCGGAAGCTATGGAAAATACTTTGTGGGAAAATCTAGGGATTTTGTACCAATCTAAGTCCCTGGTGAATAAAGTGTTCCTACAAAAAAAATTGTATAACCTGAGGATGAAGGATCGAGACTCGATGACAGAGCATATGAACACCTTCAAGATTGTGGTAAGTCAGTTGTTGTTTGTTGATATTAAAATCTCAAATGAAGATAAGCGCATCAGTTTTTTTTTCTTTATTAGATTCATGGGACATTCTGGTTATTGCAATAGGTAGAAATACAACTACCTTAAATTTTGATGACATAGTCTCAGCCTTGTTGTCGAAGGAAATGAGACGGAGAAATATGGAGGGCCAAAATGGAAATGCCTTATCTGTACAAGGAAGGTCCCAGAATAGAAACAAGAATAAGGTTTCGAGTAGGAGCTCTAAATATATAGGGAAATCTAAATCTCCAAGAAATTTGGTAAAGGTGTGCTAGAAATGCGGAAAGGAAGGGCACTACAAAAAGTATTGTAGATCTAAAGCTCCTGAGAAAGGAAAGGGATCTGATGATGCTCCTTCTGCAGAGGCAAAAACTACCTCGGATGAAGGTGGGGATGTGTATTTGGCTTCTTCTTAAAATACACACGTAGATCATGAGGCATGGTTGATTGCCTCAGGTGCATCCTTTCACTTCACTCCCCATAGGGAGTGGTTTTGTGTGTATGAGAAGTATGATAGTGCTGATGTATTCTTAGGGATGATAAGAAGGAAAAAATAGTTGGATGTGGAAAATTCAAGCTGAATCTACAAGGTGGCAGGATTATAACACTTCCTGGTGTTCTACATATTCCTACATTGGCCAGAAATTTGATTTTGTAAGCAAGATGGATGATGCAGGTGTAAAAACAGTGTTCGAGAAAGATACCTGCAACATGGTTCGGGGAGCACTGGTATTAATGCGGGGAGTTCGGATTGGAACTCTGTACAAGCTTCAGGGTAGCACTGTTATTCATGGGTGCAACGGTTCTATGGATCATGAAAGTGGAGCGGAAAGCCTAGCGGTATCTGGAGAAAAGACCATTCTATGGCATCAAAGGCTTGGACATATTGGAGAGAAGGGCCTTCAGACACTGCATGGAAATGGTATGGTAGAAGGTATGTCTAATTTCTCTCTGTATTTCCATTTTTGTGAACATTTTGTATATGGGAAGCAGGATCAGGTGAGTTTTCCTTCTGGTTCTAAGAGGGCGAACAAGATATTAGAGCTTGTGCACAGTGATGTGTTTGGACCTGTGTCGGTTCCATCACTGGGAAAATCTATGTACTATGTATCATTCATAGATGACTTCTCAAGGAATACATGGATATATTCATTGAGGATGAAATCTGAAGTGTTTGACAGATTTAAAGAATTTAAGGCTATGGTGGAAAACCAGATATAGAAGAAGATAAAGGTGTTGAGAACAGATAATGATGGAGAGTTTTTCCAGAAGGAATTTGAATAATTTTGTAAGAAGTGTGGTATAGCACGGAAAAAGACTAATCCATACAAACCTTAGAAAAATGGAGCTGTAGAAAAAATGAACAGAATGCTGATGGAAAAGGCAAGAAGCATGCTCAGTGGTACCAGGTTAGGACAAAAATTCTGAGCAGAAGCAGTGGAGACTGCATGTTACTGGTTAACAGATCACCTTCATCAGCGTTGGAGGATAATACTCCACATGAGGTATGGATTGGTAGGAAACCCTCTCTTTCACATATGAGGGTGTTTGGATGTGATGCATATGTACATTTTCCAAAGGAGGAAAGGACCAAGTTGGATAATAAATCTGAAAGGTGCATCTTTATTGGGTATAAAGATGGTTTAAAAGGTTACAAGATTTCAAACCCAGAAACAAGGAAGGTTGTGTACAACGAAGCTGTGTTGTTTAGAGAGGTGAAAGATGTTGTCAAACATGAAGTCCTACCAAAGGAACCTGAGAAGATAGAGTTTGAGATAAAGGAGGATGAATCTGACTCTACAACAGAAGAATATTCAGAAGAGGAAGAGCCACAAACTCCAGTTGCGAGAAGATCATTGGGAAAGAAGGCAACCAGAAAGGTATAGTCCATCTTCTTTCTCTTCACATTTTTCATTAACTATAACTGATGATGATCCCAGAACTGTCAGGGAGGTAGTGGATTCAGAGGATGGAAAACTCTAGAAGGAGGCCACGATTGATGAAATGGCATCCTTGCACAAAAATGAGGCATGGGATCTGGTGGAGTTGCCAGCTGGAAGGAAGTCCATCGGGAGAAAATGGGTGTTTAAGAAGAATATGAATGTAGAAGGAAAGGTGGAGAAATACAAATCTCGATTGGTAGAAAAATGCTATTCCCATGTGTCGGGAATTGATTTTGGTGATATTTTTTCTCATGTTGCCGTGGTTCTTCTATTAGATTACTTTTATCTGTTTGTGTTGCCTTTGATCTTGAGGTAGAACAGATGGATGTGAAGACATCATTTCTTCACAGGGATCTGGAATAGGAGATCTACATGAAGCAACCTAAAGGATTTATGGTGAACGGTAAGAACTAACTGGTATGCAAGTTAAAAAAGTCTCTGTATGGGTTAAAATAGTCACCAAGGATGCGGTATTAGAAATTTGATACTTATATATGAGGACTTGGCTTCACCAAAACCAAAGAGGATCACCATGTATATTTTAAATTAATTGGTGACAGTGTTAGTTATTTAGTCTTATATGTGGATGATATGTTGCTGATTGGAAATGACAAATAAATTATCCAGGATTTGAAGACCCAATTGCTCTCCAAATTCTACATGAAGGATCCTGGTGCTGCAAACTATATTTTGGGCATGGGAATTAAGAGAGATCGAGCAAAGAGGAAGCTCTGGTTAAATTAGAGGAAGTATGTCGAGATTATATTACATAGGTTCAATATGCAAGATAGTAAACCGGTGAAGGTTCCTATTCACGTAGGTGTAAATTTGTCTTATGAACAGTGTCCCAAGACACAAGAAGAAGAGGAGGATATGTCTTGTGTTCCATATGCAAGTGAAGTGGGTAGCTGGATGTGTGAAATGGTTTGTACTAGACCAGTCATTGCACATGCAGTGGGAGTATTGAGCAGGTTTATGTCAAAATTAGGGAAGGAGCATTAGAAAACAGTGAAGCATGTTTTTAGATATTTGTGTGGCACTAGTGATTATGGTTTGTGCTACCAGGGAAGAGTAGGATTGGACAGAGTTTTGGATATCTGTGGTTTTTTTGATGCAGACTAGACTGGAGATCTATACCAAAGAAGATCTACAAGTGGGTATGTGTTTAGCCTATTTGGAGGTGCAGTCAGTTAGATGAGTAAAATACAATCTGTAGTGGCTCTTTCAACTACAAAAGAAGAATACATGGCAACCACTCATGCAAGAAAGGAAGCAGTTTGGTTGCAGATATTGTGTTCAAGTATGGGGTTGGTGCCGTGAGATATAAGGATAGACTATGATAGCCAAAGTGCAATTTTCTTGGCTAAGAACCCTGCTTATCATTCAAAGACAAAGCCTCATATTGATGTTCAATATCACTTTGTGAGAGATATGGTTGAGGATAAAAGGGTGTTGTTGGTAAAAGTGGACACTTTGAAGAATGTTGTAGATGAATTGACGAAGTCTATGAGCACTCAGAAGCTCTCTTGGTGTAGAAAAACAATGGGTGTTTCAGATTTGGACTAATGACTAAGGTCTCTTGTGGCCCCCTCTGGAAAGAAAACAACAAGTGGGAGAATGTTGGGTATGTGTCATATTCTTTCCATGATTAGTGGCACGCACAAGGGGGTCACAGGGGGGGTGATATCCCACCCTGTACGATGCACCGGGCGCAACAAGGGGGTCACAGGGGGGGCGGAAACCCCCCTGTTTGTGGTCTGGGGCAACACCCCAGGAAAAAAAAAAATGGACCTTGTTTTTTGGTGGGCTGACCCACCCATGGTTTTTTGCATGGGTTTGCATATGGTTTTTGGAGCATGATGGTTTTTTGCCCCTGGTATTTTGTAGATCCGGTCAAAGGAACTATGATTATCTTCTAATCCAAGGTTAATGGATTGGGGTTTATGAATGCTTCAGCACACACACACACACACATATATATATGTATATGTATTGTAACAATAAAAGGAATATAATGAGAAATCAAGTTCGTAGTCATGATTTGGGATATCTTCTAATCCAAGGTTAATGGATTGGGGTTTATGAATGCTTCAACACACACACACACACACACACACACACACACACACAAATATATATATATATATATGTATATGTATTGTAACAATAAAAGGAATATAATGAGAAATCAAGTTCGTAGTCATGATTTGGGATCCAGGGGAAAATCTCTGTGTATATCTATTTTATGTTTTATTCTCTCACTATTGTTTATTTTATTTTTTTAAGATTTGTTTGAAGATAATTTAAGTATAGTTTTAAAACCTACATGAACAACCCAGATTGACTACGAAATTACAATATTTCACATGGCAATTTTACATTTGTTTTTAGCTTCAAGGGTGTTGCCCTCGAAACCCCCGTCGGGGGACTTCTGGACCTCGAACCCCCCAATAAGGGGATATTTCCCCCTGCACCCCCCCCCCTCTGCATGGATGGGTGTGCACTTTTCCTAGGGTATACATCCTGTTGAAAAAAAGACCTGAATCAAGATGAAAATCAGGCTCCATGCCCAACAATCTCCCACTTGGAGACTAACTGTAGCAACTCCACCGCTACTTCATTTGTTGGAAAATGACTCCAATTTGGACCTGGTTGTTTCTCATATTCATCATAATACTTGAAGACCAATTGAAACTGAGCATAATCTCAATTTCTTCCTAGTTACAACTTTTGTTAGCATATCTGCAGAATTATGGCTAGCGTGTATCTTTTCCAACTTCAACTGTCCATCTTCCAACACTGACCTTATGAAATGGTACTTGAGCTATATGTGTTTAGTCTTGTAATGAAATTCTGAGTTATCTGAAATATGAATGGAGCACTCGCTATCATTGTATAGCCTTCCCATCTCATTCTTCTTACCCAATTCATCCATAAACCTTTGTAACCAAATAATTTATTTACTAGCCTCTGTAGTAGCAACATACTCTTCTTATTTTTTTGAAAGTGCAACAACACTTTGCATTTTTTAAACCAAAATGAAATTTGTTCCACCTACAGTAAATACATACCCTGTAGTGCTCCTCCTATTATCTCCATCACTTTCCATATCTGCATCAACATATCCCTGTAGAGCAATGTTTCAAACACCAAAGCATAATGCTTGAATTGTGGTACCTCTCAAATATTTGAGAACCCATTTCACTGCCATCCAATGTTCTTTTCCTGGATTTTTCATGTACCTTCTTACAACTCCCATTGTATGTGTAATATCAGGCCTTTTACAGACCATTGCATACATTAATATTCCAACTGTTGATGCATATGGAACTTTAGACATATAATTTGTTATGAAACCAACTCCAAAAATAGAAGTAAAGAGAGATCAACTCCTTAGAAATAAGCCACTTCGAGAGGGAAACCTCCTTTACATTACATAAGTGAACAATTATTGGATGATACAAATCACAAAAACTCCTTTCTATATATAGGAGTCCATGGGGTCACAATACAATCCTAGCCGACTTAACAATAATAATGTAAGGACACAATAATAACAATATGGGGGTTACATGGGTACAACAATAACAATAAGGGGGGATACACTAACATAATAAGGGACTAGACTAGTCATATAGGTACCTAACATGCCCCTCTCCTTCAAACAAGTGTTGTCCTCAATGCTTTATTATTTTTTGATGTTTTTGTATAAAATTCTCATCCTCCCATGTGGAATCTTCAATGGGTAAGTTCTTCCACTTGTTGAGATACTCTGAAATTAATCAATTTCGTACTTTTCGAGTTCTTGTTTATCTGACTACTTCAGAACTTCTTTTGTTGTGATGTTGATCTTCCTGTTGTTTCATTCGATTCTGCACCAAATGTAGGTTATCCTTTGAGAGTTGGAGAACTTTTTGTTGATGCTCGATGTGATCTCCCACTACTTCATTATCCATACTATATTTCATTTGATCCTTCAAACTATCCAACTTACCCTTCATTTTTTCTTTTAAACCATCTATGTCATCTTTTATTGCTCTTTTTAAGTTCGAAATTTGTTGCACTTGGTACTATAATTTTGATATCACATACTGCAATTCTTCCTCTTCATGTGTCATAGTATAGCTTTATGAGGGCTTACTGGGTATGGAATTATTTTTGGGAGGCATTATAGAACCCAATACCGATAAAAATTATTCAATATTCTTTTTGAATCACTTTAAACTTCTTTTTCAAACAAACGTTATGCAATTTTAAAAAACAAATACACACATTTTCTATATTTTTAGGAGCTCGATATTGAAACTGATGTATCTCTATAATTGAAGATTTTAAATATCTAAAATTACATCTTGTAGTAACCCTCTAGATCGTCTTTCTAATGCCACAGGTCTGACCTAATTTGGATTCTTCAAGGCAAAGTTATGCCCAATCTCCCACAATGACCTAATTATGGACTGGTTCAGTAGAGAAAACTTGTATAGTGTGCCATGTGTCATTGTTTCCTCCTTTGACTCTGAAATTGATACACAAGAAACTACAGTCTGTGTATTTGAGGCCACTTTTTACAGAATTATGATGCTCAGAGAGAGAGTTATAACAATTTCCCATGGTCACCTCTTTAAGATGAAATTTGGGAGCCTGACAAAACCCTAACCTCCACAGATCATATTTCCAAAAATATTGCGAACCAAGATCTAAAATTTTTACATGACATTCCTTAGGATGTTGGCTTCTCTTTGTAAATATTTCAGCTTTTGAACCTTTGTAGAAACAAAGTTATAGCAAAAATTCCACGATGGCATGTTTAGGTGAAATTCGGGAGCCTGAAAAAAAAACCCTAACTTCCATAGATCATATCTCTAAAAATATTGTGAACCAAGATTTGAAATTTTTACACAACGTTCCTCAAGATTTATAATTTTCTCTAGATATTTCAACTTCTAAACCTTCTTAGAAAAAAAAATTATAGAAAAAATTCCACGATGACCTGTTTGGAGTAGCGAAACCCTAGAATCTAAAGCTCTAATACCAAATGTTATGAAACCAGCTCCAAAAATAGAAGAAAAGAGAGATCAATGCCTTAGACATAAGCCACTTCAATGGGGAAACATCCTTTAAATTACATAAATGAAAAATTCTTGGATGATACAAATTAAAAAACCTCCTTTCTGTATGTAGGAGTCCATGGGGTCACAATATAATCCTAGCCGACCTAACAATAATAATGTAAGCACATAATAATAACAATATGGGGGCTACAGGGGTACAATAATAACAATAAGGGGGGCTACACTAACATAATAAGGGACTACACTATTAATATAGGGACCTAACATAATCCATTTCTTCTTGGGTCTTGGGGCACATCTCTTTACTAAGTTTTAAATGGCTAGCCAAATGTGTACTAAATGGTTTTGCATTCTGCATATTAAATATTTTCAACACCTTTTGTATGTACTCATTTTGAAACAATGTTAAGCTGTGATTTTTCCTATCTCTAGTTATTCTCATACCAAGGATTTGTTTTTCATCTCCCAAATCCTTCATTGTAAATGAATTTGCCAATTTTATTTTGAGCACATTTATTTCCTACATATTAGACCCTGCAACAAGCATGTCATCTACATACAATAACAGTATAATATATCTGCCATCATTTTTATTTTTCAGATAAACACAATGATCAAAGTGACATCTAGTATAACCTTGTTCAGACATAAACCTATTAAATTTTAGATACCACTACCTTAGATCTTATTTTAATCCATACAAGCTCTTCTTTAACCTACACAATAATTTTTCCTTCTTCTTGAACTCATATCCTTGTGGTTGTTGCATATATATCGCTTCCTCCAAATCTCCATTGAGAAATGTTGTCTTTACATATAACTATTCAAGATGAAAATCGTTCGCTGGTAGAATAATTAAAATAGTTCTGATTGGAGTCATCTTAACAACAGGAGAAAATATTTCATCAAAGTCAATAGCTTTCTTTTATGCAAACCCCTTCACCACAAGTCTAGTTTTGTACCTATGTTTTCCTCCATCTTCTTCCTTCAACCTGTAAACCCATTTATTATGCAATGTTTTTTTACATGCAGGAAACTTGACTAAGTCCCAATTATGGTTATGTATTAAGGATTCCATCTCTTCTTTCATGGCTAGCTCCCACTTTTTCCTAGTTTCGACCTGTATTTCTTCTTCATAACATTCTGGTTCTCCACAATCATTCAATAATAAATAATATAACGAAGGACAATATTGTTCGGGGGTCTACTTATCCTGGTAGATCTTATGACACCACTTTCAGGTGTTTGAGGTGCCTGTTGTTGTTGTGGTGGTTGTTGTTGTTGTGGATGTTGATTATTATTATTTTCAAACGCCTTTACTTTTTCTGTGATCTCATCAAGGACTGTGTATTCTTTGTTTTATTTTTCCTATTTCTTTTCCTACAACTAATTCTTATACAAGACCTTTTCATTGAATATTACATCTCTTCTCCTAATGATTTTGTGATTTTCATAATCATATAAGTGATAACCAAAATCATTAACACCATATCCAATAAAGGTACATCTCTTTGATTTTTCCTCAAGATCTATTCTGTTTTATTTATTAATATGGACAAAGGCCTCACAACCAAAATGGTTTAAAAAGGATTAGTTTACCTTTTTACCTATCCATGCCTCCTCTGAAATATCACCATCCAAGTAACTTGAAGGCCCTATATTTATTATATAAACAGTAGTATTTACAGCATCTGTCCAAAATTGTAAAGGCAATCCTACATGCAATTTCATGCACCTTTCATGCTCCATGATTGTCTTGTTCATCCTTTCTGACACACCATTTTCTTGTGGTGTTCTTGTAACTGTCTTCTCTCTGGGAATTCCATGCTCTGAACAGTACCTATCAAACTCTTTGATGCAATATTCACCTCCATTGTCTGATATCAGAGACTTCAACTTCTTTTTTGTCTCAATCTCAACCAAATCTTTCCATTTCTTGAAAGTATCAAATACATCAGATTTATTTTGAATATAATAAATCCAAGTTTTTCTAGTTGTATCATCAATAAAAGTAACATAATAACGAGAGCCACCAAGAGATGATACCTGAGGAGGTCCCGATACATCTGTATGCAGAAGCTCTAATTTTTCTCTCTTATTTTGTTTCCCAACTCTAAGAAATATGATTGTCTTATGTTTTCCACAAATACAATTATCACAAAAATCCAAATCAATATTCTTCAAACCCGATAAAAAATTTATGGAGTGAAGAATATTCATCCCCTTCTCACTCATGTGTTTGATTCTATGATTCCATAATGCTACATCTTCTCCTTTGGAATTTAAAGTGTTAATAGAGTCAGAAATACCATTTCATAAATACAATGTACCAACCTTTTCTCCATTTTCTATTACCAGGGCTCCTTTAGTGACCTTCCAGGTTTTATATGTGAAAGTTGTCACACAACCTTCACTACCTAACTGCCCTATTGAAATATGTTTTTTCTTCAGATCTAGAACATGCCTTACCTCCTTTAATAACCATTGGTTTTAATTTTTTTGTTTTATAAGAACTTTACCCATTCCAACGATTTTACAAGGTTTATCATCACCCAGAAAAACCTGCTCAAAATCTCCTTGAACATAGTCATGAAAATATTTATTATCACATGTGGCATGGAATGAGACCCCTGAATCTACCACCTAGAAATCAGTAACATTTTTTAAAGAAAGAATAAAATCATCTTGTAACACATCACCTATCACATTTTCTTCATGATTGTTTTCTTGTTGTGTGTCTCCTTCTTTTCCCTTCCAAGAATTACAGTGTTCCTTCAAGTGTCCTTTCTTTCCGCATTTCCAGCACACTATCCCTGATCACAGGGGCTTCACTGCATGAGAAATACCATAGCACATGGGTTCATATTGGGGGATATATAATGAGGAAAAAATGACATAATATATTGGGGGATATATAGGGGATAACAGGTTTTTATATTGGTAGGTATAAAAAATGGAGCTCAAAGTTAATGAAAAAATATAAAGATGTGTAAAAAATGTTAATAAAAACAATGGATACCTACAATATATAATGAAATTATGGGTTTTTTAAATTGGGAAGGTGTATTGGGTTTATATTGGTAGGGGGTTAAATAATGTGATTTTTAGGGGTATTTTCCAATATGTACTCAAATTAAGGGTATTGTTTAATATGCTATGATCACACATGATATTTTAGAGGTTTATTGACTGAAGCCCCCATGTCCCTGATCTGGACTTGGATATGACTTTCCTTGATTTACTGCGATATCCCGAGCTCTTTCCTCTTTCCAATTTTCTTCCCCTAGTATTTGCACTCAAAGCATTACCCGATGTCTCACCGGAGCTTTTTCGTCGCATTTCCTCACAAAGGATAGCACCGAAAACATCATCAAACTTTAAAGTACTAGATCTAGAGACAGAGTTACTGATAGTTGTAACTAAACCATTTCGAATTTTTGGCAATGAGCATAGAAGTAACAGAGCCCTAACTTCATCATGAAATTTCACCCCTACAAAATACATTAAAACACAAAAGCCATCCGAGCACCAAGGAAGGGGCCACATCAAGATCCAAGCATAATGCTCAGATCTTGATGTGGCCCCTTGCTTGGTGCTTGGATGGTTTTTGTGTTTTAGTGTATTTATTTGGTGTCCGGATATGAACAGAATTCAACCCTTTTCTCCACATAAATTATCAACCCAAGGGTATTAGTTATTTCAAGACTAACGATAAATTATATGTAGATACAAGCACATGATCTGTTGTAGATCAGAAGTTTAATCCATAACACACAGGTCACTATAACAGCAATGAAATGAACTGCAGAAATTAAAGGGCATCCACAACAATTAAACGTAAAATGTAATAGTAATAAAGAAATCACACTAAAACACAACACTGCAAGGAAAAAAGGAAAATGCAACACCTGATTAGAAGAGTGGTCCCAACTCTCTGATCAAGGCTGCGGTAAACTCACGAATTACAGGAGAAAAATCAAGCTGATGTGCATTCAATTAATGATAAAAAGAGATTCATTAAAAGATCTGTTTGTCAAAGGGCTTAACCTAATTCACAGCCCGCAGGCCTCTTTATACAATTGTCCTGAAACCCCTGATTCCTCTTGTTGGGGTTCCCATGTTTTGGCCAGATTGGCAAGACCAAAATATGAGACAACATCAGAACCACTTTGGGGCCCTAGGATCTAGCCCTCCTGGACTCGGAGAGGGATCTCTCCAAATAAAAAAGAATGGTATATATCTTTGAAGCTTAAATGAGATGTTAGGCTAGGTATGAAGCAAAAAGGGGGGGTTTTAAATGATTTGGTTGGTTGGTTGCTGGGTTGGTCATGAGATCATGGACTGAGAAAGTAATGGAAGGAAAGGAACAAAATAGCAGGATGTTTCAGCAAAGAGGATAAGTCAAGAAAGTGCCATCCATTGGGCTATGGAGTCATGAAAGGAGAATTACTTGCAATAACTAGCCAAGGCTTTCAGAGGGCAAGTCATCTACACTAAAGGATCTCTTTAGATATATGGTGGGATGGAACATTAAGGATTGAAAGTGAAAGAAGGAAAGACACCCAATTTCTGTCTATAGATCAGGTCAGAGGTCATTTAAGTCTAGACCTGCTTGGACATACTCAAAGGCAGCTTTCAAAGAGGGACAAAGGGGCAGCTTATAGATCGGACCAGAGGTCATTTAACTCCAGGTCAGCTTTAGCATGTTCCAAGGAAAAACAGAGATAAGTTTACAGAGAGATCTTAGAAAGGCTAGCTAGTCGCACAAGGATCCTAGTGGACAGGGCTAACTCTAATCCACAGTGTTCCAAAATCTTCCAGCTAAATCCCAACAAGAACATCTAAGAAACAAATTCATTAATTCATACATCAGCTAGCAGGCAATGACATCCACTACACCAGTTAAACCAATTGAAATCTATTCTTGGATAACACATTAAGGAGAAAATATTGAAGGCAAGGAGAGCAAAGACATAGGGTACCTAACAAGGGTAAATCCTATGCCATGTTTCTAATGCAAGCCAGCAGAAAATGAAACCGTATGAAATGTAATAAACAAAGTAAGAAAAATGTCACCAATAGTAATAGACCAGGATCCTGTGAAATTTTCTTGATTAATTGATGCAAAACCAGTCACATACTCTGAGCTCAATGGTTGTTACAATCCAAACTTCTCCTCCCAGCCTACTACATACAACTACTCTGCTACTCCTTCCCAAGACTGTTCTAACAGTCAAAATGAATCCTTCTAACAGCAACGACAGCAGCCGAACAACAACCCTTTCAATAAGTTTCTATGTGAATCTTATAGCTGAAAGAGGGCAGAGGAGGTAGGTGAAGAACTAAATGAGAATTAAACCTCCGAAAAGAAAGAGGGCCGAAGCCCATTCTGTTTTAAATTCGGTGTATTCATTTCTGGTACAGAAAGGTGGTCTTCTTCAGCTTCATTTACTCCGGTATGGTTCTGTTGGGCTCTGGCTGCAGAACTCTGTGGTACTTTGGTGAATAAACAAAAGAGTGAAGTGAATGACTGAATGGTCTGTCATAACGCATTAACAACTGCTCTGGTAGCTTGGGACTATGGTCAAGGCGGAAATCTTCAGGAACACGGTAAATAATGGAACTGATATGGGCGCTTTGTCCTTTGGAACAATCTGTTGATGTGAAACCCTGCTGACTTATTTTTTTGTGCATTAAGCTCTCTGCCGCTTCATTTATAGCTCTGTCTGTGAAATCCTATCGCTGTAATAAGGACTGTGTGCTCATGGCAGCCTTTCCCACCTGATAACCTTGTAAAACACGAGATTGAGTTATGAAATCCATGCATAGGGGGTAGCTATGGAGGACGGGAGAGCAACAGCGCGGCGGTGTGGTGACACAGTGTTTTTGAATGAAATGAATGTGGAAAATGCATTGACATGGTGAATAATAGGGTTTGGTGGAGAAATGCATCGTGGGCCGTTTGATCATGATGGGGAGGCGTAGATCAACAGCGGAGATCAAACAGTGGAATGATATATGAAAATGGACGAAATGAATATGAAATATGAACTTTTAATGTAAAATGCGAAACTTTAGACTTTGGTGGAAACGCAAAAGAAATACATGAAATGCAATGAACATGCGTATGAGGTGGGACCCAAATGGAATCACAAATCGCAATCGGAGACGGGAGTAGGGCGGAGTGATACAGCACAAAACTTCCGATGCGATTAGGGAAGTAGTAATATGGAAAACCTTTGAAAAAATAAAAATATAAAAAAATTCGAATTAACAAAGGGAAAAACCCTTTATTTTATGAGTGGGTGACAGAGTTAAGTGGTGGGGCCCAAAGGGTCAATCGCGATCGGAGATCGGGAGCGGGGACTAATCGCAATTGCAATAGGGAAAGTGCGATGCAATCAATCGAAGGGGAAAGTGATCGGAGGGGAGCTTGTGATTGCAATGATCGGAAGTCGGAGCAATTGGAGGCGGACATACGATGCGATCAATCGCATCACAAATAATTGCGATAGACCGATCGGGGGACGTCGCATAAAAGTTACGATTGTGACGATCTGCGAATAGCGTTGGCCGTTGGATCAACGGGATGGATCAACGGTGGAGAATGTAGTCGGGAGATCATAATCGGGGAACACAAAGGGACGGCACATACAAACTTGCGATTGCGATTGGGCAGGGAGTGCACAGACCGTTGGATCCGGCGGGAAGATGGACATCCAGGATGAGGTCGGAAAGTTGCAATCGGAGGGGCGGAAGGGAGATGCGATGCGATCAATCGCATCGCAAACATTTTCAATGAACTGATCGGGGGACGCAACATAAAATTTGTGATTGCGAAGACTTGCGATTAGCGCGGGCCGTCCGATCTACGTGTAGATCAATGGTGTGGAACACAGTGGAGGACTTAACATCAAAATGCAATCGCATCAGAGTTTTCCAGTTGTAACAAAGAAATGTGCCCGCCAGACACTCCGATTGCGATTGGCTCCCAAGGCTTTAAGCGCTTGGTCTTGGGCTACGGGTATATGGGGAAGTGGTTGAAAGGGGCTGGCGAGAAAGAGGCTAAGCCCTATTACAAAGTAGGAAAGTGGGTTTTTAGCCCATTTAATGAAATTTAAGGGTTAGGAAGGGGAACGATAAAGGGTAAAAAGGGAAATTTGACCCAACAAGGGGTGCGGGTAGAATTTGAAAGGGATTTTAGGGAGATTTAAGAGGAATAAGGGGGAATTATAAGGGGAGACATGGGAATGGAACAGAGGTTTAGAAGGGATGAAATAAAGGGGGAAGAGGAGGCCTTTTGGGGCATTTCTTCACAGACAGAGAGGTTTTATAATGGAAATCAGCAGAGGGGATTTCATCAAAGGACAAAAGGCACAAGGAGGCTTCGAGGATGATGTGTTTTCAGGGGAAATGCATTCCTTGAAGGCTCAAAAACATTTTAGCCCCCTGTTTTCTTGTCAAAAATTTATGGGGGGCTAACACCTCTCAGCAACTCCATAGTTACAAAAATACATCTTGTTACAATGGCAACCTAGTTGCCCAGCAATAAACTGTGAAAAGGCCTAAAACGATGCTGATACAAACAATTATGTTAAGATGTAACAACAAATAAGGAAAACGCTGGAGATGACAGTTTTTTCCTTGACTCACGGTCGCAACGCTCCTGTTTTAGCCAAATCTGAAGAAATATCGGAGTTAATATGTAAAAAGGTAAAACCTCCATGACAAATACGTCATTAATCAAATATCCTAGGAAAGATAGGGAAAAGGTTTTTAACTCATGCGTTTAAGAATAATAATGATAGAAAGAGATAGAAAGATAGGGTAAAATGGGAGAGGAAAGTATACAAATCCGGTACCCAACATCTCCCCCCAACTGGTCTATCTACACATCCTCATGCAGCTCGTCATCTCCTCAGATCTGGGTTGGACCGACTGTGATAGGAATGAAGTTGTGAAAGGTCATACTCTTCAGCCATTTTTGTCCCTGGTAGTTTATATCCTTCTATCAAAACAACATCCTTCCACCAGTCTGGATCAACGTTGTATGCAGGAGTATACTGCTCGGCTGGCAACCAGACAAGGGGAAATTGAAATGTCAATCCCATCCATCTGACCCCATAAGTATGAATGCATGCCATGAAACATGGCATTCTCTCTAAATCCCATGCAAAGTTAGGTGCCCCAAATGGTTCTCGTTCTCTAATAGCTAAAGATGACAACATCCACCTTTTCTGACAATTGTCCATCGCTTCTTTACAAAACATCATAATTTGGCCAACACATAAGTTAACACACCATTTCTGGTTTGCCAACATGTCTTCTCTACGGCCCTCAATCTGTAGAAATGTATAATGCTTTTTATAAATGTTTGAGGACTAGCCATGCTCTTTCCTCATCATTAATGGCCTTCCAGCTTGGTTTTCCTCAAATGTGTCCCAGGCCTTCCTCCACTTAATCTGATTGATGGTATAAGAGGTGAAAGCTCTTAAATGGATGTCCCCCACAAATGGAACGGGGTTAAAGGACTGATCATGCCTTAAGTAATACCCATGCATGTAGAGCTCTCACATTAAGTGTTGCCCTGTAATATCATGAACTTTTAAAATACGGATAAATTGAATGGGGTCCTCAATTTCATACCAAATCTCCTTATACATACTTTCAATACAAAATAAAATAAAGTTTTCATGAAGGAACAAGGCATAGCTATATTCAGGGGGTCTGCATGCCATTGCTTATTGTGCCAGGGAGAACATCTGCCCCTTTTCTATCTTTAGCAACTACACCTATTCTTCCAACTCCTCTATTTTGGCCTTCTGTTTGGCCTGCTTCAACCATGCCTTGTGTAACTGATCCATGTACCCTGTGATGACTCCGACGGCCTGTTCTCGAACCCTAGTTGTTTCCTTCTTATGGTTGCTTGCAGCAGACTGCCACTTCTGAATTTCAGTGGCCAATACAAATTCTCGACCTTCAAACAACTCTTCAATCGGGCCAGTCTGGGTAGCTGCAGTGGAGACTTAGATCTTCGACTTTATTGCCCTCCATTTGTATATTTTTACCTTCTTTTTCAATCATGAAACTTGATTCTTCAAATCCCGAACCTCCCTTTTTAGTCTTATGATTTCACTGAACTGCAGCTGATACTTCTTCTTGATAGGTAACCTTCTTTTCTCACACTGTTCAACCCATTCCTGTTTAACAATGAATTCTATTTTTGGGCCTATAACAGGCTCAAAAGGCGGCAAAATGATGCCAGTATTCTCCATGTATTCTTTTGCCAAACCCTTCTAGTCGGGCTCCCTATCTCCAGGGGTTTCTTCCTCTCTGTTCCCTCCAAGAATTTCTGCCATCTAGTCAACAATTTCATTGGCCACTCTGTGTTCTGGTGTTTCCACAGGAGCTTTGTCTTCTTCGCAAACCTCTAAATGTTCTGGTTCGGTAATGGCTGGGCCAATCTTAGCCGTGTCAACAAATTTAAGCACTGGGGGAACAAATACTTCCTCTGTTAGTCGTCTGGGCAAGCGAAATCCCCTCTCCCCTCTAGGTATCATGGACTGGAACGGAGAGTGGGGGACAGACTTATCATCCTCAATTCTAGCTTGAACCGTAACTTCACACGTTATTACCTTAATTTGGGTCGATGTTGGTTCTTGTGGAGCAACATCTATCCCGCAGCTTGTTTCCCTTCTGTCCTCTCACTCTTTGTTCACAATTTCTCCTTCTAGTGTCGATGCAGGTTCTTGTGTGACATTATTGACCTCTTGGTTCATTTATTTTCTACCTTCCTGTTCCTCATGAATTGCCTCTTTCCACAGTTGGTACCAGTTCTTGAGGAACAACGTTGATTTTGCAGGTCAAATCCTCCTGTCTTAGCCAAATTAGGGGTGGTTCTTGTGTAACACCCCTACCTATATCAACATCCATATCTATTTGGGAAGGTGATGTTGTTTATTGCAAAGCAGCATCACTTACCATTTCTCTGTCCGCAATTTCACTCCTTTTTTCTTCAATGAAAAAGTCGATGACTATAAAATAGTATCGACTTCCTTCACAATGTTCATAATTTCTTCCTCTGTGGGCTCTTCAAGTGAGACTGGTTCTTGTGTGGCAGCCTCGGGTTTGCTGCCAATTACCTCCTCCATTCTCATCTCTTCAGGTTCCTCCTGATCAATCATCATATCTTCTTCCTCAGGCTCCTCTTGATCAACTTCCATTTCCATCTCCTTGGGTTCCTCTTGGTCGATTCCCTCTGAATGTTCTTCTTCTGCCAAAACAGCCAAAGAGTCTGGATCTTCTTCTCTAGTGGAAATAATGGCTACCACCTCTTCTTCTGAGGACCCACAGAATTCCACCCAGGAGACCTGAAGCCTGTTTATTGCATGCATAACCAATAATCGCACCAAACCATGATTGGAAAGCACTGCCAGCATTCGGCGTGAACGTCGAGCATCCTGTGCCATATGCTGCAGTTGTTTCAAGACGAAGAAGGGCATGTTTAGGGCATGCACCTAATCCTGTGGAAATCGGAGGTGCGTTAGAATTTTAAAGTGATACTTGAACAAGGTTGAGGCCTAGCCCTTGCAGGTAATGTATTTTATTACAAAACCTGCAACTTCATTCCAAGGATATGGTACCGTTCGATGCTTGTATCATTTGCCCATTTGAATGACACTTTATCCTTCTTGTAAGAACAATTCGGGAAATTCTGAAAGAGAAACTTTCTGAGAAAACCATTGTTTCCCCTGCTGTCTTAGCCCACTAACCTGTGCGATTTCATCTTCTGTGATAGTAACTTCCAAACCTCTAACCCGCGAATAATTCTCCTCTAAATTGAGCTCCAATTCCATTGTGATTCCTCCATTAAACCCTTGCAATCTGTCAAAGTAGGTATCCCACCTTGCATCGACAAAGACTTGCAAAACCTCTCGATTGATGCAGACTGAAGCCGTGTTCTCAGGTTCAAGCCGCACAGCCAGCCCATCCATACTATGGAGACTTGTAGAAGCACTTCCTGTAATAGCAGACCGTTGGGAAAGGTGGTGGGTACCAAATTCAGAGAAATAACATGGTGAAATTGGAAAGGTGGTAATGGTAAATACGACTGGTAACTCTCAAAAACCAAGAAAAATCATGAAATAATATGGTAAGTGTGGTGAAATATAAATAATAATTGTTTGTATAGGGTATATGAGACATCTTACGGATCTCGATACGTATTAAATGATGATACCACATATTGATGGGAATCGTAAGGTGTGCCATGAGCGGATTGTCATACTTGATTTATGAGGCAACTATTATGCCATCCTTGACATGATGGCACCCCCCCCCCCACAACTTAAATTTTTTCCGTCCATGGCATTAAATTTTTCACATGGGATATTTAATTAAATCAGTAAAAGTCACATGGAGGCGTACCTGACAGCCTACCTGGACGATGTGATGATTGGTAGGGTGACGATGCAGTAATGATGTGGATGGAGTAATAGCATCAGAGTAATAGCATTGGAGTAACAGCATCGGTGTAATAGCACCGGTGTAAAAACATCATAGTAACAGCATCTGAGTAACAGTATCAGTGTAATAGCATTGGAGTAACAACATCTGGCGTAACAACATCGGAGTAACAACATCTGGTGTAACAAAATCGGAGTAACAACACCCAATGTAACAGAAATGTGGTATAACAACATCGGGAGTGTCAGGATCGAGTAGCATCATCGGAGTAACAGTGTCTAGTGTAACAACATCTATAGTGACAACAGTGCGAGTAGCAGAATCCGAAGTAATGCAATGTGAGTAACAGGATCTGGTGTAACAACAGTGCAAGTAACAACATCTGGTGCAACAGCATCGATCAAGGAGTAATAGCATTGAGTAGCAGTGTTTTGGTGTAACGGCATCATGAGTAGCAGCAACTGAATAACAGCACCATGAGTAGAAGCAACTGAGTAATAGCACCATGAGTAGCAGCAACCGAGTAACAGCACCATGAGTAGCAGTAATTGATTAACAACACCATGAGTAGCCACAACTGAGTAACAGCACCATGAGTAGCAACGACTGATGCTTTGGGAAATTTTTCTTTGATTTTTACTCCTTAGTAGTAACTCCTGCAAAAAGACAACAAAATAAAACATAATTCTTTATTCTTTATTATTATTATTATTATTATTATTTTATTTTTTTACAAAAAGGGTGCAGAGGAATAATTCTCTACGCTGATGACCTTCAAACCAGATTTCTCAGAGAGGTGTTTAATAAAGGCATCCTTAGAGGTTGGGCAGTGGTACAATCTCAGGCGATGTCCATTGACTATAAATGAAGCATGTGTATCATCATTTGTGACTAGCCTAACTGTTCCATTATCAAATACAATGTCCACCTCATAAGGTCACATCCAATGAGTGCAAAGATTTCCTTTAAAATCCTTAAAGCGGGAGTCATAAAGTAGTGCCCAATCTCCACTTTGAAACACCTTATTTTTAATAAACTTATCATGCCATTTCATTCTCTGTTGTTGAATAGTTGTATTTCTCTGGACAGCCATTGAACGAATTTCATCTAGTTCATTGAGCTAGGCCACTCGGTGTTTCTGGGCATCTGACAGATCCAAACCAACTTCAAGAGCTGTTCTGAGCGTACTGATTTTGATTCTATTCAAAACAATGGGGATTTCCCATAAACCAGCTTGAATGGTGAAAACTCGGTTGTACTTCACCATGTTGTTCTGTACACCCAAAGATCTTCTGGCAGCTTCTAAGCCCAATCCCGATGATGGTAAGCCATAGTTTTTGTCAAGATGTTTTCCAATGTCTTGTTTGTGCTTTCCACTTGTCCATTTTCCTGGGGGTGGTATGGAGATGTCACTCTGTGCTTGACCCCATATTTTTGCATGATATTTTCTATCTTGTGTGATGTGAATTGTGCCTCTCCATCTGAAACAATCTCTCTTGGAGTACCATAACAAGCAAAAATTTCTTCAAATAGAAAATTTGAGACTGCCTATTATGTTGCTTTCGCAACAACTTTGTCTTCCACACACTTAGTCATGTAATCAGTAGAGACCAAGATGTGGACTTTCTGCTAGGAGGGTGGGTTAAAGGGTCCAACGAAGTCAATAGCCCATTTCTCAAAAGGCTCGAGGACTACCTATGCCTGCAAAGGCATTTCATCAACTCGACCGAGCTGTCCCATACGTTGGAAACTATCACACCTCCTAACATAATTCCAAGCATCATGAAAAAAGGAAGGCCAATAATATCCCATTTGTAGCACCTTATGGCATGTTCTTTGGTCCACAAAATGTCCTCCACAAGGGCCATCATGGGCAGCTTTCAATACCTCATAAATATCATCTTCAGACACACAGCACCAGATCTGCTTATCTCCTCCTGTATGAAAAAGGTATCGTGTCATCCAAGAATATCGGGCACTATGATGAATAATCTTCCATTGTTCCCTGTATGACAAATGAGGAGGCAATTTCCCTGTAGTAAGATAGTTCGAAATATTTGCATACCACAGTGGTTTAGTGGAAACTGCAAAAATATGTTCATCGGGAAAACTGTCTTCTACAGGTGTGCATTCATCATTGTTATCCATTCTAGATAGGAAATCAGCTACTACATTATCTTTTCCTGGCTTATCTACTATTGTAATATCAAATTATTGAAGCAATAGTAACCATCTCGTAATACAGGCAGGAGTAATAGGTTTATTAATCAAATACCTGATTACTGCATGATTATTATGGACAATAGTAGAATACCCAATGATGTAGTGCCGAAACTTATTGACAGCATAAATGACAGCTAAGGATTCTTTTTTTTTCACTGTATAGTTTAGTTTAGCATGAATTAAATTCTTTTTGACATAGTAGATTGCATACGGTGTTTTGTCTACCTTTTGTCCTAAAATAGCCCCTATTACTGTCTGAGAATCATCAATATGTATGTGAAACGGTAATGCCCAATCAGGTCTTCAGAGGATTGGAGCCGTGCACACCAGCCCCTTAATTTTCGTGAAAGTTGTCTCACAATCTTCAGTCCATAAGAATTATGCATCTTTTGTTAGCAATTGAAATAGTGGATGTGCTATTTTAGCAAAATTCTCTATAAAGTGCCTGTAATAACTAGCACAACCAATAAAGCTACGTACCTGTGTGGGTGTTTTGGGTACCAGGAAGTGTAATATTACCTATACTTTAGCCGGATCAACTCGAATTCCAGCGGCTGAGAGAAAATGTCCCAATACTACTCCTTCTTCCCTCTTCATATGGCATTTGACTGTACTCAGATATACATGGGTCTGTTTACATTTTTTGAGTATTTTCTCTAAATTTTCAAATCCTTCCTCAAATGAGTTTCCATATGGAGTAAAATCATCCATGTAGATTTCAACGCTATCATCAACCAAATCAAAAAATATTCCCAAGATTTCCCTCTGCAAGGTAGCACGAGCATTACACAGACCAAACGGGAGGACCTTGTATGCAAAGTTTCCCCAAGGGCATGTAAAATTGGTTTTATCCTGGTCTTCCGAGGCTATTTGGCTCTAGTTATATCCACTGAATCCTTCTAGGAAGGAAAAGAATTTCTTCCCAGCCAAGGTATCTAGGACCTGGTCAATGAATGGCAAAGGAAAAAGGTATTTTTGAGTTGCCTTATTTAGTTCCATGTAATCTACACAAATCCTCCATTTACCATTCTTTTTGGGAATGATAACTAGTGGGGATACCCATTGGCTATCTGAGATGGGATAAATGAATCCTACATCCAACAATTTTTGTAATTCTTCTTTAACAATGTTTTTGAGAGGAGGATTCATCCTCCGTTGAGGTTGTCTTATAGGGCGGAAATATTCCTTAATATAAATATGATGAGTGCGTAGGGTGGCAAGGATACCCTTCATGTCGGTATAATCCCAAGAAAAAGCTTCCTGGTGATCTTGAAGGAATTTCAAAAGTTGTTTGTTCTAAGATTCGGACAGGTTTGGGTTGATATTGAGTGTCTTCCTTGGTTCAATCTCGATTGGAGTACTATTGTGGGATGAGGTTACAGGAATGTACTCAATGTCATCTTCTGGTTCAATGTTTTCCTGTGTCTCACAACTCATAGCAGATTCTAGAATATGTCGAGTTGAATCAGAAACATAATTGGAATCATTAATAAAATCGTTAATGGCATCATCTTCAGTTTCTATTTTAAATTAAAGGGCCTGCCCAATAGTGAGAACTAGTCTAACATCTTCGTTTTCAAGTTTAGGCTCTTCCACAAGTAGAGGTTTCTGACTGGGTAATGACTTTTTAGATGGGATTGGTTCTATAGGAGGATAAAGCCTGAGATTCTTCGTAATTGTCCCATTTGATATGATCATGTGCCCAGATCAGCACCCTATGTAGGCAACTGTAGTTGAAAGCCAGGTTCTTCCTAGGATTAATGGGTGACCACCTACTGAAGATCGGGTCTGCAAAATAAGGAGGTCCACAAGGTAATTCCATAAGTCTACTGAAATGATCACATCCTCTAATTTCCCTACTGTTTTAATTTTTGATCTGTCTGCAAGTTCCAGGATAGTAGGGGTTGGTTTAATGTTTGCAAGTCCTAATGTGTTCATTGTTTCAGTAGTAATAATGTTAATGGCCTCTCCCAAATCCACCAGCACGTTTGGGATTTCCACCCCATTAATCTGTACTGTTAGAATCAAGTTCCCAGGGTCTTCGTATTTTACAGGAATGATTTTTCCTAACATGATATCAGATAGTCTGCCCACTACATGAATGGTTAATGGATCCTTAGGTTTCCTCCCTGGTTTCTTTGAGTAGTATTCTTTCAAATTTTTTGCATATATAGGTAAATCCCTCATAGCTTGTAACGGTGGTATTTTAATAAAGATATTCTGCAGTTCCCCTAGGAATTCAAAATATGCTTGAGGGTTTGGCTTACTCAAGGTAAATCTTTCTGGGTATGGAGGAGAAGTTAAATGACCTTGATTAGGAACAGCTTAGAGAGTTGTCTGATTTATTATGTTTTGATCTAAATTCTCCCTCACTGTTATTTGTTCTGGTTCTATGTCTTCACTATCAAATTGTTCTGTAATAATGGGTGAAGTAGGTGCATTTACTACCTGGCCAGACCATAGATTTATTTCATTGAGCCCCATGGTAGAAATGTTGTAGGATGGAAGGTTCATAGAATCTATTTGCTGGACCCATTTATTGTTTGGATTCAGGTTAGGCTGGATAGGAATCTGGGGTCTAATGGCTGGGTTTCCTGGGGTACGTTGGAAGGCAACTAAAGTTTTTGTTGAGGCATAGGTTGAGGAAATTGTCCAATAGGAGAGGGTCCCTACCAGGTCTGATTCCATGAAGGATTCGGACTGGCTTGAGGAACCCATTGTTGCCAAGGGGGATACTGATATTGAGACCACATCGCTAAAAATGGTGCAGATTGGGGACCCATATTGAAATTGTTAAGGAACTGAGATGGGTCCGGAAACATACCTAAATTCATAGGTGGTGGTCGAGGTTGCCATGGTTTCTTCTACCCCATGAATTACAGTTGGTCTACTGTGCTTTCTTCACTTTCTCCTTGGAAAATTGCTTTCATATCGGGAAAGGAAGGACATGAACTGGTCACGTGAGCCTATTCACAGATCACGCAGGCTTCCACCGTGTTCAACGGGCATTCCTTCAAAGGGTGCTTCTTTTTGCACTGAGGGAAAAATATAGCCATGCTTTTTTCCAACTCTATCTTCTTTTGTTTTTCCTGTAGAGTGTCCATCTAGGCTGATAGTGTTCTCATAATATCGGTTCTTAGATTTTCCAATAGATTTCCAATTTCTGCTTTTGTGACCCCTCCACCAGAAGTCTTTAATGACCGAATCCCCTGTCCACTTCTTGTAGCTCCTCGTGAACACTTGATATAGTAATTACAGATATTTTAGATGTTTTCTTTTGAAATATCCCCTTTTACCACTATATTCAGAAGTTGCAGAGAGTCTTCCCTAAGTGCTCGGAGAAGAATGATCTTCAGAATTTCTTTGTCCAGGTCACTATGTCCAAACCTCCGCAATATGTATTTAAATTGTTCTACATAGTCCTTCATATTTTCATCCTCTTTCTGTGCAAATTTAAATATTTATTCCTTAATTTCATGGGACTTAAAATAACCTTGGTACTTCTCCAATAAATCTTCTTTCATTCCTTCCCATGAGGTAATTGTACTCCCTCCTAGACCCATAAACCATCTCAGGGTTGTCCCCTTTAGGGTAGCAGGAAATATCTTCAATTTTTGGGCATCAGAAATATAGTCATATCTGCGGAAAACAATGTTAAACTCAAACAGGAACGTATCAGGGTCTTCAGAAGAGAGCCCATGAAAACTAGGCAGGGTTGTTAAAGGGATGGGTCTCGTTGGTACATCACCTGTGACGTTTCCAATGGGAAAATTAATGGAGGAACTTACAGGTGCCATAAATACCCTCCAATAGTCACTTGGAATCTCGACTGGTTCCACAGCTGGTATCTGGAGTGATTCAACCGTAGAAGGTTGCACCACGCTACCCTGGTCCCTTGGTGACTCAAAATCTTTCAAAAATTCCTTTACAAGATCAGAATCGTTTGGTTCAACAACATGAATTTTTACAACACTGCCTTGGTCTCTTGGGGATGAAAACCCTTTTTAAGGTTCTTCTTCCCAGTTAGAACTACTCAGTTCTTTTGATCCCCTACTCGCCACTTTTTCCCCTTCTACTGCTAATAAGGATGCCTCCTCCACTGATACCTTGTTGGTTAAATCTTATGTCATAGAAAGAACACCTTCTGGTACCGTGGATGGCACTATTTTCTCTACAGTCTGCCCTTCGAACTTCATCTGGAATCTAACCCTAACAGCAGAATGAGACGATGCCTCAGATCTAGATTTTTCAATAATTTCCTGAATGTATGTCTTCCTTCCCCGATCCTTCCCCTTATTTGGGGGTCTTCCTCTGCCCCTCTTATTTAGATCCTTGTTCATACAAATTGTGAAGAGGGTTCATCAAAAGGAATCAACAATCGCTCAGGCCCCGAAGTAGTACAGATAACTTCCTCCCCAGGATGAGAAAAGGGATTCAAACAGAAAAATAAAAAGAAAAATCAAAGTTCAGAACCTGAAGCAGAGTACTAACATACCCTCCCCAGGATGAGAAGTTGGCCCCTAGAAGAAAGCAACAGGAAATAAAAGCAGAAAAATTGGAACTACGCCTAGAACTTAGGGAAAGGTTACAAAATACCCTCCCCAAGACAAGGGATTAATATTTAATGAGAGAAAAAAATAGAACAAAGCAGAAAGAAAAACAACATGCTATGCTCAGGGCTTGGAGCAGGGTAATAAATTCTCTCCCCAAGACGAGAGATCGATTCTACAGAAAAAATAAAATAAAATAAAAAACAAGAAAGAAAGAAAAGAAAAACAAAAAAACACAAAGCACTTACACTCAAGACTTGAAGCTGAGCAATAAATTCCCTCCTCAGGATGAGAGATCGACCCTGAGATCTGTTGCAAAGCCTATTCTTGCACCTGTTAGCCCTCCCTGGCAACGGCGCAAAAATGTTGGTGTCTGGATATGAACAGAATTCAACCCTTTTCTCCACATAAATTATCAACTCGAGGGCATTAGTTATTCCAAGACTAATGGCAAAGTATATGCAAATACAAGCACATGATCTGCTGTAGATCACAGGTTTAATCCATAACACACAGATCACTGTAACAACAATGAAATGAACTATAGAAATTAAAGGGCATCCATAGCAATTAAACGTAAATTGTAACAGTAATAAAGAAATCACACTAAAACACAACACTGCAAGGAAAAAAGGAAAACGCAGCACCTGATCATAAGAGTGGGCCCAACTCTCTGATTAGGGCTACAGTAAACTCACGAATTATAGTAGAAACAACAAGCTATTGTGCATTCAATTAATGATAAAAGAGATTCATTACAAGATCTATATGTCAAAGGGCTTAACCCCGATTCACAGCCCGCAAGCCTCTTTATACAATTGTCCTGAAACCATCGATTCCTCTCATCAACTACATAGTTACAAAAATATATCTTGTTACAATGACAACCTAGTAGCCCGACAAGAAACCGTGAAAAGGCCTAAAATGGCGCTGATACAAACAAGTATGTTACGTTGTAATGAAAAATAAGGAAAATGCTAGAGATGATGGGTTTTTCCTCGATTCACGATCGCAACGCTCCTGTTTTAGCCAAATCTGAAGAAATATCGGAGTTAATATGTAAAAAGGTAAAACCTCCATGACAAATACTTCATTAATCAAATATCCCATGAAAGACATGGAAAAGGGTTTTACCTCATGCGTTTAAGAATAATAATGGTAGAAAGAGATAAAAAGATAGGGTAGAATGGGAGAGGAAAGTATACAAATCCGGTACCCAACAATAACTTAACTGATTGGTAACCGTATTAAATTCATTTAAATGGTCAGCAATAGATCCACCATCTGACATCTTCATATTAAATAAATGTTTCATAAGAAATACCTTATTTGAGGCTGAGGGTTTTTCATATAGTTTAACCAATGCCTTAATTAAACCCTGTGTTGTTGTTTCCTTCAAAATATTGAAGGCTATCGATGCCGCGAGGCACAGTCATATTATTCCAAGTTCCTTTCTATCGAGAATTTCCCATTCTGAATTTTTCATACTCGACGACTTCTTTATTTTTTTGCTCAAATTTAGGTACAAATATTTCTGATATAGATAATTTTCCATCTGCATCTTCCACAATGGGTAGTTTTGGTCAATAAATGTCTCGACCCTAAACCTACCATATTCCACCATTTCTCCCACTCGAACCAGGAACCCTTCTTTCCTGCGGGTTTATCAACCAAATATAGCTTCGGCTCTGATATCGGTTGTTAGAAAAATTATATATGACAGAGAAATGGAACACATAAAATATGCGGAAACTCAAACGCAGAAAACATTTAAAACAAGAGAGACACATACATACATGGTTCACCCAATTTGGGCTACATCCACCCTAAACAACCATTTCTTCCTTTATATTATCTAGCAAGATGAAGAGATGCAACCTACAGTAGATCTGATGTAATATCCTCTACTCTCTCTCACAGTCCCCCTTTCTATTTCTTGCTCATAATACACATACAATACACAGCCACAATACAATACCCTCATACAAAACGAGAGGTTGCCTTCTAGGGAAAAAAACCCTTCATTAAACATAACTTCTACTGTCAGATCATCCACCCAATGAATGGCCGAGATGGACTACAAAATTACAATATTTTACAATTCAATTTTACATTTGTTTTTAGCTTCGGGGGCGTTACCCCCGAAACCCCTGTCGTGGGACTGCTGGACCCCAGACCCCCCAACCGGGGGGGATCATCCCCCCAAACCCCCGCGAAGAGGACAAGTACCCCCCACAACCCCCCGTGTGGAGGGATGTACAATATTCCTGGGGTATACATCCAGATGAAACAAAGACCTCTAAATCACAATGAAAATCAGGCTCTACACCCAACACAATTTAACATCTTATTTTGCTCCTCGTTATGGCATTGTTTTTATCATCCACTTTAGATTCCTTTTTAGCTTCCTTTGTAGCTCTCGTTTTAGCTTCCATTTTAACTTCCAATTTTTATTCCTCATTTATTGTAAAATATTTTCTTGAGACTCTCTCATTCGAATCACATGATGGCTATATAGAGAGGTTAATTTGCTCTCCTTTTTTTGCACTTCAAACACATATACATTGTTTATCTTCTATTCAATGTAAAGTGGTCCAATATTTGTAAGATATTCTCATTACACTTATGGTTTGAAATCAGTGATTAAAGATATTCTTAATTTACTTATGATATGAATTCAAAGGTTTGAGATCTACTCATAATACTTATGATCTAAAGTCGAAGAATTGTGACATATATATTGGTTCAATATCTTGTCAATTTCTTGGAGATTTGTGTCATATATATTGGTTTGAGATCGAGTCTATTTCTCTAAGATATGTGCCATATGTATCGTTTTGAGACCTTATCTATTTCTCTAATACATATGGAATATATATTTGTTTGAGATCTAATCTATTTCTCTTAGATATGTGGCATATATATTGATTTGAGATTTGATCTATTATGTGATATATTGAGAGGATTAACCTTGCATTTTTTATCTTGTTGGAAGACATTATGAAGAGGATCTTAGCACTTGTGGAATCCATCTTGTGGTTTTGATGTATTGTTGAAGGATCTCTGTCAGGAAATTAAGATATTTCTTTTGTATAACTTGGGACCACCATTCATAATATTTTTTTAATAGTCTCCAAGCCAGGTTAGCACCTAAATTTGATTTCATACAAACAAGGTCCTTTAAACACAGGCCCCCTTCTTATTTTGAACTTTTAATTGTGCTCCAATTAACTAAGTTGATTTTTTTTCATTTTTTTTTCCATCTTTCCACATAAGCTTTCTTATACACCTACTAATATGATCCAATATTCCTTTAGGGGAAAATACGATTGAGCTCTGGAATATATACAAAGGGTAAAATATGATTGAGCTCTGGAATATATACAAAGAAAACAAGGTGGATTATATCAATACCATTCTTCTAGCTAAACTTAGCCAACTAGTGCCCCAGGAAACCATTTTCTTTTGAATTTTTAAAATTATGTTATGTAAGTATTTAGTAGTGGTCCCTTTAAAAGATATTGGAATACCAATGTATTTAAAAGTCTTCCAGTCCTTTTCATAGCTAAAGCCTAAGATATCAGTGAGTTGATTGAGATTTTTAGGAGTACAATACCATTCATAAATTCTACATAATTATACAATACCTAACCTTATAATATAACCTTTCATCGGGTCTAACAAATAACAATTGAAGTTGAAGCAAAACCTATACACAACTTTCACATAATTGTAGTTGAAGAAAAACTTGGATTTCTGTATGAAATATGAAGCAAAATTATTTAAGGGTCAAACTAAACATATAATAATTCAAAAATGTGTAAAATAATTAAATAAACAATCTATAATTTTAATCAATCATAATATCCAATAAATGAAGCCTTGGCATGCATTTTAGTGAAGCAAGGAAATTTTGGACTACTTCACAAAAATGCACGTCCAACCTTAATTACAAGGCCAAATTTAAAGATCCATATTGGAGAGTACTTTTTTACTCATAATTAAACTTAATTTTTCACATAGAAATTTATGTTGTGCAAGAATATGCCAAATTGGATTGATTTCGTAGGGCTAAATTCAAGGTTTTTGTGCCTCAAATGAATGCACATCTGGACATGTACTTAATTGATTATGTGATAATGATAATTCCAACCTAAATATGAAATTATTTTATGCAACATATCATAGTCATTTTATAAAGGAAATGTTATACACTGAAATCCAATTTTCTTAGAATAATAATTGATCATATTTGCCAATGATCACAATTGTAACAAATATTCACTCCTAGGCCAAACAGAGTACACTCTTGGTAATGAAATTTGAAATGGGACATGATTAGACAATTCTTATCATTATGATATAAACTTGCATCGTGTCTAATAAATATCCTACATAACTATGTTACCCACTTATACACAACTTTCATATAAGGCAAGTCAAAGAAAAAATTAAAATGTTTTATGAAATATGAAGTATAAATATTTAAGCTCAAATTAAATATATAACAATGTACAAGTTTATAGAATAATTAAATAAACACTACAATTTGAATCAATCATATTGGCCAATAAATGAAGTATGGGCGTGCATTTTAGTGAAGCAAGACAATTTTGGTATGCTTCACAAAAATGCACGCCCAACCTTCATTTGAAGGCAAAATTGAATGGCTAAACTTTGAGAGTATTTTTTAATCATAATTAAACTTTAATACAATTAAATTTTTCTAATTTATTGATCTAAACTTCAAATTTAATGTAAATGAAAGTGTTGGAGCAATCGTAGTTCATGATGTCTCCCCAAAAGTGTCAACAGTTTGTGAACAACATAAACTCACTGAAAGAAGATTATTGTGTAAAATTAGTAATTTAATATTACACAATTTGAATCAATCAAATTTTCAAATAAATTAATCCTATGCATGCATTTTGGTGAAGCAATTCCATTTCGGCCTGCTTCACAAAAATGCATGCACTACCTTCATTTCAAGTCCAAATTGAATGATTCAACTTGGAGAGTAATTTTTAATGCATAGGTAACATTAATACAATTAAATATTTTTAATTTTTCGCTTATATATTTTTGTTGTTCAATAATACTCCAAATTTCATGTATTTCATATGGTAAAAGTGTTGGGTATGTGTTATATTCTTTCCACGATTAGCCCCACGCGCTGTATGTTGCGTCGGGCGTAGCTGGGGGGTCACGAGGGGCGAAGCATGGTTTTGCACATGGTTTTGGGGTTCGATGGTTTTCGGCCCCTGGTATTTTTGTAGATCCGGTCAAGGGAACTATGGTTATGTTCTAATCCAGGGTTAATGGATTGGGGTTTATGTATGCTCCGGCATGTATATATATGTGTTGTAACACTAAAAGGAATATAATGAAAAATCAAGCTGGTCGTCCAGATTTGGGATCCAGAGGAAAATCTCTGTGTTTATCTGTTTTATGTTTTATGCTCTTGCTATTGTTTATTTTCTATTATAAGAATCGTGTGTAGATATTTCTGATTCAGGGTTAAAACCTACATTTGGTATCAGAGCTGTTTCGGCTTCAAGGGGACGCCTTTGTTGTTGAGGGTTTTTTGCTCGGGCCTGTGGTAGACCTTGTTCAGTGGGAGATCTGTGGGATCGATTCTTGCGGTGAAAGAAGATGGCGAGCGACGGAAAGATAGAGATCGAGAAATTTAATGGTCAGAGTTTTGAGTTGTGGAAACTCAAGATGGAGGATCTGCTGGTGGATAAAGATCAGTGGATCGCGGTAGATCCAGGTACTAAACCAACGGCGATGTCAGATGAAGACTGGAAGAAACTGGATCGGAAGGCTAAAAGCACAATACGGTTGTGTGTCTCAGATTCAGTATTGTTGAATGTATCTGGGGAAGCTACGGCGAAGACCTTGTGGGAAAAACTTGGGACTTTGTACCAATCTAAGTCTCTGGTGAATAAGTTGTTCCTGCGGAAAAAGCTGTATAACCCGAGGATGAAGGATGGAGACTCGGTGACAGAGCATCTGAACGCCTTCAATACTGTGGTAAGTCAGCTGTCGTCTGTTGATATTAAAATCTCAGATGAAGATAAGTGCATCAGTTTGTTGTGCTCTCTACCAGACTCGTGGGACAGTCTCGTTATTGCAATAGGTAGCAATACAACTACCTTGAATTTTGATGACATTGTCTCAGCCTTGCTGTCGGAGGAAATGAGACGGAGAAATATGGAGGGTCAGAATGGAGATGCCTTATCTGTACGAGGAAGGTCCCAGAACAGAAACAAGAATAAGGTTTCTAGTGGGAGATCTAAATCTAGAGGGAGATCTAAATCTCCTGGAAAGTTTGTAAAGGTGTGCTGGAAATGCGGAAAGGAAGGGCACTACAAAAAGGAATGCAGATCTAAAGCTCCCGAGAAAGGAAAGGGATCTGATGAAGGTCCTTCTGCAGAGGCAAAAACCACCTCGGATGAAGGTGGGGATGTGTATTTGGCTTCTTCTTCAAATACACATGTAGATCATGAGTCATGGTTGATCGACTCAGGTGCATCCTTTCACTTCACTCCCCATAGGGAGTGGTTCTGCGAGTATGAGAAATATGATGGTGGTGATGTCTTCCTAGGGGATGATAGGAGGGCCAGAATCATCTGACGTGGAAAGGTCAAGCTGAAGCTGCAAGGTGGAAGGATTAGAACACTTCCTGGTGTTCTGCATATTCCTGCATTGGCCAGAAATCTGATTTCTGTAAGCAAGATGGATGATGCAGGTGTAAAAACAGTGTTCAAGAAAGATGCCTGCAAGATGGTTCGGGGAGCACTGGTATTAATGCGGGGAGTTCGGACTGGAACTCTGTACAAGCTACAAGGTAGCACTGTTATTGATGAGTGTAACAGTTCTGTGGTTCCTGAAAGTGGGATGGAAAGTCTAGTTGTCTCTGGAGAAAAGACCATGCGATGGCATCAAAGGCTTGGACATATTGGAGAGAAGGGCCTTCGGATACTACATAGAGATGGTATGGTAGAAGGTATGTCTAATTTTTCTTTGGATTTTGATTTCTATGAACATTGTGTATATGGGAAGCAGAATCGGGTGAGTTTTCCTTCTGGTGCTAAGAGGGCAAAGAAGATATTAGAACTTGTGCATAGTGATGTGTTTGGACCTGTGTCAGTTCCATCACTGGGAAATTCTGTGTACTATGTTTCATTCATAGATGACTTCTCAAGGAATACATGGATATATTTCTTGAGGAAGAAATCTGAAGTCTTTGACAAATTTAAAGAATTTAAGGCTCTGGTGGAAAACCATACAGAGAAGAAGATAAAGGCGTTGAGGACAGATAATGGTGGGGAGTTCTGCAAGAAGGAATTTGAAGAGTTCTGTAAGAAGTGTGGTATAGAACGACAGAAGACTACTCCATACACACCTCAGCAAAATGGAGTTGCAGAAAGAATGAATAGAACACTGATGGAAAAGGCAAGAAGCATGCTCAGTGGTACCGGTTAGGACAAGAATTCTGGGCAGAGGCAGTGGAGACTGCATGCTATCTGGTTAACAGATCACCTTCATCAGTGTTGGAGGATAAGACTCCACATGAGGTATGGACTCGTAAGAAACCCTCTCTTTCACATCTAAGGGTATTTGGATGTGATGCATATGTACATGTTCCAAAGGAGAAAAGGACCAAGTTGGATAATAAATCTGAAAGGTGCATCTTTATTGGGTATAAGGATGGTTTAAAGGGTTACAAGCTTTGGAACCCACAAACAAGGAAGGTTGTGTACAGCCGAGATGTGGTGTTTAGAGAAGTGAAAGATGTTGTTAAACATGAAGTCCTACCAAAGGAACCTGAGAAGATAGAGTTTGAGCTAAAGGAGGATGAATCAGACTCTACAACAGAAGAAGACTCAGAAGATAAAGAGCCACAAACTCCAGCTTTGAGAAGATCAGTTCGGGAAAGAAGGCAACCAGAAAGGTATAGTCCATCTGCTTTCTGTTCAGGTTTTGCCTTAACTATAACTGATGATGATCCCATAACTGTTAGGGAGGAAGTAGATTCAGAGGATGGAAAACTCTGGAAGGAGGCCATGGTTGATGAAATGGAATCCTTGCACAAAAATGAGGCATGGGATTTGGTGGAGTTGCTGGTTGGAAGGAAGCCCATCGGGAGAAAATGGGTGTTTAAGAAGAAGATGAATGTAGAAGGAAAGGTGGAGAAATACAAAGCTTTATTGGTAGCAAAAGGTTATTCCTAGGTGCCGGGAATTGATTTTGGTGATATTTTTCTCCTGTTGCCAAAGTTACTTCTATTAGATTACTTTTATCTGTTGCTGCTGCATTTGATTTTGAGATAGAAAAGATGGATGTGAAGACAACATTTCTTCATGGGGATCTAGAAGAGGAGATCTACATGAAGCAACCTGAAGGCTTTATGGTGAAGGGTAAGAAAGAACTGGTATGCAGGTTGAAGAAGTCTCTGCATGGGTTAAAACAGTCACCAAGGATGTGGTATCAGAAATTTGATACCTATATACGGGGACTTGGCTTCACTAGAAGCAAGGAGGATCAATGTGTTTATTTTAAATTAATTGGTGACCGTGTTATTTATTTGGTCTTGTATGTGGATGATATGTTGTTGATTGGAAATGACAAAGAAATTATCCAAGATTTGAAGACCCAACTGTTCTCCAAATTCGACATGAAGGATCTTGGTGCCGCAAACTATATTTTGGGCATGAAAATTAAGAGAGATCGGGCAAAGAGGAAGCTCTAGTTAAACTAGAGGAAGTATGTCGAGACTATATTGCAGAGGTTCAATATGCAGGATAGTAAACCGATGAATGTTCCTATTCCTGTAGGTGTAAAGCTGTCTGCTGAACAGTGTCCCAAGACACAAGAAGAAGAGGAGGATATGTCCCGTGTTCCATATGCAAGTGCAGTGGGTAGTTTGATGTATGCAATGGTCTATACTAGACCAGACATTGCACATGCAGTGGGAGTATTGAGCAGGTTTATGTCAAACCCAGGGAAGGAGCATTGGACAGTAGTGAAGCGGGTTTTCATATATTTACGTGGCACTAGTGATTATGGCTTGTGCTACCAGGGAAGACCAGGATTGGAAAGAATGTTGGACATTCGTGGTTTTGTTGATGCAGACTGGGTTGGAGATCCGGACCAAAGAAGATCTACAAGTGGGTATGTGTTTAGCCTATTTGGAGGTGCAGTCAGTTGGATGAGTAAAAGACAGTCTGTAGTGGCTCTTTCAACTACAGAGGCAGAATACATAGCAGCCACTCATGCAAGCAAGGAAGCAGTTTGGTTGTAGATATTGTGTTCAAGTATGGGGTTGGTACAGCAAGCTATAAGGATAGACTGTGATAGCCAAAGTGCAATTTTCTTGGCTAAGAACCCTGCTTATCATTCAAAGACAAAGCATATTGATGTTCAATATCACTTTGTTAGAGATATGGTTGAGGCTAAAAGGGTGTTGCTGGTAAAGGTGGACACTTTGAAGAATGTTGCAGATGCATTGACAAAGTCTGTGAGCACTCAGAAGTTCTCTTCGTGTAGAGAAACAATGGGTGTTGAAGAATTGGGCCAATGACTAAGCTTTCCTGGGCCCCCGTGGGCAAAGAAAACAACAAGTGGGAGAATGTTGGGTATGTGTTATATTCTTTCCACGATTAGCCCATGCACTGTATGTCAGCCGGCGTAGCCGGGGGTCAGCGAGGGGCGGCGTCCCTGCCTGGGCCCCGAGTGCGCCGCCCCCCCCCGCCAAAATTTATATTTTTGCAAAGTGACTCAATTTGCTAAAGCATCCGCCCATTCTCAGCATGGTTTGCACATGGTTTTGGGGTTCGGTTTGCTTTTCGCCCCCTGTATTTTTGTAGATCCCATCAAGGAACTACGGTTATGTTCTAATCCAGGGTTAATGGATCGGGGTTTATGTATGCTCCCGCATGTATATATATGTGTTGTAACACTAAAAGGAATATAATGAAAAATCAAGCTAGTCGTCCCGATTTGGGATCCAGAGGAAAATCTCTGTGTTTATCTGTTTTATGTTTTATGCTCTTGCTATTGTTTATTTTCTGTTATAAGAATCGTGTGTAGATATTTCTGATTCAGGGTTAAAACCTACAAAAAGGTAGGATTTGTGTGCCTCAAATAAATGCACACCAAGAATGTTTGGGAACAAGGGGATGGGCTAAGAAAACAAAATTTAATTTTAATAGTTGAAACTTGTATTTTCTTGGTTAAAACCCTATAATTAAGGGTGTATGACATTATTTTAGTATTATTTAGGTTTAAATGTTGTCTAGGGATAAATAAAGAGATAGCACCTAGGGTTTTCAGGGTCTATTTTAGGGTTTTCTATATTGTACATATTTTTTAGGGTTAGAAGTTTAATATTAGGTCAAGTGACCTAGTTAGGGTTTGGAAATAAATAGGTAAGTAGAATGGAGAAAAATAGGTTTAGTTCTTGTTTGTTGTTTTAAAATTAAGTCTAAGTAGATCTAGGGTTCCAATACCACTCATCGATTAGAAAAGTCTTGAAAAGGAATTCCCAAACACATGAACATAAAAATATTTATTTGATATAATCCTAGGCATGAGAGTTTGGTAAATCTCTTAGCCTAACATGTTTCATTTTTCCCTCCATAGCTCAAATTACATCCCTTCGAATCTTAGGTCATGAGCCTGCAACCGTTCTTTGATTTCAAATACTTGTAGCATTTAAATCCCTAACCTAATGGAAATTAATATAACCCTTGTCTTCAAAATAACCAATCATAGTTTTAGGAAGAACCATGTTCTCACAAACTATAATTGCATCTAAGATCATGTAAATTTTCTCACCATTTCCTACTTTTTAGGCAAGAAATTGACCAACAACTAAGGATGATAAGACTAAATTATTCCAATGATTTGAGACTTCTATATACATTTCCTCATGGAATTAATCCAATTAATTAGATTCCCAAGATTGATATATTTTCATTCAATGATAGATATTAACAAACTCTCTACTGTGAATTTTTTAACTATTAAGGGAATGCCTGCATATGAACATCTTCAAAGCCCAACATGCCTCTTCCTTGGTCATTGATATGAGATTTTCCACATAAAAAAAATTATCTTTTATTTTCTAGGTTAGTTAAGCACAAAACCCAAGGCATGTCATTTTTATTATCTCTAAAGAACTCTTTTAATGTGGATAAGTTCTAGAAAATCAAATTTACTGTAAGAATAGACTTTATCAAATAAATGGGACCTCTAATACATAACTAGCAATTGTACCAACAATTGATCATTGCTTCAATTCTACTATGCAACCATCCCTAATGATTCTTGTTCTTGCAAATAAGAAATCATATTGTTAAGAAGAACCATTTTCTCACGCACTAGAATGGCATCTAATCTCATACAAATTTTCTCACTATTTCCTACTTTATAGGAAAGAAATCCACCAAAAAATAAGGATGTTAAGACAAAATTATTCCAATTATTTATGACTTATATACAGTTTTCCTCATAGATCTAATCCAATCAATCAAATTCCCATGATTGATATATTTTTCTTCAATTATAAATCTTGACAAACTCTCTACTATAATTGTTTTAACTATCAAGGAAACACCTACCATATAAATTCTTCAAAATCAAACCTACCTCTTCCTTTATCATTGATATGATATTTTCCACATAAAAAAACACCTGTTTTTCTCTCATTTTCTAGGTAACTAACCATAAAACCCAAGGCATTATCTTTATATTATCTCTAAAACACCATTTTTAATGTGGAGAAGTGCTAGAAAATCAAAATCACTCTAAGAATAATCTTTATCATAGATAAAAGACATATAATACATAATTGAACATTGCACCAAGGATTGATTCTTGCATAAAATCTACTAAGCAACCATCCTTAGGGATACTTATAATACCCATTAGGTTTTATAAGATAATTAAAAGAATATAAGAATATAAAAAGAAAGGAAACCAAGGAACTTAAAACCCTCTTTACACCATCTACAAAAAGAATATAAGATAAGTAAAAATAATTACAAATGCTTATGGACCACGCTATTAATGGCTCCTTTAATATATTGGGGATTTGAACCATGGAGAGAAGAGTGAAAACCCTACCTCTCAAGAATTCAAGTTATTTCACACAACATAAATTTGAATCCCATTCACGAACTACCAATAAAAGTAAAGAATATAAACCAAGAAATAATATCTAGAATGATATTCAAAGTAGTTAATCATATAATTTTTAATACATAAGTAAAATATTTCATTAAATTTATTTTATATAACTATCATAGATCTATAGTGATCATGGATATATCAAAGGCCTAAAGGAATCAAATTTCATGATATGCAAATGTTTCTTCAAGTTTTACACTGTAAAAGAGACTTGGATCTCAAAGGAGGTTATCCCTCTCAAAGCTTGATAGATCTGGGGTTGAGATGGATCTATCCATGGAAGGAAATCTATATATATCTTTGAGTAAGACAAAAATACAATTCTTAATGTGATTCTAATATTTCATTGTTTAAATTGAATTTTTGAATGCACGAGTGGATTCAACTCCTTGAGATTCCCCCTATGGGAACTTGGATTGTTATACTATTAAAATTTCAATTTCAAAAAATATTTTTGACAAAATTGACCAAAAAATATACCTGGAAAAGTGTCAAAATTTAATAGTTAGACTACGCCAAGTGTTTTACTGCATATATATATATATATATATATATATATAGAGAGAGAGAGAGAGAGAGAGAGAGAGAGAGAGAGAGAGATTTGTGTGTGTGTGTGTGTTCAAATTGACATTGAAATTTACTAAACATGGGTATTAAAAATAATTTATTTGAAATTGTTTTATATAATACATACATAGTTAAGAACTTAGGAATTGAGAAGCGACAAACACAAAGGGCGATGGAGGATCTTGGGCCATGTGCTTCATTAGGTTTTCATGGTGGAGGTTGTTTTCCTTCTGGTTAGACATGGGTGATCAACTTACTCTCATTGATTAGTGTGGATCTAGGCGTTCCTTAACTTAGTTTCAAATGGTGTTATTTTCTATTTCATTTGCATACATAGTGTCACGTGATTAGTGGGGGATATTACGTGGATGTGGTTTTTTTGGGGTTTTATATTTGGTTTCTAATATTTTTCTAGGTTCCCAAGGCCACATTTATTTTTGGGTTGTTGAGTTGGCTGGTGTGGAGTGGCCCAATATGGTATATTATGTGGATTATGTTTATTATGACTTGGTGATCCCTATTTGGGATTCCATCTTTCTCACAGATGGTGTTGTTGCTTCTACTAGTGGCTTCTTCCCACAGACCTCCATTTTTTCGGGTGTAGGTTTGAACCTAGCTGATAGGTTTTCATGGAACCCTAACTGTGTCATTCTAGAGAATCTCTGATATCCTACCACATGTCATGGTTTCTCACCAGTATATACACTTCCATATTTCTCTCCAACCTCAATGGATTTTTCTTAATCAACGTCAATAGGTGGTATCTCTCCCTTGTTTATAAATTTTTCAAATGGGGGTATGTTCAACCTTACCGGGCCTTTCTCTAGGAGTTTTTCTTGTGGAGATTTACCACTTCCTGCATCGATTCGATGGTATTCCTCTTTCCTCTTTCCTCAACATTTTAGTAGTTTGGGTTGTGAAATGGGGACTTTTCTTGTCATTTCCATTAAACCTATGGATATTTTGGTGGTGTGTTCAGATCCACAAGTATTTATTAACCAGGTGGGTGTTGTTTTGGATCCTCATTCTAGCACGGGTTTGGAGTGTTATGTGCATGGAAACTATGATCACGATATTTGGGAGGAGGGGGTTGAGGGTCCTCCTCGTAAAACCAAAAAGAAGTTTTAGGCTCTAAAATGTGAAGTCACTCTTGTGAAGTTTTATGTTTGGGGGTTGATGTGGATTTGGTTGATGTTATGGAATTGGTTAATAAATCACTGGTAAGTAGAGTTCACCGAAGAAAATTTATGTTGGAAACTATATTAGCTTGGCATCACCGATAAATTTCTCTCATTGTTTCTGACACTCTAGAAGTATTTTTATTAGCTAACAGGTGGTTCTATATTTTTTTCATGACTAAGGAGGATGTGGTTTTAATTTCTAAGGATGTGTGGCCTATATATTCCACCGCAATCATTTTTAAATTTTGGACTCCTTTCTTCAATGCTCGCAAGGAGCACATGGATGAAATCATTGTGTGGGTTTTTTTTCTAAGACTCCATTCTAACTTGTGGAATACCCAAAACTTTACAAATTTGGAGAATAAATTTCATTGTTTCATGGATGTGGATTATTATTTTCGTGAAACTCGGGATAATTCAGTAGCAAGGGTGATGGTATTTATGGATCTATGTAAAAATATACATGCCACTATGAACATTGGGAAGGGTGAGGTGCAACTACAAAATTTGTATTGCGAAGGGAATTCATTTTGTTGTAGGAGGTATCACAAATTTTTTCACCTGGTGAATAACTGCAACTTTCCATTCAAGGTATTTTCCAATGAGGGGAATACATCCAAGAAGAATAAGACTGGAGGGGAGGTTTTAGGTGTTGCCCCTATCAAACCCTTTGATGACAATGGTTGGGTGCAATATCCTATGTCATTTGTCTCAGCCATTCCTAGTCCGAAAATGGTGTCCCACATGAGGTTGTTGTTGAAGCCTTCATTTTCGGATCCTACAATAACCATTAATATGTCACATGTTATTTCATCAAATCCTCGTAATTTAGTTTCCCTATATTTTAAAAATTTACATATTGGTAATTGTAATGATTCGTTGAATTTTGAGCTCGATATGTGTTTGGTGGTGGGTTCCAGGAAATCTTCTAAGCTAGTTATTCCAAACCCCCCCCCCCCCCAACCCTTCAAAAGGCTCCTTTCCCTTTACCTTTTGGGTCTTCTAGATATACTTATTTGAGGACCTCTGTACTATCTAGTTGTTCTAGGGAATTGGGGGAAGGTGATATACTCCACAATTTGAGATCTCATTTGGTGACCTCGATTTCTGGGGGTCCTTCTGGCACTTTGGGCTAGATTCCATTGTAGGAATATTCTGGTAAGGGTAGGGGGAGGAAATCAAACATTTATTCAGCCAAAACTAAGGCATGTGTGGTGTTATCACTCATATTTTTGTGATTCATTACTTTACATGGTCATACAGTTCACTCATTCAAAAGGGTAAGGTCTCCTTAAAACTTTTTCATATTTAACCTATCCTAAGTTTCAAGACCACCCTCATTTCATCTCAAAACCACCTCCATATAGGTCACATCATGTTCCATCAGTCGTCATTTGCTAACATATTTGATTTACCAAGCTTACAACTTCAAAAAAGGTCATTTTAGCCAAGAATCCCTACTTTCGTAGCGAATTCAGTGTAAAATAGGCAGAAAATGCTATGAAATCATTGATAGTTTCATAGCGAATATGAAGCATTTCACTGTTTTTTGACTTTGAGCAGTCAACTTCAAGGGAGGTTTCTGGGAAAATAGAGACGTTTTTTAAGAAACCAAGAGAGGTTATTTTCAAGAACATATCCAATAAAAATAACCTCTTTCAAGTTTCTCAAAGGTGCTACAAATTGGGAGATATAGGGGTATCGTTCAGCCCTATTTTCAGAATGCATAATTTTCTTGTTTTATACATGTTTTTAGAATGCAGATTCTGGACAGCTGGAGATGTGTTTCAAAAACCCAAGAGAGGTTTTTCTTCAAGACATACTGAACTAAAAAAAAAACTGCTCCAGTTTTTCAATATCTATCAAAGATAGAGAGATAAGAGCCCATCTCTGAACCCTATGTTTTCAGAAAAAACAAAGTCATTTTATTGATGAATAAACTTGCTAAAGGTGAAAAGGATGTTTTTTGAAGAGGAAACACCTCAAGGCTCTTAAATTGAGTTTGATTATGTTTTAAGAGGTTAATGGAATTTTGAAGACCAATTTTCTACAACTGGAGGTTACCTTTTTGAGTCAAAGTCAAAATCTGGAAATTGCACAATTTTACACAGTTTCGTAGCGTTTCCTAGGCTTAAAGCCACGAAAACACTATGAAAAAACCTATAGCTGTATTTTTTCCTTTAAAACCACTTTTTGTGGCTTTCAATGAGAGGAAATGGTAGTGATGAGGTATCAGGTCATGGTGGACACCCTGGAATAGCTAAAGAGCAGAAATTTTGAGTGCAAAATCTATTTTTGGACACTACGAAACTACCCTGTTTTCGTACCGAGTTGTTTTTTAAGGATTCTGAGCAAATGAAAAAGTATTTTGGAAATATGAAAGAGGTTTTTCTTTAGCGCAACCCTATATACAAAAAATTCTCTCAATTTCTGTAAATCCATCAAGGTTTGGAAATTATACACTCATCTTTGAAGTCTATTGTTTCAAAATTTTCACTAACCATATTTATGAGAAAATTGTAAAAAATCAACTTGGAGGAGGTCCAACTTAGCATCCACATGGCATAATGACACACCAAAACTCTAGTACACTCAAAAAACTATTTGGTTTCAGTTGATAAAGGTTATTAAATTGATTTGTTGAACTATTAATGAAAGAAGAGCCCTTTTTGTATTCAAACTTGCAAAACATAAATATCCCTAGGAAGTCTCGAAGTGATGGTACCATGTTTGAAATAGGTCTCTGAGGTGGGAATTTGGAGCTAGCAAGGTGGAATATCATTTGTATGAGTCCTCATTCTAAAAAGAAGAGAGTTTTAGAGTTATAAAGGGTTGAGAGATGTTATGAAGGCACTACTCTTGTAATCTTTGTCTATCAGTAATATATAGTTGCAACATCTTATTTCAAACCTGAGATTCATATATGTGTTCTTATGTCTGTTTCTTATATCAGCCTTTTAATTTATCTCCATTTTTCTAGTTTTATGATCACTTGGAATTCATGATTACATGCTCCAACTTCAATTTATACACCTAGTCTTCTTTTTTGTCATGTTTTATTAGTTTTCTTATGTATAATCACTTGGAGTTCATGGTGACATTCTCCAACTTCCTGTATGCAGATAGCTTGATATTCTATCCTTCATGTGTGGTTTTATAAGAACACAATTGCCTCAGATTCCATGAGATAGATTGTCTTGTGACTTAGTTTTCATATTGACTCCATAAGCCCAATGGTAGTAAAACTTATACATCTTTCACCTGCACAAAAACGCATTCAATCCAATTCAGAGTTAGCCATCTACTTTCAAGTTGTTCATTGAATATCCATTATCATTTTGAGAGAGCCCCCTCAGACCGGAAAGGCTAATTTCCAATTACAGGTGTTTTGAAACAGTTACTCCAAGTTTACCATTCAAGCAGCCCAACAGGACTCAATTTGGTGATAACATTTTGGTGTGTCTGCCGAGATCCTGAAGGTATACTTTTCTTGAAATTTTTAAGTTGAACTCTTGAAGGTAGTAGGAGCTCAGAATCTGTTTGAGGCTTCAACTACCATGGCGACTCCATTGTTGAAGAATTCAAAATTTCATAGATTCACGGTGATTTCTCTAGAATTATGAAGAACTCAGATGCTGCCATTCTTGTTTCAAGGTATGCATGTATAGATTTTTCAAAAATTTATGGCTTCCCAAATCCTTTTCCCAAAGATGCATATTTTTTAAGGAATGGCCCAAAATTCAATGGGGAAGATTTGATTTTTACCTTGAAGTATATATCATATTTTCGTTACTTTAATAAGCTAATTAGAGTCAGACATGAAGATATTTTCATCATATTGTTCTAGGATTCATTTCAAGGGAAATGAAAATAGTGGATTGAAATCTTTCCTATCAGATCTATTAAGTCATTTGTTGAGTTTTGGCTTATTTTTGTGGAACATGGATGGAAATAATAGAGTTGGTGGCAGACTCTCCTTCCATTCAAGGTTTTAAACAATGGAAAGATGATCACACTAATGAGGAAGTGGATGAAAAATTTTCTTTTTCCTTGTCTTCTTTTTTAAAGTCATTTGAGTGCAAGTCAAGAGATAAGAATCACTTTTTGGATGAAGTTGCTAAGAACATTGAGAAAGATATCGAAATTTTAGAAGACCAAATTCAATCCTATAGTCTTCATGATCAAGATCATCCTTTTCAAAAAAATTTCATGCTAGAATACAAAGAGAGGGTGTTGCTACCTTTCTCTTTTGAGATTGAAGAAGAATACCCTATTTTTTAAAATCAGTTTGATAGCACACAACTAAAATCTTGTGTTGCTGAGAAAAGAATATATGATTTTTCCAAAGCTACAGAATGTCTTGAGAATTATCAAACAAATTATGTCTTCTATGATCCTATAGCTGACTACAGGGAAGAGTTCTACAGTCCAAATTTCCAGCTATATTTTCATTATGAATACTAGATACATCTTATGTTTCCTTGGTCATTTCAGTATCCTATTTACTTTCGGTTCAAGCGCAATCAAGAGGTTCAAGTTTCAAATCATATCAATGATTGGCTTCATTGGAAGTTTCATTTTGCTTGAATCAAACATGAATATTTCAGTTGTTAGGGTAAGTAGGAGTGTGTGTGAATAAGCTCAAGTAGACTGAGCATCTTTTCAGTATGTATAGATTTGGTGTTTCAGCAATAATCATCAAGCTTGAGCCCGAGGAGAAGGCCATAAGAGCTTGGCAAATTTTTCATAAATTTCAGAGTTTTTATTTCTAAGAAGATGGATGGAAATGGAAATATAGGTTCTTTGGTGTATCACAGGGGCACACCATCACAAGTGGAGCCACTGTTATCACTCATAATTTTGCGAATCATTACTTGACATGGTCATACAGTTCACTCGTTCAAAAGGGTAAGGTCTCCTTAAACCTTTTTCAAGTTGGCATAGGAAATTTCATTTTTTCATATTTAACCTATCCTAAGTTTCAAGACCATGCTCATTTCATCTCAAAACCACCTCCATATAGGTCACATCATGTTCCATTAGTCATCATTTGCTAACATATTTGATTTCCCAAGCTTACAACTCCGAAAAAGGTCATTTTAGCCAAGAATCCCTACTTTCGTAGCGAATTCAGTGTAAAATAGGCAGAAAACGCTATGAAAGTGTTGATAGTTTCGTAGCGAATATGAAGCATTTTGTCTTTTTTCTAACTTTAAGAAGTCAACTTCAAGGGCGGTTTCTGGGCAAACAGAGAAGTATTTTAAGAAAATGAGAGAATTTATTTCCAAGAACATATTCAATAACAATAACCTCTTTCAATTTTCTCAAAGGCGCTACAAATTGGGAGATACAGGGATGTCTTTCAGCCCTATTTTCAGAATGTGGAATTTTCTTGTTTTATACATGTTTTTAGAATGCAGATTCTGGACAGCTGGAGATGTCTTTAAAAAACCCAAGAGAGGTTGGTATTCAAGACGTACTGAACTAAAAAAATATCCTTCAGTTTTGCAATATCTATCAAGGATAGGGAGATAAGATCTCATCTCTGAACCCTATGTTTTCAGAAAAAAATAGAGTCATTTTAGTGATGAATAAACTTGCTAAAGGTGAAAAGGATGTTTTTTGAAGGGGAAACACCTCAAGTCTCTTAAATTGAGTTTGATTATGTTTTAAGAGGTTAATGGCATGTTGAAGACCATTTTTCTACAACTAGAGGTTAATTTTTTGAGGAAAAGTCAAAATCTGGAAATTGCATAGTTTTCCACAATTTCGTAGCGTCTCCTATGCTTAAAGCCAGGAAAACGCTACGAAAACACCTATAGCTGTATTTTTTCCTTTAAAACCACTTTGTGTGGCTTTCAAGGAGAGGAAATGTTAGTGATGCGGTATCAGGTCATGATGGACACCCTGGAACATCCAAAGAGTAGAAAGTTTGAGTGCAAAAGCTATTTTTGGACGCTACGAAAGCACGCTATGAAACTGCCCTGTTTTCGTAGCGAGATGTTTTTTAAGGTTTCTGAGCAAATGAAAAAGCATTTTGAAAATATGAAAGATTTTTTTCTTTAGCACGGGCCTATCTACAAAACCCTCTCTCAATTTCTACAAATCCATCATGGTTTGGAAATTATACACTCATCTTTGAAGCCTATTGTTTCAAAATTTTCACTAACCAGATTTATGAGAAAATTGTAAAAATTCAACTTGGATGGGGTCCAGCTCAGCATCCACGTGGAATAATGACACATCAGCACTCTAGTACACAAAAAATTAGTTGGTTTCAGTTGATAAGGGTTATTAAATTTATTTGTTGAACTACTAATGAAAGAAGAGTCCTTTTTGTATTCAAACTCTACAAAACATCAATATCCCTGGGAAGTTTCCAAGTGATGGAATCATGTTTGAAATAGATCTCTGAGATGAGAATTTGAATCTAGCAAGGTGGCATATCATTTGTATGAGTCCTCATTCTATAAATGAGATATTTTTAGAGCTATAAAGGGTTGGCAGATGTTATGAAGGCACTACTCTTGTAATATTTGTCTATCAGTAATATACAGTTGCAGCAACTTATTTCAGACCTGAGATTCATCTATTTTTTCTTATGTATGTTTCTTATATCATCCTTTTACTTTCTCTCCAGTTTTATAGTTTTATGATCACTTTGAATTCAGGATTACATGCTCCAACTTCCATTTATACACCTAGTTTTTTTTTTATCATGTTTTATTATTTTGCTTATGTATAATCACATGGAATTCATGGTGACATGCTCCAACTTCATGTATTCATATAGCTTGATGTTATATCGTTCATGTGTGGTTTTATAAGAACACAATTTCCTCAACTTCCATGAGATAGATTGTCTTGTGACTTAGTTTTCATATTGACTCCATAAGCCCAATGGTAGTAAACCTTATACATCTTTCACCTGCACAAAACAAACTCGGTCCAATTCAGAGCTAGACATCTACTTTCAAGTTTTTCATTGAATATCCATTATACTTTTGAGAGAGCCCTCTCAGACTGGAAAGGCTAATTTCCAGTTACAATTGGTTTGAAATAGTTAGTCCAAGTTGACCATTGAAGCAGCCCAATAGGATTCAATTTGGTGATAACATGTGGAACTGGCTTCAAGTCGACAATCATCTATTTACGAGGCACCTAGAGAAATTAAATCCCTTAAGGAGGTTCCCTTCTGGAGACTTTATCATTTAATTATCATGGGTTTGCCAACGTCCCCAAAAAACTGGCTATAAAGAGACTCTTTCTTATGAAATGTCCTGATGTGATATTTCTACAAGAAACACTAGGGGAGGGATATTGTGTGGTCAAATTCTTAGAATCCTCTCTCCCTTCTTGGTGGTTCATTGCAATTGGTGTTCATGGTTGTTTTGGAGGCTTGGCCCTGCGTTGGGATGTATGTTAATTCAAGCTCACAATACTTTGGACTGTTCAATCCAGATTGGGGATGGAGGGTTATTCATCGAAATTGAATTAAGTTATCACATTTATAAATATATATGGGCCTCATGATGATAGGGCTTATTACTATAATTATTTGTTTGATACCTCTTTCTAAGGTCTATGAATCTGATATTGGGTGGTGATTTGAATTTCCCTTTCTGCATATCTGGTAATGGGTTGGATCTAGTGGTATTTTGTATTGCTGCCCAATATATATGGAGATAAAATTAAAATCTCATAATATTTCTAGACCTTTTAAAATAAATACTTTTTGGATTAAAGATGAGGATTTTATTTTTTTGGTTAAGCAAAAGTAGCTCCCTTTTGAATGAAAACTTGGTGTTTCTGTTGCCAGTCAATTTGAAGGAAATATTAAACATATTACATATTTGGTCAAGGATTGGGAGGGTTATATCCATAGGTAGGAGGAGGAACTAATGACTTTGGAACAGTAAATCGAGGCCTTCTCTGACTTAGGGTCCAATGGTTTTCATTCTCAAGAGTCTCGTGAGGAATATCACAAACTTGTGTCCAGAGGGGGGAGGAAATCATGGTGATAAAGGAAGAGGCATGGCATCTCAAAAGCATGGAAAATGTGATTAGTGATTATGATAACACTAATTTTTTTCATGACTATGCTAAAGGAAAAAAAATCCAAAATACTATTTGGCGGATGTCATATGAGGAGGGACGTGAGGTTTCAAATTTCGAAGGCCTTGCAAACATGGGTATATCACACTTCCGAAATATTTTCCATGAACCTCAGGGGGTTAATAATTTTGGGACCATTAAGGTGGAACAATTATTCCTGTGTTTTTTGGATGATGATGAGAATGAGGAGTTGTTAGCGGATGTTATAGAAGGAGAATTAAAAGTGGCCCTATCTACCTTCCAAAAAGACAAGAGCTCAGGCCTAGATGGATGGGTTGTATAATTTTTCTCAGATTTCTTTGAATTTATTACCATGGATTTTCTTTGGGTAGTGAATAATTCTCATCATGAAGGTCGGGTCCTCCATGGTTTTAACCTGAACTTCATTGCTCTCATTCCTAAGGTTGACAATCCTACAGTTTTCGAGGATTTTTTCCCCATACGCTTGTGCAATTGTGTATATAAGGTTATATCTAAGGTGATAGCTTATAGAATCAAGCCTATTCTTATGAGTTTATTTCACAAGAAAAATTTGGGTTTCTTGTTGGGAACCAAATCCATGAGGCCATTGGGGTGGCTCAGGAAAGTATTCATAGTATCAAGTTGTTAAATTTGAATGGATTTGTTCTTAAAATTGACCTCTCTAAGGCATATGATCTTGTTAACTGGTCTTTTATTAGAACACTTCTTACCCATGCGGTTTTTTATATTCATTTCATCAATTGGATCATGGGTTGTTTGACAATTATCTCTTTTGTTATCTTGATAAATGGATCTTCCTTGAATTTATTTCAAGAGTAGTGTGGTCTTCATTGGGGTTTCCATTTTTCCCCACTTTCGTTCTTACTTATTGTTGAAGGGATAAGTCTTATGATTAAGAATGTTGTTATAAGAAGCAATTTTCAAGGCTTGGTTATTGCCCATCTTATTTTGATCTCTCACTTATCATTTATTGATGACATACTTATTTTCTACAATGGCTTGACTTGTGACATGGTTAAATTGGATGAGATCTTTGATCTATTTAGTTATGCGATGGGTATGGTGATCAATGCTAAGAAGTCCTCATTTTTTGTTCAAAATTGAGAGGAGTGTGAGATCATTCATATTCACTCCATATTCCCTTTTGAAATTCTGGAGTTGGACACAAGTTTTTAAATTTTGGGTTTCCACTTAAAACCATATTGTTATCTCAAATCTTACTGACAGTGGTTATTGGATCTCAAATCTTACTGGGAGTGGTTATTGGAAAAATTAGAGAAAAGAATCTCATGTCGATGCTTTAGGTGGTTATGTCATGCGAGTAGATTGGTTCTCATAAAATAGGTTTTAGAAGCAATTCTTGTCTACTAGATTTCATTTCCTTGGATCCCTAAGGTCATACTTAAGAAAGTTCAAAGGCTTTGTTTTAAATTTCTACAGGAATAATCAAAGAAACAATTTGTTTTTCCTTGGTTTTGGTGGATATGGTTGGTTGTCCCTAAATTACTTTGGGTTGGGGTCTGAAAAATATTTTTCTATTCTCAAAAGCACTTGTTTCTAAATGTGTTTAGAGGATTCTATCCACAAACAGTCTATGGAGGAAGGTGACTATTCAAAAATACATTTCTCCTTTATCTTTTGATGATTGGGTGTGGATTCAGTTCAAGTCTCAGAATAATATATATATGTGTTCTAATGAGAATTTCTCAATTCCCTTGAGTTGGTGGCATCAAGTTTGGCCTGGAAAATAGGGAATGGTTCCAGACTTCGTCTTGGATATGATTTGTGGCCTAAAAGTGGCAATGGACATATACATTCTCACCTTCTCATTAATCGCTTACGTGACTTGGGTATTACTTGCTTTTCCCACTAAGATGCTTGTCCTAATTAAAATATATGGCAGCAAGGATGGATGTATGTCATTAATATCCATTTCCTAATCATGTACAAGTGGAATGGTCACATTATCTTATTTTTTTGTGATCTTCACACACCTAGCTTTGTGACAGGGAGGATGAGTTGGTCTAGGCTTTTGCACCATGTGGTATTTACACCCCGAAGTTGGGGTACTGGAACCTTAGTTTTGGTGATCACAATCTTGAATCACATTTCCCTAAATCTGGGTTTTCACTGAATGGTAGGTCTATTTGTATTGAAACTTTGGATATCATAAAGCTTTGGGCTATTTTAATTGTCTCTCTCAAAAAAAAGTTCCTCTTTGTGGTGAGGGATTTGTACTTCATCTTGGTGAAAATCAATATTTACATGTTAAAATGGGGTTGGGTAGGGAGAAAGCAGAGGTTAATGCATGTCATACTCATATTACATTTTCTATTGAGAAAGGAATTTCTCACCCATTAGAGGAAATTTCAGCCTAAAAAATAATTAAAATAATAAAATAAGAGTTATGAATTTTGGAAAGAAAAGAAGATAACTTATTTTTTTAATTGTATTTTTAGCTTATCTCCTTATATTTATATTCAAATTTTAAGTATAGACACTCATTTGATGTGGAATTAAATCCCACATCCAACGAGTACCAATTATGCATACTTTAGAGAAACCTCACATTGATTAAAAAAAAATGAATATACATTAAAAAGTATGATAAACACATTTTTCTAATGTATCTTCTTTTTTATCAATGTGGGTCTTCTAGAAAGTATCCATAATGAGTACTCGTTGGATGTGGAATTTAATTTTACATCAAACAAGTATCTACAATTGTAGTTTGAGTAAACATATAAGGAGATTAGCCAAAAACACAGTTAAAAAAAAAAAAAAAAGTAGTTTTTCTTCCTTTCCATCCAAAATATTTGCATGTACCTCTTTATAAATTTAAAGGAATTTGATTAGTTTATATATTATGACATGGAAATTACTTGTGAATTCCATGGGAACTTTTAGGCTAAAATTTCCTCTAATGCTTCAATGCTTTGGTGATTCCTTGATTGTTTTCAACTGGGTTAACATGACGCAATGTTACAGGAATATTTTCTTGTTAATATTTTGGAGGGCATTCAGTGTATTAAACACTTTTTAACATATTTCACATGCTACCACGTTTTCAAGGAAATGAACACGCCCATTGATGGTCATTTTGAGAAAGGTCTGGTCATGGATCTGGGCTTATGGATGGTGACAAAGTTCTGGAGTGGTGATCACTATCAATTCTTCCATCAACTTTATATGGATGGGAAATTTTTTTATAATACTTCATAATTTATATACTAGTTTTGTTGTTGTTACGCGACCTTTTTGTTTGTTTATATAATAGATTTAATATGAAATTTACATGACTCATATATTGTACAAACATGAACTTTTTTTTATGTATTCTCTTTGATATGCTATCATCGATTATATGCTTATAGTATACAAATAATGGATATTTTTTTTGTCAAATTTTTCACACAAGGATCGGGAAAAATCCTTTAATAATACACATGAAAATTGTGTAAACAAAATGTATTTTCTTTTCCTATGAATGAAAATATGGATTTATTGTCGCAAAAAAAATAAAACAAACAAATAAACATAGGCATTGAAAAAAAATTATTTACGCCCACATTTTCCACATATGAAATATTTTTTAACTTCCATTTATTTTTTATTTTTATAAATATCAAATATTTTATCTACATTCAACATTAAAATACTCTCTCTCTCTCTCTCTCTCTCTCTCTCTCTCTCTCTCTCTCTATATATATATATATATATATATATATATATATATATATATATATATATATATATATATATATATATATATATATAGTTGATATTGAAATAATCAGTAATATGGACATTCAAATATTTTTTATAAAATATATATTGATATATCTTTAAAATGTAAAAATATTACATTCTTTAAACATAAACATATCAAATTTTTTTATTTTGAATTACTTTATCTCTATCTATAAAGTTGATATATATATATATATATATATATATATATATATATATATATATATATATACCACATGTCAACTCTATGTTTAGGATGGAAGGAAATATAGAGTTCCATTATATTGTGTTGTAAATCTAGTAAAGATATGGAATTTGTTGGAATTATAATTTTAAACTATGTAGTCTAACAATTAGAGTGCCCAAGGGGATTTCATTTATACATTAAAAAATGAAATTTAAACAATGAAAAATTAAAATCCCATAAAGAATTGAATTGGTTGAACATTTTATTAGTGTGATGTGGAGAGATGTGCAATTCCTTCCATGCTTGGCATGAATTTGATGAAGTTGATATATGTATATATATGATGATGATGATGGTTAACATCCACTAAGACCAAAATTTGGTCTATCAGACCTAAAGAAATGAATTATTTTGTTTGTTTTAAAATTGTACTCCTATGCTTAAAGAGCTTGGATAGAAGTGTCTCGAGCTCACTATAATTTTGACATGTTAAAAGGCTAGGAAGGTCGGTATTGCAACAAAGATTATGAAATTGAGATCTAATTTGGGTGTATGCATGGCGCTCTAAGAGGAAGTGATTTTCATCCTCAATGTTCATATTCTCACAAAGATGGCAGATCCATTCCACCCATGGTGTTTTAGGAACTGCCCAATGACCTGTTTCACTATGGAGCTCATGAGAGTTCGTTCTTATCTTGGCTATATTAATTTTTTTTCTTTGAGCTAGTTAAAACGGAGAATATCTTAATATCTTAATAATATATTAATTTTATTTTAGCCTCTAAATCTTTCTCACACCACATTTTCTCTTTAAACTTAGAAGTAACAACATTTTTTATTTTATTAATATTTTGCAATGCAACATTTTCGTCGATCTCCCAATGGTTTAACCAGGCCCTGGTATCTTTATACCAACCTCACTTGAGCCTTAGTTTTTTTTGGTTAGAATTTAAATCTATCTTAGGAATTCTATGGTCTCCCATGTTATTGATTTTGTGCTTGTACAACAGGAGCCTAGTCATAGCTAGGCTCTCGATAGGGGAAAGACCCACTTCTATAAGGAGAATAGGATAGGGTGTATTTCTTTTAATTTTGAGGTTATACGTTATAAAAAGCTTATGAATTTTCTCAATCCTTATCCAGGATTCTCTAGAGATGTTGCAACCCCAAACCTCACATCCATACAAGATAACAAGAGTGACTAAAGTTTCAAAGAGGAGCTTCTTTTTATCCCACATCACAAGGTTTGTTGCTTTACAATTATTTTCAAGACCAAAATAAGCTTTCCACCCTCAATTAATCCTTTTCTCAATGTTATAGGTCCATTTGAGCTTGTGATGAATATCAATTCCTAGGTACTTGTAGGAAGACACTTCCTCCAAGTTTCTATTGTCATACACAAAATTAGCGTAATTATCCTTCTTGGATTTGATAATCATAACTTTTGTTTTCTCAGTGTTAACATTCATACCCATGGTAGAGCATAAATCCTTAAGCAGTCTTAATTGCTTATCAAGATCATATGAGCACCTTTCCAGAAGAACAATATCATTAGCATAGAGAAGAAGGATGATGACTACTCCAGCTAATATTGTGCCAGCACAGCCTACTTCCTCTAAAAAACCTTATAGATTGTCGATGTAAATTCCAAATAGGGTAGGGGAGAGGGGGAAACCTTGTTTAACTTTGATATTGCACTTAATATCTTTTGACCACCCCTCATTGGTCTTAAACTTGGCAATTACATTCTCGTGTAACCTTATAGTAGTAGCTCTCAACTCGAAAGGAACCTTTAGCTCTTCTAATCTATTCCATAGGTTATTTCTAGGTACTGTAACGGAATAATTTCTAAATTCCACAAAGAAACAAAAGAGATTGTATTTATCATTATGAAATTTCTCCACAATTATCGTAAGCATAACGATGTGGTCCACTGTTGAGTGTTGCCTTCTAAAACTTGCTTGGCCTTTAGCCCACTTACCTTCACTTTCAAGCCATATACTCATCTTCTTTTCCAAAATAATAACATATAACTTGGCTAAGAGAGGGCTAATCATAATTTTCTGATAATTAGAGGGGTTACTTATATCCCCACTTTTAAAAATAGGAATAATGAGGCTCTGAGTCCATGGTTTAGGGAACCCTTTCTTGACTGTTGGATTGAAAATCTTGTGGATGTGAGGGATGAGGACAGGACCTCCAATTTTTAAGATTTTTTCCTGGTAACCTTCAATGTCCTTCGCTTTTCCATTTTTAGGCACTTAACCCCAAAATATATGTCTTCTAATGAGAAAACTTCTTCCATTTTGAGCAAGGTTTCAAATTTATCTATGATATTTGCAGATTCATAAAGCCTTTTAAGATAGGAATTCCAGTCGTGTAAGGAAATTCTATTATTATCTTTAGTTTTTCTAGTTAGAATCTGCCACTAGAATTTCTTAGGAGCTACCTTAGAGAGGTGTAATATATTTTATTTTATTTTATGAATATGCTGCATTTTTTTCCTTTTAGTTAGGGCTTTGTATATTTTTATCTTTCCAATTTTAAGAGACTCATCAACACCTTTCTTAATTTCTCTCCTCGCACTTTTACAATCTTTATCATACTAAGGGTTGGTTTTGTTATTTCTTTTATTACTTGAAACTTCAATTGAGAACTTGTTAATAGAATATGAGAGGGTTGTAGTAAAATTATGATTGAGGTCTTCTATGTTGTCTATTCTAGATAAAGGAAGCCAATTCATTTTTAATTCATTTAGAAAAAGATCATTTTTATTTCTATCAAAGATTAAGTTCTTTTGTCTATAGGGATTATCTTCTATGGGCTCTCTATGCATGACAAAATTGAGAGTTACAATTAAAGGTCTATGATCAGAGTTAGGCCCATGGTCATTTAAGATGTCAAAATTTATTATCTCATTGTATAAAGGGTTATCGGAAATAACATAGTCTACCACGTGTTGAGTCCCCATTTTTCCTAATTTTTACAACTTTCTTAGACCTGATCTCTCCCATTTTGACCTCTCCTTAACCCCTAATATTATTATTTCGGTTATATCAGCGAGGTTTTGGCCAAAAGGGTACTATAGGCTTGAGGTGTGCAAATTAACATAAAAAGTATCATTTTTACCTTTAATATTAAGTATTCCTTAACTAGTTGTTTCCTTATTGAAATTATCATGACAACTAACCTAAGAATCCAATGCAAATTTTCTTTGATCCAAAACAGCCCCGAAATTCCTATAGACAGCTCGTGCAGTCGCATTTCCTGCAGACGCTTTAGGAATACTGTAGCGGATTTCCTGCAGCCACTCTGATTTCCTACAACAAAATTAGCGGTTAGCTATGTTCCACTTGCTACCAAATCAAACAAGAACATGGGTTTTGTGGGGAATTTGTCATACATGGACACTGTCCTATTGGTTGTGCTAAATCTGCCTTCGAAACTACCCATATTTATAGAACTCTTCTTGTTGGCCGCATGAGGAGTAACTTCAGCCTTGTCACCAAAATTTTCTAATCCATGCTTTCAGTCATCGATTAGACCCAACCTAGATAATTTTGATGATATTGTACCTGTATTGATAGATCCTAGATTAGATTAGAATTTTTCTCAATCGAGCCAAATATGGGCTTTCAAACTTATATAAATTTGATTGTGTTTTACGACATAAGGAGTTAGTTGGGTTGGGCTTTGCTGTTAGCATATATCAGATTGTACGCAGTTGTAATATTTCTATATTAATACAATATTTCATGTTTTGTCTACTCTGCTAAGCAAGCCTCTTTAATCTTGTAGGGGTTGTGAGTGAGGGAGGGCCCCTTTCATTCACAACTCCCTTACTTGTGTGTGTGTGAATTTTAATTTTTGTTATGCAGTAATAATTATTTCATTCAGCTAATGTACTCTTTCTGAAGTTTTCAGAAGCAATGATTAATTGATTAAATGATTTAGTTTTTATGTTAAAAGTATGGATTTCATTTGATCAAGTTTGATTTGTATAGCCAATTTGATTTCTTTCTTGTTGTAATTTTGATCTCCTATATTTTATGATCACATCAACAAGACTAAGAGTTTTAGAGGGATGTTTAGATCCACTCCATGGCCTTTGCTACAAAATGTGGATTGAGAAAGGAGGCATTAGTTTGATGAGTGATTGACTGGTTTTATTAGTAAACACTTGAAGTATTAAGCCTGCATATATTTTGCATAGCATCTCATAAGCCTACCGACCCTCAGTTGACAATTTATGAATGAAAAATTATAAGCCTATAATTTGACTCAACATTTTGGCATCGTTTCTGGGGAGGCGCTAAGGAATGATACTGAAAGTGTTTTTATGATTTTTTTTGTTGTTTGATTTTTTTTTGCAGGACTAAGGGATTCGAAGTGGTAAGACATGGGGTAAGGCCTACGCACCTGCAAAGATCATAATTTCTCCAAATCCATGTCTTGCTTGTGTGGTAAGTATAACTTTTGAATTTTTTTGTATAATAGATGAATAGGGTCCAATATTTTCAATTATTTTTCATGGTGGTGTGAGCACCAATTAATTTACTAATACACTATCCAGAACAAGGAGGTCTGCAAGAAACAAGGCAGAAAAAGAAGGAGAACCTAAACAAGAGGTTTGTAGTCCTGAAGAGAGTTTGGTTGTTGATTCCAAACAAGTCAATACTTCTACAACATAATATTATGTTGAAATATCCTTTGTTTCTACCCATTTAGAACCTCCCTTCCCAAGGAAGTCAACATCGTTGCTCAATGGTCAGCCTGAATAGGAGTTCTTCATTAATCCTATTCAAGAACTAGAATTCCAAACCATTGATTCTAAGGAATCTGTATTTTACAAAGGTCCTACTCTCTTTGGTCAGATATGGCTCATGAATAGGGTATTGGTAACACAGATGGAATATACATTTATAAATAAGAGGAACTCGTTACCTTTGAATTCTGTATCCAAGAGACTAGTGGAGCTACTCATATGAAAAACATTTCTCCATCAGCGTTGCCTAATTTTCGTGGGGCCTCTAGTGAAGATCTTGATGCCTTATTATTTGAGTTCGATGTGTTATGCAGGAGCTATGACTATTCTTCCAATGCTCAAAAGCTGAAATTGTTTCCTGCTACACTAAAGGATGCAACTCTCAGGTGGTTTATGGGTTTGGATCCAAAATCCATTTCAACTTGGGATGAAATGAAGAAGGTATTCCTGAAGAAATACCAAGATTATTGTAAATATAGAGACCTCGAAGAATAGATTTTTGGCATGACTCAGAAGGAAGGGGAGAATTTGGAGGACTTGGTGGAAATATTTCATTATAATCTACAAAGATCTAAGATGAATCCTCTAAGCAAAGAATCCAAAAGGACAATTTTTCTTAGAGAAATCAGACTGAAATTTCTAAATATTTTAAACTTAATGGAAGTAGGTGATGTATCAAAGTTGAGCTATGATGATGTGTGTGAGCTATGTAGGAGATATTCAAGAGGAAATTCCAAGGTTGGAGGTGGGCCAAGAGACACTTCTTCTAGGAGTATCAAATTCGTTGTCGGAACTAGAGTAACTAGAGCTGAAATGGGTAATTTATTTGAAAAATTTAAAACTTATATTCTTAGCAATTTATCTTCACAATTGGATGTTTTGCAGGCTAAGAAGAAGCATGAGGAAATGGATAGAGCCATGGTTGTGTTATGCTCCAAATGCAGGAAGAAACATGCTCTAAGGGAATGCCCTGCTGACAACATAGAGGTATGTCGAACTTGTGAAGCTGAGCATTCCAATGATCAATGTTCTTCTCTTCCTGGAATTAAAGCAACATATATAGCAGATCAGGGAATTTTCAATGCACTTTATGCAATGGCACCTCAAAGACCATGGTAGCCACGTCCTACAGGTATGTCACAGTCACATTTTCAATTTCCTTATGCTCAAAATCAGATGTGGAATACTCCAATGCCCTGGCATCCTTGGCCTCCTCAACAACCTTGGCAGGGGAACTTTTCTGACCTTGTTGCTTAGAATTTTCCAGCTCAAAACTTGTATCCGCTACAACCCACACCGCAATAAATGATACAACCACAACAACAGCTTCAGTTGCCTACCCCACCAAATCAACCTCGTCCCACACAACTCCCTGCTCAGCCAGTTTCTAACCCCAACAATAAAACAATATAATCTCCTCACAATGTTGGATTGGTCACTTATCCCACTTTTCCTACGGTTACACAGCAATTTGTCACTGTCCCTACAATCCCCGTCCCGCACATTGGAGGGCTCATTCCATGACCTGTGGACAGAGTTAAGGCTTGAAAATACTTTCATTACATCCCTCTGAAGATGAGCTTTAATTTCCCTAAAGACATCTCCCTGCAAAAAACCCTAAAAATAGCTCTTTTTCCATTGGCGCGGTTCCATAGTTCAACCCTCGTGCCAATAGGGAAATCCTCCGAAGAGGACGTGCCAATTGGCGCTCTATCATAGAGCCGCACCCGCGCCAACCATATTAAGAGGTGTTTTTTAAAAATAAAAGGCGGAAGTTTCATCCTAACAAATTACTGGGCTGATTTCTATCTTGAGTTGGGAGGTTTGGCTACGGATTTCCATAGAGAGAAAGTGGTTTGCCACCTCTCATGGAAGCTTCCTTGATGATAGAGCCAATCCCATAATTATAGGGATCCCAACTCCCCTTCCTCCTTCTATAAAAGCTTGCCCATTTCCATTTGCAAGCTAGTTCCAAAGGGTGGCAGAATTTCTAAGTTCCCAAGAGCTTTCATGCTGCAAAAGCCTTCTTGATTCCCCAAGGCCCAATCCAAGCAAGGAGACTATTGCCAAGCATCCAGAGAGAGAGGCTTGTCCCATCCTTGACAGGCTTTATCGAGACATGTTGTGCTGACGACCCGCTAAAGGAGAGTGCTGCGTCGAAGCTATGGTTGTATTCTTCTTTTGACTCTTTAATGATAAGCGACTATCGGTTATGGTTCCACTCTTGTTCTTGATCATGTTCATGAGTTATGTCCTCTTCGACTGATATATAGTTGTATGCACTGGATTTTATGCTTGCATTTGTGTTGTTTCTTGCATGTGTAGGTGTCCGATCACGGAGATCGTGAGGATTGTGATCTGCCAGGGCAAAGGAACGGGAGCACCACCTCTTCTATAGACGACAGCGTTGGATTCCAGGTAAGCCTTCCTTGCAAGTCGGTTTATTTACAATTAGGAACCTGCACTGTAGCGTGTTTGATTGTTGCTAGACCCGATCTGGGCTAGTAGGGATCGCCTCTGTCCGCAGAGGGGATTTACCTCCTCAACAATTTGGCGACTCTGCTGGGGAATCAGCTTGCTGTTTGATTTGTAAACTATAGATGGAGTCTGAAGCACAGCCAGATAGCCTTCGAAATGCTTTTGCTCTGCATTAGCGGAGTAGATCAACGCTGCTTCAGTCAATCTCCGGTTTGGTTTACGGACTGAACAACTTGGAGTTTTGTCTTCTCTTTCCGGTTAACTTCTTGGTCTTGCTTGCTTGGTCAACTCTTTGGACTGGATTTTCTTGTTTGTTTGGCTTTGTTTTAGCCTTATTTTCACTTGTCTGTGTCTGAGATTGCTTGTTTTTTATTTTTTCCATAGTAAACTTGGCTGGCGCGCTTTTTAGCGTAACAGTCGCGCCGATTGGCGCAGGTTTCCTGTGTATCACCCGCGCCATTGCGTTTCTGGCGCTCATTTCAAGCTCACAGTCGCACCAATCCTGTGAGCTATTAGGGTTTTCTGTGTTTCAAGATTTCTGAGGCTGACTTGTGATTTTGATCTTGATTTTTCGGCTATTTGAGTGCACCGGAGCCTGGTTTGACTGGTTGGAGCCTCCTTCCTTTGGTTGTTTGCCTATTTCTTTCGATTTTTCATACGAGCCCTAGGACATCTAGGTGCCTTTGTGAGTTGAGCCTCCCTTGGGAGTTTCTGGTTTTTGTTCGTTCAGTCGGCTGTGGGATTCCTTCCTTGCATTCGTTTGACAATTGTCTTTCATATTGTTGCGTTTTTTGAGTGACTGATTTTGTTTTCATTCGAATTTCGCTTTGCTTCATTTTGGGCCTAGATCACATGGCTCATTGGTGTCTTTGGGACTTTTCTTGGTTTTGAGAGACTTTTGGTTGATTTGAGATTTGATTGTTTGTGTCATGGTGTAAAGCTTGCTTGTTTTCCTCTCTTATTATCGTTTCTCGAATTACTTCTTATTTGTTTTCGGTTTGTTTAGTGCATCTAGCTATCAAACATTGAAAATAAAAAAAATCTCTTTTGCTTATTGGTTGATTAGTGCAAATTGAAATATTTTCGGTTTTACTAGTATTTAGTGAATTTGAAAGAAAATATTTTAGTTTCATTAGTTGCATTAGAGATATCATTGATTGTCTTCTGATCATTTTGTTTGTGTAAAAAACTCTCGACTCTTCTGTAGCTAGTTTTCATCGAACAAAATGGTTTACTGTGGCATGTAGTTTTGCATTTAGGATATTTTTGAGACAGCACATTCGTTAGGGCCTGAAAACTAAAACGTAATTGAAGATCAACTTTAAAATCTATTCAATTTACACTAAGGCAACATTGAAATCTAACGAAACACATTTAGAGGTATAGGCTAGAGACATGTTCCGGCGTCTTTAAACCTAGTAGCTATCATTCGCCTTTTGGCTTTAGACAACGCTAGTACAGACTTGTGCTCCCTGTACCGTCGTGTATATAAAGGGATACCCCACTAGGTTTCAATCCTTTATCCGTAGGAAGCCAAGTCTGCCGCCCTATACCCGTGATACACCGAACACAACATTCGGGGAGATTGCCTGCACGTACAAAAGTCCTTGGTTGATTTCTCTTTCATTATCAGAACCAAGGTGTATATTGCAGTTCACATTTATTTGGTACACCCTTTTGCCTAGTATTCCTGAGCAGTCATTTGATCTTTTCTGACTCCCTAAATTTGAAAGGATCACCAAGCGCTTGTCCTTTCACGCTTGTGTCAAATCTGAAAGAGATAGAGTCACCTTTTTTATCGTTTCTCGACTCTTAAAACATGAAACGGTGAAGTTTCTTATTTTTCAATGTGGTAAAAAATTAATCACACACGATTACACGCCCTATTAGATTTTTCTTTTTGACCGTTTGATCATGTGTCTTGACTCTTTTTCAGCTCGTGTCTGTGTTTGATCTTTTCTCTTCTCGTTTTTGTCACAGTGGCGGAACCCTCGGTTTCGTCTACTGGTAGTCCTTACACGGACGATTCAACAGAGGTGTCCCAATCCTCTGCTGAACCACAGCAGCCCATTGTTTCCGAGTTTCCTGACGGGGGACTGGTTCTTTCTGAGCAACCCTTTGGGGGGCCAATTGAGTTCGATTGGCCCTTTTCGGACCCTATGTCTGAATTGAGATTAGGAGCTAATTTCCTTTCTCTTACATCGGGTTTGCCTTTTATAGCTATTGTTTTTCCTCCTAGTCCTCGCCGTCTATTGCAAGATCTAGCGACAGGCTCAACCATGAGTGATTCTGGTGAGGAAATACCAATGTCTGGTGAAGACTATCAGCTCTTCCCACGAAGATTTTTTCCGGGAGACAACTCTGAATCAGCTGTTATGTCAACGGCCAGTCCCTCATTACCACCGGGGTACAGATCTTTGGGTCAGATCATTTCCGCTGCTGCCTCTATGGGAGTGTCAGCTCCTTCTCTGAGGCCAGCTGCTCCTTCACCGGGGGTGTCTCCTCAGACGCTCGTTACTTTTGTACTCGTTCGGCCCACTGTTTGTGTGGCTGCCTCCACACCCGTTGTCACGGCACCCTCCGCCAGGGCTATGCCGTCTCCTGAAGACATTTATCTAGCGACTGCTATACCGGAGAATATCTCTCCGGAGGAGTATCGGTTGTCCCTGCAACAGCCGAACCCCGAGGTTGGACCATCCTCCCAAGATCCCAACCGCTCTTACTTTTCGCACTATGCACAGGATGGTGCGCCCGTGTATGATTTTCCAGGTCAGCATGAGCACAGGGAAATTTTACGTCTGCCCGCTCCTGAGGCTTACCTCCATGCTCAAAGTTTACCTTATAACCAGGCTTATAACCCACAAGGGCAGCCTTTCCAAGGCCAACCTTCGGGCCAACCTAGCTATCCTTATGACCCACAGGGGCAGCCCGTGCAGGGTTATCCTGCGGGCCAGCAAGGGCCATCGTACAATCCGCAAGGACAGTATTACAACCCTTTCGGTCAACCTGTACAGCCTCAGTCGGGGTACCAACCGGGACCGGTCTATGGTAATGGGGGGCAAATCCAGCCTTCTCAACCAATGCAACCGCAGTATCCTGCTGTTTCTAACGTTGCATATCAGCCAAGACCATCCTATGGTTCTGCCCCAGGTCAAACCGGTTACCAACAAACACCTGGCCCTATTCCTCCACCAGGCCAACCAGCCCATCCAGTACAACCTGGTGTTCCGCCTTCAGGCCAACCGGCCCATCCGGTACAACCTGGTGTTCCGCCTTCAGGCCAACCGGCCCATCCGGTACAACCTGGGGCTCCTTTACAGCCAGGTCAACCTGCGTAACCGGCGCCGCCTGTTTATCCGGGTCAACCTGTTCATTCAGGGCATCCCTCTCAGTCGGGTCAACCTGTTCACTCAGGGCAGCCCGCTCATTCTATTAACCCTGCCCAGCAGCCGATTCATTCAATGCCGCAGCCAAATCAACAGCTGCGCCCTAGTTATCAGGCTCCGCAGGGTTCCACCTATCAGCATTCGACTCACCCTCAGGGTGGTTATTATCCTCATGGTCAATCTCAACTAAATTATAACCACCCCAGAGGCTCTCAGTATTATCCTCCTCCACCCGGTTACACCTATACTCAGCAGCCGAATCCCAATGCTGCTTATACAGGGCCGAATCCTAACCAGGGCCCACACTCTGGTTATCAAGCCCCACACACTGGTTACCAACATCCAAATCAGTCTGGTTATACGACCTACACCTCCTACGGTCAGAATCCTACGGGACATAACCCATGGGGGCAAGGATATTCACAACCATTGTGGAGTACAGGTACCAGTCCTCATCCCGGGCCTAGCATGCTGGTTAATCCGCCATTGTCATTCCTGGCCACCTTGGAGTTGCCGGATGTTTCAAAATTGACCAATGATCTAATTTTACATAATCCGTATTGGCCTCCGGTTCCTACCAAGATACCAGGTGATTGCCCCAAGTTTGAGGGAAAAGCTGGAGAGGACCCCCAAGCGCATGTGATGACGTATCATCTTTGGTGTTCATCTAACTCTTGGGTCGACGATTCGATTCGTCTGCGCCTCTTCCAGCGCACTTTAACTGGAGCTGTTGCTAAGTGTTACATCGAGTTATCCCGTGGTATCTTCCAATATTTCAATTCCTTAGCCATGGCTTTTCTCACACACTTTCAGTTACCGGTTCGTTATGAAGCCGGGACGCACCTCCTGACTTCTCTGAAGCAGGATAAAGCCACTCACATTTCTGATCACATTCATGAGTGGTGGCGCCGTTGTAGACTGATCAAGTTTCATATACCTGATCAGATACTAACTCACTGGTTCACTACCTCCTTCGTGAATAAAATCGCCCAAGATATTGCGATGGGAGCATGTGTGACAAAGGAACAAGCCATTACGCGTGCCCAATATCTGGATCTTGTATATTCTCAGTCCGGCACGCTTTATGATATCTTTCCTGATGCCCCACAGTCCGGAACCTCTAAGGCTCCACCTACCCCCACAGTGGATGGTGTCATTGGTTCTGTATCTCAGAATTCGAAGAAATATTCGAATGGGAAGCAGAAGTCTAATTCTTCCAACAATGCTCCTGCTAGTCCCGCCCCATCAGATTCTGGAAAAACCGCGGAGGTGAACGCCATTTAGGCCAATCCTACGGAGAAAGCCTCCAAACGGAAAAAGAAGCGCAAAGGTAAATCCAAATCCGATGCCCCGAGGCCAGAATCCAAATCTCGCACTGAGGATGGTTCTCGGCATAAACCGAAGTACCCCTGCCTCATTTGTGAAGGAGACCATTATACTAAGGATTGTCCATGACGATCCGAAGTTAGTCAACTTCTCAAGGGCTCAAAAGGGACTCTGACAGTTCTTAAAGAGCCATTCCCGTCTCAGCAGACCCAGATGGTCGAACAGCCATCACCATCTGCACCATTTGGGTCCCAAGTTTTCATGATGAAGGTTGCTGCACCTATTTCTGTCGCTACGCGTTCGAAGGATTACAACGAATCGCGGCAGGCACTCGGGAAGGAAGTTGTGGATGGACCGCCTCCCCCACCTGTCTCCGATTCATTGGAAATCGAGAAGCCTACTGCTGAACCTATTGTGAAGCCACCTTCTAAAGGTGTTCTTCGAAGATCTTCTTACAATCCGAATGCTCGTGCCGCTCAACATTACAGCATTGTTGAGGATTTGGCGCAGGCACCTTCTGCTATGTCTGCACTAGAAGTTCTTCAAATTTTTCCTTCGCAACGAAAGGTTTTATTATCTGCGATCGGTGGCATTGATCCCGCCGATTCGAGTCTTCTCAACTTTGATTTAGAGAATTTCTCCCCCCGACTTCCACATTAGATAGCTCTTGTTATTCAAGTCGGGATTAACGGTCTTAACATCCATAGGGCCGTTGTGGATGAAGGTGATTCTACCTGCGTCATGTCATCCGCTTACTGGAAGGCCATTGGCTCTCCAGCCCTTGCGTCATCTCCCAATGCCCTCGAGGAATTTGATGGTCGAGAATCCAAACCCCCAGGTGTTCTCAAGAGTTTAGTGATCACTTTACAAGGGAAGAATGTCAACGTGGAAGTAGAAGTAATCGACGCCAGGCTCAACTATAACATACTTTTTGGCCGCAGCTGGACCCATGCCATGCTATGCGTGCCATCCACCGTCTTTCGACTTCTTAAGTTCCCTCACGAGGGAAAAATCATCACAGTGGATCAGTTGTACTTCTTCACCTCCACTTCCGAGAACAACGTACCATACGTGGATCAGATTCTGAATCCCCCTAACAGTGTAGGACCCGGTCTCTTCAAAGACCCCATCCTCATGGGTATCTTTCCCGTGCCACCACCGCACACCGCTCAAGTTAACATGATTTCCAGGTCTGATGACCCCTGGCTTATTCCTACGCCTGAGCAGGTGTTTGAGTTTGGAGAATCAATGCCCTTGACTCCAGTAGAGATCAGCTACTGTGAAATTGTTGTTGCATCTGATCCTCCACCTCCTCAGCATGCTCCTTTGAGCATGGCTCTAGATGTTTACTCTCAATCCCCCTGGCTTGGTCAGGCCGATTCACCTGATCCTCTCAAAGAGAATTTTCCTTCCGATGAAGCCATCATTGAAACTATGTCTCTCGAGGAGCTGCCTTGGGGCGATGGACATCATCGCTCCTCTTTTATGCCTAGCTTGGGGGCAATGTCAGATTTTCTGGAGCGTTATGCATCTCAGGTTCCTACTCCCCCTCTCCAAACGCCCATCTTGGCACACGAGGTTTTTTCAGAGGGAAACCAGAGTAATATCACTCAAACCATCCCGATCAACATCTCCGTCAAACCGGGGATCGTTGAGAATATTCACGTGGGAGTGACTTGTTCTCCTAATGAGATTCAAGTCTATACTGATCTTTTTAAAGAATTCAGAGATGTGTTCACCTGGTCCTACGAGGAAATTCCGGGGATTGATCCCAGTATGGTAGTGCATGAGATTCCAACCTATCCGGGTGCGAAAATCATGCGCCAATGCTTACGCCCCATGCATCCTCGGAAAGCCACTGCAATTAAGGCAAAAGTTGAAAAACTTCTGAACGCGGGCTTTATTTATCCCATCCCCCTCACAAAATGGGTTTCTAACATCGTTCTTGTTGATAAAAAGCAGGGTACTATTAGGGTCTATGTTGATTATCGCGACATCAATCGCGCCTGTCCAAAAGATAACTATCCCACTCCGTTCATAGACCAGATTATCGACGAATGTGCCGGAAGTGAGATTTATTCCTTGATGGAAGGTTTCTCAGGGTATAATCAGATCAATATTGCACCTGAGGATCAACATAAGACTACATTCATCTGTCCGTGGGGTACTTTCGCGTATAAAAAGCTCCCGTTTGGCTTGAAGAACGCTGGAGCCACTTTTCAGCGTGCAAAGTCTTATGCTTTCCATGGCATTCACCATATCGTTCAGCCTTATCTAGATGACTTGCTAGCTCATTCAGCTGGGCGAGAGGATCACCCTAAACACCTCCGCCAGATTTTCCTCCGCTGTAGGCGCTACAATATTCGGCTCAATCCTCATAAGTGCGTCTTCTGCATGGATTATGGCCATCTTTTGGGATTCATAGTCTCCAAAGACATAATTTTCCTTGACCCTTTAAAATTCGAGGCTATCATCAACCTCCCATCACCCTCCTCGTTATATCAGTTGCAGAGTCTGTAGGGAAAAGAAAATTTCCTTCGACGCTTTATCCCGAACTACACGGAGGTGGCTAAAGGATTCACGCGCCTATTAAAGAAGAATTTTCCCTTCCATTGGGACAAAATTGCTCAGAAATCCTTTGAGAAGCTAAAGAAATTACTGGTAAATGCTCCTTTGCTTCGTCCGCCTGATTATCACCGCGATTTCACTTTATACCTCGCCGCCGCATTTAGCACCATTGCTATGGTTCTGGTGCAGGATGATGATGATGGTAATGAACATGTTTTTTATTATCTATCGCGAAACCTTCTTAATACAGAAACGCATTATGCTCAAGTCGAGAATTTGGCGTTAGCCGCAGTACACGTTGTGTAGCGTTTTCGCCACTACATCCTGTTGCGTACGATAACAGTGGTTTTGGATTGCAACCCCATGACATATATTCTCTTTAGACAATTGCTAGGGGGAAAATACTCCAAATGGATTGTTATCCTGCAGGAGTTTGACTTAGAGTTCACTACCGCTAAGTCAAAGAAATCACTTGTTTTCGCAGATCTTATATGCTCGCTCCCGACAGACTCCGCTCCTTCACTTTTCCAGGATCATATCCCGGACGAAACTCTTTTCCTCATCAGTACTCGTGACCCTTGGTATGGCGACATAATCGTGTATCTTCAGACCTCCACATTTCGGTCTGAGTTGACTAAAGATACCCGACGTCGAATTCGGCATCAGTCTCAACCCTACCACATCGTAGGAGATACTTTATACCGTGTTGGAGTAGATTTGGTGCTCCATCGGTGCCTAACCTTGGAAGAGGCTGAAAGGATCCTAAATGACTGCCACAGTGGCGCCTGTGGTGGACATATGTCCGGATATGCTACTGCCCAGAAAATTCTGTGAGAAGGTTATTTTTGGCCGTCAATATTCAAAGACTGTATCGTTGCAGTCCGTAAATGTCACACGTGCCAGGTGTTTCAGCGCAAGATGCACGCACCGCATCTCCCTTTGCATCCTGTCATTACCGTCAGCCCTTTTGCGAAATGGGGCATGGATTTTATGACGTGTAACCCTCACTCGGCCGGGGGGCATGCATATATCATTGCCGCTGTCGACTACTTCACCAAGTGGGTCGAAGCGATGCCTACACTAGCTGCCGACAGTAAGACAGCTGCCCAATTCATATTCAACCATATCATTTCACGTTTCGAGGTCTCGCAAGCCATCGTTACTGATCACGGTACTCATTTCCAAGATTATATGATGGCCGAGCTGACTTCAAAGTTGGGCTTACGTCACGATAGCTCAACGCCGTATTACCCTCAGACGAATGCCTAGGTTGAAGCAATGAACAAGGTTCTAGTCACTATGCTTCAACGAACTGTTCTCAGCTCTATGGGCATACCGGACATCTGCAAAGAGTGCAACTGGATTCACACCATTTCAATTGGTGTATGGTCTGGAAGCAACTCTTATGGTTGAATGCGAGATTCCTTCGTTGAAATTAGTTGTGGAACTTCTACCCGACACTTCTGCTGAGGAAGAGCGTCTTTTGTATCTGGAATGGTTAGATGAAAACTGTCGCTTAGCTGCTTTAGTTATTGAAGCACAAAAGAAGCGGGTCAAAGCTCACTTCGATCAATCGGTTTTTCCTCGTTCCTTTGTTGAAGGGGACCTCGTCCTCCTGTACGATCAAGCACATGACAAGCTTGGGGCTGGCAAGTTCCAACCTATGTGGCATGGGCCCTACATAGTAAAACACGTTTTGAAGTATGGGGCTTATGAGCTTATAGATTATGAAGGAGTTCCGCTAGCGCAGCCCAGAAATGGGCTGTACCTCAAAAAATACTATGCCTGAAGTGATTTTTGGTGTGGTGTGTGTACATAAGTGTGTGTTTTTCATTTGTGTGCATGTGTGGTGTGGTTTGCAATGTAAACATCTTTCTACTGATCGGGTCTTCCTGATTGTGCAGATGTCCATTCATCCGTTTGTTGGTTTCGCGGATGGTGCCTCCCGCAGTACCAGGAATCTGTCTTCAGCAGCCTGGGTAATCTACGATCTTGCTGGTGAGTTGGTCAACCTGCAAGGTGTGTGTCTGGGACGTACTACAAATAACATTGCGGAATATAGTGTTGTATTAGAATTATTAACTGAGGCTGTAAACCTTGGTATCCGTGAATTACTTGTGTATCTAGACTCGCAACTTGTAGTATTACAACTAAACGGTCATTATTCGGTCAGAAACCCATCCATCTTACGTCTGTATCTGCGTATTCGTTTATTGGAAAGAAATTTTGACTATATTACATACCAACATATTCCCAGGCATATGAATGCGTTAACTGATGCAGTAGCTAATTTGGTTTTAGATAGACATTTGCGCAATTTGTAAAACAACATCACATGAAAAAGAAAGATCCATCCAGAAATAGATATGTATATATATATCGAAATGTTTGCATAGTGTGCATCACATTAAATCAAAAAATATATATGTTCATCTTAATACATCCGGAGATGACATGTCTCTCAAAAAATATGCATGATAAAAGTCCTAGGAGTCTAATCTGCATGGTGCTCATGATAACAAGTAACTGCACGCACTAAGCGTCTCAGAATTCGGTGGAGGCGACTGGGCACTCCCACCGTGTGTCTCTGGTACGCCATCGGTACATCCGCCAGTCGGGCGTAGTCTGGGATCCCTCGGGCAATGCCCTCGAGATTCTGGATTAACTCCCCCCCCTCTGCACCCTCTGCCTGAGGGTCAGGTGCGGGAAGAGTCCTCCGTGCGATAGGAGACATATCGGCTAGTCTCTCTGGACCCACGTCTGCATGCATATAAAATGTGTCAGGAAGAACATGTATTAAAAAAAAATCATAAAATATAAAATCAAAAAGAGAAGGGGTCATACCCAACTCCTCGTCCCAATCATCTCCCTCCGGCAGTGGGAGATCTGGATCACCAGTGAAATCGATACCAGCACATGGCCAGTCTTCCACTACGATCAACTAATGCCGCAACCACCCAAAGAAATCCGGCCTCTAGGACATCTGTTGGCCCCCTCTAGCTCTAGGCATCAGTGCTGCCCAACGAGCCATTCTTGGCTCTCATGGAATAGGCTCAGCTACTATGGCCCCTTGGCCCTGGAAGATTTGTAATCGTTCCAGAATGAACGATACCAGGATAGAACCATAGCCAAACTGTTTCAGCTTGGCTTGTTTGCATTTGGTCAGTTGCCTCTTTATGTTTATCGTCACTGCTGTGGCCCAGTCGAACAATAGAGGAGTCATACACTCTGAGGCTAACAAAAGTTGGGCCTTTGTGGCCTCGTGCGGTGCCTGCGACCCCGCAGCCCGCGTGATGGTATGCAGCACCACTCTCAGTGCCAGATCAGGAATGGTATGGATGTCCACCTTTCCACTTCCGGATCCCAGTTGTGCCCCGCGGCACACTCGTGCCATCACTTGCTCCATTTTCTCACCAGATGGTCTGCTCCCTGTTAATATGGGCACCGGACCTCTGCGCGATAATCCAGTTATGAAGTACACTTCAGCAACCTCCAATTCTAACACTTGGTCTTGCAGTTTCAATACTTGTTCATCTGCGTCCCACATATTGATCAAGTACTGTAAAAGCTCAGGCTGAGCTCGTAAACAAGGTGTGAGGAAGAACTTTTTTAGCCCACAGTTCCTGAGGGCGTTCATGCAAACTTCATTTTCCATGGCTTGTTCATCCTCTTCACCGTGCTCCCTTTCTTTCCACTCAATCACCATTTTGCTCGGTTCACTGCATCAACATGGTCAAAACCCTTAATTATATCTCTAATGAGCTTCAAATTTCATTCAAATTGATTAAAATCTCGAATTTTTAGGCGAAAATTGAGGTTCGGCCGCTGGCACGAGCCCTTTGCATATAAAAGCCCATTGGCGCGGGTCCGTGCCCGATACCCGCGCCAATGAGCGGAGCCCTAAAAATTTAAAAAGCGGCCTCAGAAGTCTAATGCATGATGGAAAACTATTAAAAAACGGATTGAAATGGAGTGCAAAGAAGCGCCTCTTACCTGGAACTAACGGAACTCTGAATGGTAGCCTGGATCGGTCGTAATCACTGTCAGAATTTTTCACACCAAACTGGACCACTGCTGCTCTTCGGTGAGGTAAATAGTAAAAAGTAATTCTCTTTACCATTTGACATATTTATAACTTTTTGAACTCAAAGTAGGTTTTGAAATTTATTTTTCTGAATATTTTAATATATTTGTGTCGAAAATGGGTTTTACACTTGCCTTTTTGTGCAGCAACAGGTCTTTCCCACAACTGAAACGGTGAAACGAGTTCTATTTTATACTTTTTCGGACTCGGTAAATACATGAAAAAGTCACTCTGGAGTCATCTTTCAGCTCTTTTCTGACTCTCTAAACATGAAAAGATTGCCGAGGCTCTTGTCGTTTTGATCTCGTTAAAGTGGACACGAATCGACATCTACCCAGTATACGTTTACCCCTTTTTCGGGCTGGGATGGATTATTTACGAAAAAGGAATACCCTAGCCTATCGCGATTAAGAGGTTTTCTCGAGTATTGTTTTCTACCTTTTCAATTCCAGGGAAATATCTACGAAAAGGGACCACTGGAGTTTACTTTTCTGCTGTCTTTTCAAACTCTCTAAATAGGAAAAGACACCGAGTTCTTCCTTTGTCAGACTCGTTAAACCTTGATGACATCAGATTCAGTCGAAATGACGTTATTCGAGTCGCTCCTTCCTAGGGCTTGTTAAATGTACTAGGATGGATTTGCCCGAAGGGCGGACTTATATTACAAACATATGCTATCCCCTTCAAGCTTGTTATAAAAAATAATTGGGGTACTCACCAGAAATGGTGGGGGGAAATGGAACCAACATCGTTGTCGTGTCGGCAGTATGTCGCTCTTGAACATGGCACTTGTCTGCATTTGTGTCGGTTGGGGACATCTCATCTCGTTCTTCACTTTGCCTCCGTGGGTTTGGATAATCCCTTTTGACTTCTCATCTGCTCATTGCCTCGTCACCATGACCTCTGATCCGTTGATGTCAAATACTGCCAAGTCCACTGTCGTGCCGTTTGCATGTTCAAGAGAAGTTGACCTCTGCAAGTATCAACCTTCCTCTGATTCTCATATGATCCTGATTCACAAAAACATTATTTTCCTCTGTCTCGTGTCGACGATGTGGGAAACATTATGGCCCACCTTCGATCAAGATCATTTCCTGTCGACTTCAGCTCATTATCCAGGAAGATGGTTTAGAGACTCTTTCATGGTACCTTGGAGCCTGCATGCCTCAATGGCAGGTTCTTCGCATTTGACGTGAGGTTTTCATTATTGGCCTCCGATCGAGTGATTCTACGGGTGTTCGACACCATCTCATTGATTCACACGCCGTAGATTGTACCTATAGTACCTTGAGGGCCATTGTCATTATTGGTGGTTCCTCTCGCGTCTGTTAACAGCTTTCATCATTGGCTGGTAATCAGACGATGTTCTTGCATGTTCGACTTCAGCTCACATATTCGCATGCTTGAACTTGTACTCTGTTTGGGTCGAGATGGAGCAGACCTTAAATTGTGTCTCGTTGTGTAATCCTTTTTGCTGAGCACAGGATTATTATGATTATTTACATGACTCACCGATTGGATGGTTTCATAATTATTATGAATAGCCCATGTCAGGACACCATTTGATATGCGCTGGTGCCTCTGGATCGATTATTGATCTGTTGTTATGGATTATCGCGCCCATACTACGCAGATATGGAGACACATTCAGAGCATCGGTTTTCCATGGCGTGTTTTCGAGCGCATGTTCTCGTAAAGCATTTCCCTCTACCCTCTCTCTTACGCCTGCCTGTTTAGGCACTGACACGTTAATTTGTCACCGTCCATATCACATCCCCGTCCTTATTACTTTGGAGGTAGCCATTCAGACTCCGGACAGTTAGTGGCCTGAAATTACTTTCATCGCATCCCTCTCAAGAAGAGTTAATTTCCTTGCATTCCCCGCAAAACCCAAAATAGCTTTTTTCCACGGGCACAATTCCATGGGCCGGTGCCCCTCGCGCCAAGAGGGAAATCCTCCAAAGAGGGCGCGCCAATTGGCGCTCTGTCATAGAGCCGCACCCGCGCCAACCATATTAAGAGGTGTTTTAAAAAAAATAAAAGGCGGAAGTTTCATCCTAACAAATTACTGGGCTGATTTCTATCTTGAGTTGGGAGGTTTGGCTACGGATTTCCATAGAGAGGAAGTGGTTTTCCACCTCTCATGGAAGCTTCCTTGATGATATGGCCAATCCCATAATTATAGGGATCCCAACTCCCCTTCCTCCTTGCCCATTTCTATTTGCAAGCTAGTTCCAAAGAGTGGCATAATTTCGAAGTTCCCAAGAGCTTTCATGCTGCAAAAGCCTTCTTGATTCCCTAAGGCCAAATCCAAGCAAGGAGACTATTGCCAAGTATCCGGAGAGAGAGGCTTGTCCCATCCCTGACAGGCTTTATCGAGACATGTTGTGCTGATGACCCGCTAAAGGAGAGTGTTGCGTCGAAGCTATGGTTGTATTCTTCTTTTGACTCTTTAATGATAAGTGACTATCGGTTATGGTTCTACTCTTGTTCTTGATCATGTTCATGAGTTATATCCTCTTCAACTGATATATAGTTGTATGTACTGGATTTTATGCTTGCGTTTGTGTTTTTTCTCGCATGTGCAGGTGTCCGATCACAGAGATCGTGAGGGCTGTGATCTGCTAGGGCGAAGGAATGGGAGCACCACCTCTTCTACAAACGACAGCGTTGGATTCCAGGTAAGCCTTCCTCGCAAGTCGGTTTATTTACAATTAGGAACCTGCACTGTAGCGTGTTTTATTGTTGCTAGACCCGATCTGGGCTAGTAGGTATCACCTCTATCTACAGAGGGGATTTACCTCCTCAACACCTACCTATTGTATTTCACCTCATCTGCTACAGGAGATTTATTTTCATGTGCTAAAGGAATTTCCTATGTCGTTGCAGGAAATTAAACTTATATCGAGAAAGTGGTGACTCAACCCGAAAGAATTGAAGATATTGTAGAGGAAGATACTCTGGAAATGCCTAAAGTTGAAACTACGCCTAAACTAGAAGGAAACCCTACTTTAAGGCCTTGGAAAATATTTCAAGGTTCTTGATGCCCCAACCACCCCATATTTTAGGTAGAGCAATACGATCCCATTGAATCCAGGAGTATGTATGACCTTCACATTTCCCCATCAATAAAAATATATTGCAAAGGCGTTGAATCTTGGCAAGGAAACCTTTTGGGATCCACGCCAACGACAGGGGTAGCTTCAAGAAAATATTTGATTAGGATGATCCTACCAGCTCTGGAGAGTCAATGGTAGTGCCAAATGAAGATGCGCTTTTCCAATTTTTCAATGAGCCAGGACCAATCTGCAATTTTGTAATACGAGGGTTTAAGAAAAAATCCCAAATATCTTAGACCATCCTATAATTCCATAATCATATATGGAAATATGTCGACAACAAAGGCCCGCTCTTGAGGGGTGCATCCCGTGGCTATCATAATGGATTTGTGATTATTGCATATCATTCCAGTGTCTAGAGTGAAAGAGAATAGCACAGAGGAAACTTATATGGAATCCCCAATAGATCTATTGAAAAGGATGAGGACGTCGTCGACAAATAGGAGGTGGGTGAGTGAACATCCTTCTGTAATTTTGATGCCCAAGAGCCTGCCCTGTCTGTGCTCTTCTATAATAAAATGACTAAGGGATTCCATAATGATGAGGAAGAGCAAGGGAGATAAAGGACATCCCTAACGAAGTCCCCGCTCCGAGTGGAAAAAATGATAAGTTGATCCAATGATGAGAACACTGAAGGATACATTGGTTATGAAACACATAATCCAATTGATGAACGAGTGCGGAAAGCCCAAGTGACTGAGGATCATGTGGATGTATAGCCAAATGGCATGGTCAAATGCTTTAGCAAGATCAATTTTGAGGATAATTCCTTTGTGCTTCTTGAGTTTCATGGTGTGTAATGCTTCCTCAGCAGTGCTAATAGCCTCATGGATCTAACGGTGATGAATAAATGTGAATTGTTCAAAAGAGATGTGAGTGGATAGAATGGGCTTGAGTTTTTTGGTGACGATCTTGTAAATACAATTGCAGTGGGAGATGGGCCTGTAGTCTGAGAAATGACAGGGGGAGTCGGATTTAGGAATGAGGGAAATAAATGTAGAATTAAATGAATCATACATATGGCCAAAAGTAATGTATTCTTCAACAACTTGGAGAATGTAATGCCTGAGGATATCAAAGAAGGCTAGATATAACTTGATGGGCCACCCATGAGGTCCTAGGCTTTTGTCCTTTTGAAACCATTTCATGGTGGTTTGTATTTCCTGCATAGTGACAGGCCAAATCAAGTTATATTCCTCATATGGATCCACAAACTGAGTGAATAGGCCCGCCATCTTGATGATTTCAGCCAAAGAAGCATTGTGTGGAGCCTTGAAGAGATTTCAGAAGTGAGAAACTCCCATGTTGGCCAATTATCTACTCAAAGACCTTGGAGGAGCATAAAGAACACTTACAGATAGTGTTAAAAATTTTGAGAGAACATCAAATTTATGCTAAGTTCAATAAATTTGATTTCTATAAAGAGAAAATTCAATATTAGGCCATGTTATTTCTGCTGAAGGTATAGCAGTAGATCCTGAGAAAATAAAAACTATCATGGAATGGAAAGTACCTAAGAACGTAGCAAACATATGACCTTTCATGGGGTTGGCTGGTTATTACTAAAATTTTATTGAGGGGTTCTCTAAGATAGCTTTCCCTATAACCTTGTTGTAGTGAAAAGGACGAGTGTTTAAATGGACCAATGAGTGCCAAACCAAATTTCAGCGGTTAAAGCAATTATTGACTACAACCCTTGTATTAAAAGTCGTTGATCCAAACAAATAATTTAAAATTTGCACATATGCTTGCAAAAAAGGAGTGGGAGTTGTACTAAGACAAGATGGAAAAGTTGTAGCATAAGATTTAAGGAAGCTTAAAGATCACGAACAATGGTATTCCGCCTATGATCTAGAGCCGATTGATGTGGTACATGCATTGAAGGTCTGGAGGAAATACCTATTGGGAAAAATATTTGTATTAAAAACTGATCACAATAGTTTGACTAGCCATTTTAAGCAAACTGAGTTGAATGCTCGTCAAGCCAGGTGGAACGCATTCTTAAGCGAATTTGACTTTGAAATTCAACATGTTAATGTAGGTTTTAACCCTGTACAGAAATTATCTACAAACAAATCTTTAAAATAGAAAATAAACAATAGTGACAGCATAAAACATAAAACATAAAAACACAGAGATTTTCTGTTGGATCCCAAATCGGGACGACCAGCTTGATTTTTCATTATATTCCTTTTAGTATTACAACACATATATATACATGCCGAAGCATACATAAACCCCAATCCATTAACCCTGGATTAGAACATAACCGTAGTTCCCTTGACCGGATCTACAAAATACCAGGGGCCAAAAACCATCATGCCCCAAAACCATGTGCAAACCCATGCACAAAACCATGGGTGGGGCCGCCCACCGAAAAATAGGGTCCAATTTTTTTTTCCCGAGCCATTGCCCCGGACCCCGAATAGGGGACGCTACCACCCCCCCTATGACCCCCCCACATGTGACTAGTCGTGGAAAGAATATAACACATACCCAACATTCTCCCACTTGTTTTTTTATTTGCGCATGGGGCCACAAGAGAGCTTAGTCATTAGCCCAACTCTACAACACCCATTGTTTCTCTACACCAAGAGAACTTATGAGTGCTCACAGACTTCGTCAATACATCTACAACATTCTTCAAAGTGTCCACCTTTACCAGCAACACCCTTTTAGCCTCAACCATATCTCTCACGAAGTGATATTGAACATCAATGTGCTTTGTCTTTGAATGATAAGCAGGGTTCTTAGCCAAGAAAATTGCACTTTGGCTATCACAGTCTATCCTTATAGCTTGTTGTACTAACCCCATACTTGAACACAATCTCTGCAACCAAACTGCTTCCTTGCTTGCATGAGTGGCTGCTATGTATTCTGCCTCTGTAGTTGAAAGAGCCACTACAGACTGTCTTTTACTCATCCAACCGACTGCGCCTCCAAATAGGCTAAACACATACCCACTTGTAGATCTTCTTTGGTCCAGATCTCCAGCCCAGTCTGCATCAACAAAACCACGAATGTCCAACATTCTTTCCAATCCTGGTCTTCCCTGGTAGCACAAGCCATAATCACTAGTGCCACGTAAATATCTGAAAACTCGCTTCACTACTGTCCAATGCTCCTTCCCCGGGTTTGACATAAACCTGCTCAATACTCCCACTGCATGTGCAATGTCTGGTCTAGTACAGACCATTGCATACATCAGGCTACCCACTGCACTTGCATATGGAACACGGAACATATACTCCTCTTCTTCTTGTGTCTTGGGACACTGTTCAGCAGACAGCTTTACACCTACAGGAATAGGAACATTCACCGGTTTACTATCCTGCATATTGAACCTCCGCAATATAGTCTCGACATACTTCCTCTGGTTTAACCAGAGCTTCCTCTTTGCCCGATCTCTCTTAATTTCCATGCCCAAAATATAGTTTGTAGCATCAAGATCCTTCATGTCGAATTTGGAGAACAGTTGGGTCTTCAAATCTTGGATAATTTCTTTGTCATTTCCAATCAACAACATATCATCCACATACAAGACCAAATAAATAACACTGTCACCAATTAATTTAAAATAAACACAGTGATCCTCCTTGCTTCTGGTGAAGCCAAGTCCCCGTATATAGGTATCAAATTTCTGATACCACATCCTTGGTGACTATTTTAACCCATACAGAGACTTCTTTAACCTGCATACTAGTTCTTTCTTCCCCTTCACCATAAAGCCTAGGTTGTTTCATGTAAATCTCCTCTTCCAGATCCCTGTGAAGAAATGATGTCTTCACATCCATCTATTCTACCTCAAAATCAAATGCAGTAGCAATAGATAAAAGTAATATAATAGAAGTAACTTTGGCAACAGGAGAAAAAATATCACCAAAATAAATTCCCGGCACCTGGGAATAGCCTTTTGCTACCAACCGAGCTTTGTATTTCTCCATATTTCCTTCTACATTCATCTTCTTCTTAAACACCGATTTTCTCCTTATGGGCTACCTTCCAGCCGGCAACTCCACCAAATCCCATGCCTCATTTTTATGCAAAGATCCCATTTCATCAACCATGGCCTCCTTCCAGAGTTTTCCATCCTCTGAATCTACTACCTCCCTAACAGTTATGGGATCATCATCAGTTATAGTTAAAGCAAAATTTGAACAAAAAGTAGATGGACTATACCTTTCTGGTTGTCTTCTTTCCCGAACTGATCTTCTCACAGCTGGAGTTTGTGGTTCTTCCTCTTCTAAGTCTCCTTCTTTTGTAGAGTCTGATTCATCCTCCTTTAGCTCAAACTCTATCTTCTCAGGTTCCTTTGGTAGGAATTCATGTTTAAAACATCTTTCACCTCTCTAAACCCCATATCTCGATTGTACACAACCTTCCTTGTTTCTGAGTTCCAAAGCTTGTAACCCTTTAAACCATCCTTATACCCAATAAAGATGCACCTTTCAGATTTATTATAGAACTTGGTCCTTTTCTCCTTTGGAACATGTACATATGCATCACATCCAAATACCCTCATATGTAAAAGAGAGAGCTTCTTACCCATCCATACCTCATGTGGAGTCTTATCCTCCAACGCTGATGAAGGTGATCTGTTAACCAGGTAACATGCAGTCTCCACTGCCTCTGCCTAGAATTCTTGTCCTTACCCGATACCACTGAGCATGCTTCTTGCCTTTTCCATCAGCATTCGGTTCATTCTTTCTGCAACTCTGTTTTTCTGAGGTGTGTATGGAGTAGTCTTCTACCGTTTTATACCACAATTCTTACAAAACTCTTCAAATTCCTTCTTGCAGAACTCCCCGCCATTATCTATCCTCACCACCTTTATCTTCTTCTCTGTCTGGTTTTCCACCAGAGCCTTAAATTCTTTAAATCTATCAAAGACTTCAGATTTCTTCCTCAAGAAATATAACCATGTATTCCTTGAGAAGTCATCTATGAATGAAACATAGTACATAGACTTACCTAGTGATGGAACCAACACAGGTCCAAACACATCACTGTGCACAAGCTCTAATATCTTGTTCGCCCTCTTAGCACCACAAGGAAAACTCACCCGATTCTACTTCCCATATACAAAATATTCACAGAAATCAAAATCTAGAGAGAAATTGGACATACCTTCTACCATACCATTTCCATGTAGTATCAGAAGGCCCTTCTCTCCAATATGTCCAAGCCTTTGATGCCATAGCATGGTCTTTTCTCCAAAGACCGCTAGGCTTTCCACTCCACCTTCAGGAACCACAGAACTGTTGCACCCATCAATAACAGTGCTGCCCTGAAGCTTGTACAAAGTTCCAATCTAAACTCCCCACATTAATACCAATGCTCCCTGAACCATCTTACAGGTATCTTTCTCGAACACTATTTTGACACCTGCATCATCCATCTTGCTTACAGAAATAAGATTTTTTTCCAATGCAGGATTGTGCAGAACACCAAGAAGTGTTCTAATCGTTTCACCTTGCAGCTTCAACTTGACTTTTCCTCATTCGAAGATTATGGCCTTCCTATCTTCCCCTAAGAAGACATCACCACCATCATATTTCTCATACTTGCAGAACCACTCTCTATGGGGAGTGAAGTGAAAGGATACACCCGAATCAATCAACCATGACTCATGATCTACATGTTTATTTGAAGAAGAAGCCAAATACACATCCCCACCTTCATCCTAGGTGGTTTTTGCCTCTGCAGAAGGAGCATCATCAGATCCCTTTCCTTTCTCAAGAGCCTTAGATATGCAATCATTTTTGTAGTGCCTTTCCTTTCTGCATTTCCAACACACCTTTACAAACTTTCCAGGAGATTTAGATCTCCCACTTGAAACCTTATTCTTGTTTATGTTATGGGACCTTCCTCATACAGATAAGGCATCTCCATTCTGACCCTCCATATTTCTCCGTCTCATTTCCTCCGACAGCAAGGCTGAGATAATGTCATCAAAATTCAAGGTAGTTGTATTGCTACCTATTGCAATAACCAAACTATTCCACGAGTCTGGTAGAGAACACAAAAACTGTTGCACTTATCTTCATCTGATATTTTAATATCAACAGATGACAGCTGGCTTACCACAGTATTGAAGGCATTCATATGCTTTGTCACCGAGTCTCCATCCTTCATCCTTAGGTTATACAGCTTTTTCTGCAAGAATAATTTATTCACCAAAGACTTAGATTGGTACAAATTACCAAGTTTGTCCCACAAATTCTTCGTCGTAGCTTCCCCAAACACATTCAACAAGAAAGAATCTGAGACACACAACTGTATTTTTCTCTTCACCTTTTGATCCAACTTCTTCCAGTCTTCATCTGACATTGTCATTGGTTTATTACCTGGATCTACTGCGATCCACTGGTCTTTATCCACTAGCAGATCCTCCATCTTGAGCTTCCACAACTCAAAACTCTAACCATTAAATTTCTCAATATCTATCTTTCCACTTCTCACCATCTTCTTTCACTACAACAATCGATCCCACATATCTCCCACTGAAAAAGGTCTACCACAGGCCCGAGCAAAAAACCCCTCAGCAGAAAAGGCGTCCCCTTGAAGCTGAAACTGCTTCGATACCAAATGTAGGTTTTAACCCCGTACAGAAATTATCTACAAACAAATCTTTAAAACAGAAAATAAACAATAGCGAGAGCACAAAACATAAAACATATAAACACAGAGATTTTCCCCTGGATCCCAAATTGGGACGACCAGCTTGATTTTTCATTATATTCCTTTTAGTGTTACAACACATATATATACATGCCGAAGCATACATAAACCCCAATCCATTAACCCTATATTAGAACATAACCGTAGTTCCCTTGACCAGATCTACAAAACACCAAGGGCCGAAAACCATCATGCCCCAAAACCATATGCAAACCTATGCACAAAACCATGGGCGGGTCCGCCCACCGAATATAACACATACCCAATAGTTAAGGGAAAAGAAAATTGTGTCGTTGGTGCCTTAAGCAGAAAATTACACTATGTGTATGAACTCTATTTTAACAAGGAGGAATTTAAATTTTGAGAGCAAGTGAAGGAGGTTGCAGATCAAGATACAGAATATCAATTTATATGGAAGAAAACACAACATACATAAGAGCAAGGGAGGAAAATAGAGTACAATATCAACAATGATCAGTTATTGATGTTTCGAGGGAAAATCTACATTCCTAATCGAATGAGTTTAAAGGAACTTATTTTAGATCAATATCATAGAAGTGCTTATTCTAGATACCCTCATTACCAGAAGATGTTAACATCAATCAGAAAATGCTACTTTTGGCTAGGAATGTGTAAAAATATCACTGAATATTTGACTAAGTTTTTAGAATGTCAACAGGTCAAGGTGGAACATCAACACCCAACAGGGTTGTTGCAACCCATTGTTGTGTCTGAATGGAAGTGGGAGGTTATATCACTAGATTTCATCACAGGCCTACCAAAAACAAAGCGACATAATGACTCAATTATGGTGGTGGTCGATCGATTGAACAAGGCAACTCACTTTATTCTAGTACAGTCAAATTATAAAATTATATAGATAACTTATATATCTATGAGAGAAGTGTTTATATTACATGGCATACCAAAAACAAAGATGTAAAATTTACTTCTGCTTTCTAGAAGACCCTGTTCATTGGTTTAGGCACACAAACTCAATTCAATACTGCAAACCATCCACAGAAATATGGTCATATGGAAAGAGTAAATCAAATTTTGAAGGACATGTTGCGGATGTATGTAATGCAACAACCTATGAAGTGGGAAGATTACTTACACCTCGTGGATTTGTCTTACAATAATGGATATCAATAATCCCTCAGAATGAATCCATTTGAAGCATTATATGGCATGCAATTTCAGACGCCCATTAACTGGAGTAGCCCAGAAACCAAGCTAATGCTCGAGCCTGAAATCTTGGCCGAGATGGAAAAAGAAGTGAAGAAAATTCGATAAAATCTGAAGGTTGATCAAGATAGATATAAAGTGTATGCATATCAAAAGAGGACATACCGGGAATTTGAATTATATGATCATGTTTATGTGAGAATTAAACCCAAGAAGAGCACCTTGAGGTGGACTACTTGTGCTAAGTTGTCTCTATGGTTCTGTGGGTCTTTCCAAATATTAGAAAGAGTGGGACCAGTGGCCTATTAACTAGCCTTACGAGGACACATTCGGATACAGAAAGAGTTTCATGTGTCCGTATTGAAAAGATATGTACATTATCCAAAGCACATAATACATTGGCAGAACATATGGGTAGATTTAAAGTGAAAGCTAAGAGTCCTAAGAAGATAATTAGCACTTGACTAAATTAAAATCTTTGCTGGTTGTAGGTCGAGCCGGATGGGGAATTTCTGGTAGAACCTCAGTGTATTCTCGATCATAGAGAAGTAATGCTCCGGAGGTGAGCCACCACCAACGTTAAAGTGCAGTGGAAGCACTTTGCCCCAGAGGAGGCTACTTGGGAAGATGAAAAGTTCATTCGAGAGGCCTACCCGGAATTATTCACTAAAATAGAGTGAAAACATTGAGGATGGTATTTACCTTGAGTGGGGGAGGATGTAACACCTGGATTTGAGTTTCTTTGTTAATTTAATTGATACATTTAAACATGTTTACGTTAAACTGGCTTAATGAGTATATTAATAAAATTTTTGAACAAAAGTTTAATTTATATTTTTTCATAAAGATTAATTATGGAGTGGTCTCTATAAATTAATGGTTAAGTGTCCAAGTTACAAAAGTGTTTAGATTAAAAGAAGTTACCTGACAATTACCTTTTCTTTGGGAATAAAAATAAAACCTTGATGAGGAAAAGGGGTTCTGTTCAAAAGGTAAAAAAAGACAGCATGATAGCTGAAGGGTAGGAGTATCTAGAGTTGGTTGGAGCCAGTGGAAATCTGTTAAAAACCTAGAAAAGAAGAAGAGACTGGATGGTGGTCTTGAGGTCTCTCTCTCTTGAGTAAAATTCTAAGAAATACCACTCTTACAAGGAGCATCGGGGGAGAAGAGGATGTAATATCCTCTCTCATGGTTGGGAGGAAACCATTAGATCTTCTTAATGAAGTAGGTGTTGAGAACCTGGAATGAAATAGTCTTAAGTATTCTTCTTTTTATTTTTGAAAGTATTTACCCTGGAAGGGTATCTATATGCTGCGAATGGAAATGTGTTAACTCTGTGAGAATTTAATTAATAGCACAGTAGGTTGTACAAAATATTTACTATAGATTCTATGTTAAAGATTAAACTATGTAGAGCAAGATTATATTAACATATTATGAAAAGAACGGAAATATGGAACAGTAGGTTATGGACTTTTCCATTGAAAAGAATAATCTTTTTACAAGTTATATTTACAACAAGTATCATGAGATAGTAGAATAAATTCAACAAGAATAATTATGCCATGAATTCGTAAATTAATTTACAAGAAATAACTACTCTCTACCCTCGTAAGGGTAAACTTAAATTATATAGCAGAAAATAGCGAAATATGCATTAACATAGTTGCATGCATCACAGAGAGCTTGCTCTGGCTTAAATAAAACAACTCTGTGAACAAGTTTAAATAAAGGAATAATCATAAGTTAAGCCTTAGAAAAATACCCATGATAAATAAGTGTATTACAGAGGATCGAGCCCAAAAACTGGAAAAGGCAGTAATAAAGGAAACAGAAAGTGGAAACAGTCTTCCAAAATATCATCATGGAGTTAACCTCCATTTCTTTGTGCAATTCACAAAAACCCAAAATCAAATAAGTAAAAACCCATTTGTCAAAAGCCTCGGGGAACTCAGAGGAGTATCAAAAGAACGATAAGTTCTGAATAGAGCTCAAAATGTAAAATAAGACCAGTCTTTGTAAAAGTTGCGAACAACTTGATAAGAGCTAGCAGAGGAGATAGGGTACCTCTAACCAACATTGCAGAGTTGTGTAAGGCAAAGGTTGAACACCAAGAACTGTCAACAGAGGAAGTAGGGGCTGTAACCTCACCTACAAAAAAATGTAACCCCATATCAGAAAACTCAATCAAAACAATCAAGGTGACATAATCGAGAGGAAGGAAAGATGATAATGGATTTATGAATACATCTTTGGTAGGGATCTTACCTCCTTTACACGGGCATGACAAACCTATGAAAATAAATAAGGGCGAGGTGAATAATTTTTATTTACAGATATTAGTAATGTAAGTTAAAGCCATAAAAAATTTTCACTGATAAGAATAATTACCTTAACCCAGAATTGTGGAGTACGAGCGAGTGTCTCCAACTAAAGCAGGACCTCAGAAAGAGAACAAGTTTCATTATGGTGACAGACCCAGAGTGAGGACAAATCCAGCTTCGATATCTCGAAGTGGAAAATGGAATAACAACCCTCAACTCTATGGAGAAGGCACAATTGTGAAAAAACACCAGACAAAGCATAACCAAATGACATTATAGTGCATCCAGGAAGGGTTGAGAGGGTGGATACCTCATCTCTGCACAGAACAGTCGGAAGAAAAGTCATGACAGCGAGAGAGTTGCAGAGCCAACAGAGTAGCGGCGCAAATGAGATAGTTAGGGTTTGCAAGGGGTAGGGTTACACCCTAACCACCTCTAAACCTTTCTCGTCCATCGATCAAACAAATGATCCAAGGGCTCAACAATGCCCAAATGTCAAACCGTGCATAAATCATTAAACACTCATTAATTCGAATCAATAGTTGTATCATGTCGATCTTACTCTGGTGACGTTGAGGCGGCTGGATGTCAGGTTTATGTATTAAAAAAATTAGTGCGGGCGATAATTCCAAAGTATTGTAATCCATTTCCGTATTATATAAATATATGCCAAGTTCGATGCATAGTTTCGTGCATAAATTATGGTGGGAATGGTATTGTTGACAATCGGTATAACATGGGTATACCATATAAATAAATACATATTGCAAATTTCCTTATTATAAAGTATCACACTATATATATAAACAAGTAATATGAATTCGTACCTATGGCATAGCCAAGGGGTTAGAAAGTACAATGTCACTTAAATATAACTATGTACCATATTTTTAAATAAGTTAATAATTCTATTGCATAGGTAGACATGTTATGGAATGTTCAACCAATAAGGTAGAGTAATGGTTAAGTTATAAAATAATTTTTTTTTACTCTATTGTAATATTTTTCTAACGTTTGATGAGTAGACATTACAACTTCTCCTTATATTGTATCTTATGTGATGCTTTAGCTTGTACTTAATACTTATTGTCTAAAATCTTAGCCAAAAAATGAATTAGCAAAATTATAATATTTGATTTATAATCCACATTGAATTTTTTATTAAAAATAATAATTTTATATTAAAATTGAATTAATTGCAATTCTCTATTTAATTACCTATTACCAAAATTATAAATAATTTATTTATAATCCACATGAAAATTTTATTAATAATAATAATTTTATATTAAAATTGAATTAATTACAAATCTCTATTTAATTACCCTTTTAAGGAAGAAAAACAAAATTTACTTTTAATTACTTTTTTTCTTTAGCTTTTAAAATATTTTATTATAAACAATATTAAAATAATTTTTTTTAGCTTTCTCTCTTTATATGAAGTTTTTTTATTATTAATAATAATATTGTTATAGTAAAAATGGAATAAATTATACTCCTCTTTCTCAATACTCTCTCAATACCCCTAGATGCGGGTGACACATCCAGATCGTGCGAGGACAGATCCTCCCATGCTCACGCTGACATCGCCCTACAACACCAGATCTAACATGATGCGGAAACTCAATTCATCAATCATTCATAACGTTGCTCTGTCGCACCTGACCTCTTTCCATACTTTGTATCACATACAATCACACTTGGAATGTCCCTCACTACATCTGCGCGCATGCCACAACCCCTCACCGCATCTATGCTCATGCTACAGGTCTTCAAAACACAATGAAGCTCCCCATTCAACCATCCTAGTGCTGCTCTAGATGGTCTCAATAGCCATCGTTGTTATTCCCCTCGCCATCACGTCATTTCTCTAGCTTCCCTCGCGCATCTCCACTACGCACTCCACCTGTTGCGTGCCCCTTGCTGCGAGCCCTCCTACAGCGTGCTCCTCCCTTTGAGATCCTCCTTGCTGCGCACCCCCTGCTGCGAACCCCCTAGCTGTGCACCTCCATGTTGAAAACCCCTCCTTCTGTGCCTCTCCCTGTTGAGCACTATCCGCGACGAGCTCTCCTGTTGCGCACCCATGATTCAGCGTGCCCAAGTGAGAAATTGAGGCACCCCCCTAGAATGAGGTTGTCAACCAAGGTGAAGGATCGAGAGACTAGGTGCTCTGACAATGGTAAACGAGCAGTGTAAGGACCATACACATTTATTAGATGGAATTCCAGACCAAATTCAAAGGAGAAGATGTCTTCACCCAAGAAACCCTCCCCTCCCGAGAGATTGAGAATTTTAATCAAATGAGGGTTTATCCTAAGAGCAATGCCCCCAGATCGTCCCCGAGCATCCATGGCATGAAAGATCCATCCTAGTCGAAGTGATTGCAACGCGCAAATGATAGATTTAGCAGGACTAAGCGTATCTTGAAGAAAAATGATGTCAACCGGAAGCATGTCAAAAAGTCTCTGAAGGGAAAGATTTTTGGCGGAGCTGCCCAAACCGCAATAGTTAAATGACATAACTTTCATGGGGTAACCTCATGGGGGGTCGAGTGTGCTCTAGGGACCCCATCAATGGTGTGTTGTCTGCCATCAGTGACATCAAGCCCCACCTGAATGATGGATTTGGATATATTGGAATGACGACCACGGGAGGCTTTGGGAATGCGGGGAGGGGCAATGATCTCAAGCCCTTTAGGTGAGGTTGAAGATGATTTGGAGAGTGATTGAAGGAAATAGGAATGGGAGCTCCTAGAATCCGCAGAGTTTTGAGATGTCGGCCCCGAGGAAGAGTGAGCAGGGATGGTCGAGGGGATATCCAAGTAAGGGGGGGGGGAGGAGACGGGGGGCAGGTGATGTGGGGGATAGCATAAGGGATAGATGATATGAGACTCACTCGTAACCACACCAGAATCATAAGAAAGAAAATATAAATAGCAAGAATGTGTTAGTGGGTTACCCAAGGATTGCTTTGTTGCCGCAACTCGGGCCCGAGTCATCTGAGGGGACGAAGGTTGAGGAGGAGGTGGAGCATTTCCAGTGCCAGTAGTCGATGTCCTGCGTCTGCCAAATGATGGAGCCCGAGTAGCATGCAGTGCCTCCGAAGGAACCTCTGAAGACACAAAAGGAGTGTCGCGCTCCTTGATTGAGGGATGGAGAGGGAATTCTTTTTATAGATGACCCACAACATGACAGCGCCTACAGCGAAAGGGTACTCCTTCGTAATCGAGGGTCTATTGCCTAACGAAATGCCTCCATATGATAGCAATAAACTCCTCTAGTCCCTTTTTAGTGTCAAGATGAACCAATATGCGAGCGAGGGACATGTTAGCAGTGGTTGTATAAGATTTGTCATGATCCAGGTAAGATCCAAGGGAGTTCCCAATCAATTTGAAGATCTCTTTGGACCAAAAGTGCAGAGGTAGTCCTGGGAGGCAGACCCATATTGGGCTAGCTCCAAGTTGCTCCCGTTCCGGATCAAAGAGTGGACTCCATCTCTTTAAAAGAACCAGGACTTGTTCAATGTGCCAAAATATGGAAAGAACCCATTGTAGATGTTCAAGCCATTGAAAACTAAGGGTGAACCATCCACAGGGGAGGATGACCACCAAGGGAAGCTCCTCCAAAATTTATCCCTAGATCTCAATAACCCAGAGACGCAATCGTGCCAGATTGTATTTACAGCCTTGGACATGTCCAACCAATACACGCTCTATGGTCTCAATGACCTCACCCATATGCAAGTCGTCCCCTAGAACTAGTTCAACCTTCTTAGATCCGGTTTTAACGCACATGTTTTTCTTAGATCCCCGCTGATGATTGTGAGAAGCCAGAGGGTTCGAAGCGGAGTCAGTCCCTGGTGTAGATGAAACCCTAGGGCAGTCGCCAGACGGGGGGGGCACGGATGGAGATCCTGCAAAAACCCCGAAGAGGGCGACCGAGGACCCGAATTAGGGTAAGCGGATCTGGTTTCCGCAGAGAGAGGTGGGGGAGGGATTGAGCCGACATCCATTCGAGGATGGGATGGGGAGACTTGTGAACAGGAGTAGAGAAAATGAATGGTTGCCAGGGAGAAAGGAGTTGGATCCGAGGTTGGAGGGTCGTTAGAGAATATGGGAAAAGAATCCAACAGTGAAGACGGAGGAGATTGCGACGGGAGGGGGTAAAGGAGGGATGGCGGATCGGAAAACGAGAGACAGGAAACGGGGGAGAAAATAAGGTCTGTCAATGAAGAATAGGGTATCACCAGAGGGTTCACAGTGGACGGTGAAGGATGAAACAGAGAGGAGGATGTCCAAATCAACACCCCCTCATGGAATCTGAGGTGTAGTCTACCAGCGCCTCATTCATAGCTGCGAGATGAGCGAAGATACCCGAATCTGCTAAAAACGGTCGCGCAATTGTCGGCAACAATCCCGACAAGGTCACGCCATACAAACAATGGTAATGGCAGTAGAAGGAAGATTCAGGCATCAAGTGATGAAGGTAGATGTTAAGTCGAATAACCTAACCCTAGGAGGAGCCACAAAACCATAGGCAGTCGAGAAAGCACGCGTGGGGAGCCACAAAGCCATTTTTCTGTCTTCTATGACATTAGTTCTCTTCCATATATAAAACAATGTTATAATTAAATTGAGAACTTAAAAATTAATATAATGACACATGAATAGGATAACATTGATCCAACGTGAATAAAAAATTTTGCTTCGTCGGACGGGCATCCAAAAGAAGATGAGTTTCCGCCTAAGTGGTTCAGTCAAACATTACTACTATTCCCCAAATACAGGAAGAAGATACATTAAAAATTTCATACGCTCAACACAGTCGGTGGTCAACGGTCAATACCCAGTGGCGTATTTGATTTATTTGCATTCATATACTTCGGCTTCTCTCGCACAATGCCCCACAGCTTGGTCGGGCATACATTCCTAGAATTGCATTCCTACTGAGCGCGCTTCCGTGTCAATGATCGCCTTCTTACATTCAATATATCTTCGACAACCGTTACTCTCTCGTACCAGTTTACGTTAATCGAAGTTTTCTGATTATATTTTCGATGAATGCACCAACCAAACAGCACTACGCTAGGTTAGCAAGAAGTCCTCTGCGACTTTCTTGGATTAATTACTCTCGTCGGCCCCATATGCTATATATCAACCTCCTCGCCTCATATCAACCCAGTGGAGTGCTCAGTGACTACGTACTAGCTGTTGCAGGTGCGCCCTTTTGTTTCTTTTCCCATGGCGCGTCTTCTATCGTTTGTTGTCATACTCATCACCATTTTTGCTCTCTTCATATGGAATATCCAGGTAATACTTTACAGCACATCACAAGTGATGGAATAAAGTAAAGCACAATATTAGGATTTGATTTTGGCATCTCACTCTCATAACAATACATTCTTTGATTTTGCAGGCAGCCATACCACACAGTAATGTGGATCCTTTCATGGAGCAGAAGCCAGTAAGCCCCTATACTTATTAATACTCTTGCTTCGCCTCAGATTAATCAATAATTCACCGTTCCTGCACTCTACTATATGGTTAGATGCATTTTTATGGTAATCAATCTGACCAGTAGTTCATTGCTTTCAGGGCCGTAATGGCGGGGGAAGTATTAGTCCGTCAGGTTTGATATTTTCGGATTCGTCTTTTACATTATCGAACTTCTTCCATAGAAAATTACCAATACGCTTACAGTTAAAGATTGATTAATGAAAAAAATTGTACTGTGAATGGAAAATAATAATGCAGAATGCGGGCCAAGGTGTGCATACCGTTGTTCGGCAACTTCTCACAAAAAGCTGTGCATGTTCTTCTGCAAAAAGTGCTGCGCAAAGTGTTTGTGTGTTCCTCCCGGGACTTCTGGAAACAAACAAGTATGCCCTTGCTACAACAACTGGAAGACACAGCAAGGTGGCCCCAAGTGCCCTTGATCATCTCACCTCCATCCAGCCAAGAATAATAGTAGTAATAATAACTGTGCAGCTTCTGTTGGGTTTACGAATGCCTGCTTGCACTATAGATGAGTGGATCATGAGTGAATTTAGCGAACAAGAGGAAAACTTTTGTAATATCCGTATCTATGCATTGCCTGCACATCAATAAATTGATAATCTGTTTATTATCAGCTTTGATTTTATTGTCTTCTCCTCTTTTATTTGCGGCGCTGGGAATCATTAATATTTATTGATAATATGTTTATTGTCTTCTCCTCTTTTATTTGCGGCCCTGGGAATCATTAATATTGAAACCATGATTGTACAGCACCCCATTCCTCTGGGCATTTATATATATGCTGCATAATACATAATCACAAAACAGATATGGACAGTACAGCTGTAGGAAGGCGCATGAATTACTACCATAAGATAATTAGACACTCTTCTTTTTCAATGCTGAATACAATAAGATAATTAGACACTCTTCTTCTGGTTCAATAGCATACAACTGACTCTTCAATGATCAGATTCGTTGTATCAAGACCTGACTCTTCAACGATCAGATTCGTTGTATCAAGACCTGGAAGTAAGAGTTTTTATGACATTAGATCATGACATTGATATATGATTTTCATCTCAATGTGCATAATTTTCGAGCTATAACAAGAGAAAAGAAATTCAAACATACTAACCAAATGCTTATCTAACATATATGTATGAGAAATGAATACTTCATATGGGATTCAACAAGAAGATGAGTATCATATGGGATTCGAATCTCTATGAGAAATAGTAATAAAATACTATGGGATTCAACTAAAATAATACATAATGTTAATTTATTTAAAAATATACTAAACTTAATTTATTTATTTTTTTAAGTTTGAAAGACTACTTCTTCATTCCATCTAAGGCCTTTTGGAGATGGCCCATTAAACTTGTGATTTCACATCAAAGAATGACTTAACACACCATCTATCTAAAACCTCTTAAACATTATATTACTATTTTAATAACATTAAAACAATATTTTCCAAAACAAACTAACCATAAAATATTTCTCACATTAAAATAAATTTAATAATAATTATTTAGATTTATAATCATAATATTTATAAATATATAATTAATAGATATATATTAATATAAAATATAATTATATTTATTAAAATAAATTTTAAAATAATTATTCATATTTATAATCATAATATCTGGAAATATATAATTAATAAATATATAAAAACTTCATATATATATATATATATATAGAGGTTTATAACAATTACATTTTACAATTTTATATTTATATTTAACTAATAAATATATAAAAATTTATTATTTACGATAAAAATTTATTGAATAATTATAAAACATTTAAGTTATATAAATATAATAAATAATATTATTAAGAATCAGCATAGATCTATTAGAAAAAATTTCAAAATTTTCACTTAAAAAGATATTTGTATCTTGAGATATTTTATCCTCTTGGGTTTTTCTGCATCCAAAGTTGAGATGATATATGTTTTATTTTCTTTCAAGAAAACTTTCATTATATTTTTAGGAAAACAGTGCTTACAGAATATGTGCCAATGGTCCCCTTTCCCTCATTCCAACCAGACATATTGAGATTGGGGACCCAAGGATACCATAAATGACTCTTTACATTCTTTATTTCCGACAGGAATTGTAGCCATAACATACTACGAAAAAATAAAAATGATACCAGAACTGATAGCAGCATATCGAGGCGGGTGGGGAGGGAGTACAAGGGGAGCTACAAAATAACCACCACGATCGTGCATATGAAAATCAATATGTTCCACCCACACTTCAATATTGAAAAGGTGGTCATTTGTGCAATGATGGTTGCAGCTGAGGATATCTCGTTGTTCCATAATTTGATTATCAACGTATTGAATATCATTTATGTAAGTCACTATCTCATTACGATCTTTATACATGTGGTCCATAAGAATTTCCATATTGATTTGAATGTTTCAGAGTTGCACCGCTATGGACTTCACGATTGTTGGAGCCACAATATGACCTGGGGAATGAGTTAGAGAGAGAGCCACTTCGTCCTCGAGTTCCAATGATGCAGGAGCATCATGGTTCCAAAAATTTGTACATTTAGTAGAATCTAGGGGGTCTTGTGTTTTTCAAAAGAGTTGTTTTTCCTAAGTATTTAATTAATGTAATTTTCAATATTTTGAGTGATTTATGTGAGACATTTAGAATGGGATTTAATTAAATATTGAGTGGCATATATGTAAATGTTCTCAAATGTAGGAGAACATGAGTGATTGATGAGTGGTTAGTGTGGATTGAGATATTCTAAAATATTGTGAATCTTAGATTAGAAATTAGTTCATGATTTATGGAGGATCCTTACGATTTAGTTGAATGTTGAGATCGTCAAGGGATAACGAAGAGATTTTAGGAATTAATTGAGAACTTAAAGGATTCTTAGGATTTTGTTGAGAACTTAAAGGATTCTTAGGATTTTGTTGAGTAACCTATGGATCTGAACCATAATTGGTTACAAAACATTTTGTATATATTTGTAAAGCCTCAAAGGCACAAAGAGGTAGAGCAGAAAAAGGAGATAGATTCTTAGAGAGGAAACTTAATTCTAAGCCTACGGGCACAGAAAGGGAGGAAGAGAAAAGGACCATGTAAAGGCAGATCGGGCCAAAACTAGATTGTAAAACAAGCTTTTATTTGTATTTGTACATTTATTTAATGAATGAGGAAATTGAATTCATTGTGACTGTGTGTGTCATTCCTTTTACGTGTTGAGTGATCCGTAACTATGAATTTATGGTTTCTGTGTGATAAACCATGGTGAATGAATTCAGATTATATATATAAGTCTTTTTGAGTGAGAAAGGACTTCATGGTTGGTAGAATATGTGTGATTCCAGTCAGGAGCTAGGAAATGTGTGTACAGGTCGAGTAAAGAACAAATCACGAATTCTGGAAGAAGAGGAATAATACAGAGAGTGCTCTATATTTAAACCCGAGACAACGTAATAGCTATATGAATTATAAACAAGAATAAACTTAAGAGGAATCAGCGCTTTAAAGATTGGAGAAATATCAGGAGGAGTAGCATAACAAAGTTGCAGGGCAGCGATAGCAGAAAGAACAACAATCGACTAAAGGCAGAAACACAAAGAAGAATGTCAAAGGAGGAATCGACGGTGAGGATCGAAGCGCAGAATCAAAGTTTTAAGAATCAAGGGGGTGGGGAGGGAGTACAAGGGGAGCTGCAAAATAACCAGCACGATCATGCATATGAAAATCAATATGTTCCACCCGCACTTCAATATTGCAAAGGTGGTCATTTGTGCGACGATGGTTGCAGCAGAGGCTATCTCGTTGTTCCATAATCTCATTCTCATTGTATTTAATATCATTTATGTAATTCACTATCTCACTACGATCTTCATACATGTGGTCCCTAAGAATTTCCATATTGATTTGAATGTTTTGGAGTTGCACCGCTATGGACCTCATGGTTTTTGGAGCCACAATATGACTTGGGGAATGAGTTGGAGAGAGAGTCACTTCGCCCTCAAGTTCCAATAATGCAGGAGCATCATGGTTCCAAAAATTTGTACATTTAGTAGAATCTAGGGGGTCTTATGTTTTTCAAAAGAGTTGGTTTTCCTAAGTATTTAATTAATATAATTTTTAATATTTTGAGTGATTTATGTGAGTCATTTAGAATAGGATTTAATTAAATATTGAGAGGCATATTTGTAAATGTTCTCGAATGTAGGAGAACATGAGTGATTGAAGAGTGATTAGTGTGGATTAAGATATTCTGAAATATTGTGAATCTTAGATTAGAAAGTAATTCATGATTTATGGAGGATCCTTAGGATTTAGTTGAATGTTGAGATCCTCAAGGGATAAAGAAGAGATTTTAGGAATTAATTGAGAACTTAGAGGATTCTTAGGATTTTGTTGAGTAACCTATGGATCTGAACCAGAATTGGTTACAAAACCTTTTGTATATATTTGTAAAGCCTCAAAGGCACAAAGAGGTAGAGAAGAAAAAGGAGATATATGCTTAGAGAGGAAACTTAATTGTAAGCCTACGAGCACATAAAGGGAGGAAGAGAAAAGGGCCATGTAAAGGTAGATCATGCCAAAACTAGATTGTAAAACATGTTTTTATTTGTATCTGTACATTTTTTTAATGAATGACGAAATTGAATTCATTGTGATTGTGTGTGTCATTCCTTTTATGTGTTGGGTGATCTGTAACTAAGAATTTATGGTTTCTATGTGATAAACCATGGTGAATGAATTCAAATTGTATATATAAGTCTTTATGAGTGACAAAGGACTTAATGGCTGGCAGAATTTGTGTGATTCTAGTCGGGAGCTAGCGAATGTGTGTATAGGTCGAGTAAAGAACAAATCACAAATTATGGAAGAAGAGGAATAATACAGAGAGTTCTCTGTATTAAAAATCGAGATCATGTGATGGATATATGAATAAAAAACAAGAATAAACTCAAGATGGATCAGCACTTTAAAGATTGAAGAAAGCTAGGGATAAGTAGCGTAACAGATTTACAGGGCAGCAACAGCAAAAAGAACGGCAATCGACTAAAGGCAGAAATACAGAGAAGAATGTCAAAGGAGGAATCGATGGTGAGGATCGAAGTGCAGAATCAAATTTTTAAGAATCAATGGTAGAGATCAGTGCAGGCAGAAGGGGCAAAGAAGAGTCGTGTGAAGGTGAACGAACGGTCTTGATTAGATCGCAGATCCGAAGGCGAGAGATGAACAGTTAAGGTAAGATGAGAAAGTGCGAAGGGACGTGTGTCGGCATGGCGCTACTTCGCATCGGGGATTGTGAAGTTTATAAGTCAAGGACTTCGCAAGGTAATCAAGATAAATTTCAATGCTATGTGGTAAGGACTGAAAGATGCGATGCGATGAGGGGAAGCCACATGTGAGCATTTCGTAACATCACACATCGGCGGTTTTAAAGTTTAGCGTTAAGAGTTTGCACAGTAAAGTGTTTTGGTTGCGATGTGATGTGGACGAGAGATGGCATGTGAGCAGGTATAGTATGGTCGCTAGATCCGGCGAAGATATACAGTGAAGATTACAGTGTGGCTTCGCATCAGCAGAATGATAAGTTCGCTGTTAAGGTTGTTGGTAAGTTTGCCGAAATGCGATGCATTGTGATTGGTCTGCGGTTAGCGGGACCCTAGAACCTTTTTCTGCATATTTGTAAAGAGATTTGAGTTCTACGGGGTCTTTTATAAAGTGATGTCCATAGGTTACGATGTATGTTAATTGGATTTTTTGTTGCATGATCTGGGTAAGAGTGGGGTTAATTCCGCTAACCCTGCATCTTTGCTTAATTGTAACCTTATGGTTGCATCATTTGGTATAGGAGCGAGTAAAATCTCTTTTGGGAGAAAGTTAGAGCAAGTATGCTCCACATAAGAGAAAATTATAGTTGGTTTGTCCTTTGAAGATAATTCAGAATGTATGGAATTATTTTATTTCATAATTAGCATAACAGATTTGTGAACAGAGAAAATTCTTTGATTAAATCAGGACAACAAGATTTCTTTGAAGAGAACAGAACAAGAAGAGTTTTCAAAAATCAGAGTGGCACAGCAAAAGCAAAGAGAAGAATCAGATCTAAATCTGATTGAGTAAAGAAATAGAATAAAATCTACTTTGGGGAGAAAGTAGATCAGATGAGGAAAATTTGAGAAAATTATTTATGAAGGGATAGTGACAACTTCAAATAGTAAAGGTAAAGTGAGCAGATAGAAAATAGAAATTACTACAGCAACATGTGTTCAGAAAATTGGACAGTAAGGTATGGTCTTCATGTTTTCAGATTAACGATGAATTATTGATTGAAATAAATGCTATGAATATGTTTGATGATTGTAGCCAAGAAAAAGCAGAGTTTTTTATGATGATGGGAATGAACCTATTCAACTAGAGGTTGGAAGAAAGGAGAGAGGTGACTGAGTGTAGAAGCCAAAGGATAAGTGAAGCTCTAGAAGGTTCAAGAGAGTGAACCAAGAGAGATAATACCTAGGAAAAGATCAAGCTCAGAGAGGAATCTTTATAAGGTATTGAGTAGCAAGAGGAGATCGCTACAAGAGAAGGCTATGTTGCATATCACCAATCAAGCATGGATGATCTCATGAGGAAGATGGCCATGGAGGGTCATAGAAGGGTTTCTAAAGAATGCCATAAAGGTAATATGAGTAATGAGGAGCGAGAGAGACATCTTGCATTGATGAGAGTACAGTTGGAAGTACTACAAGGATGGCTACAAGAGAAAGAGAATGAATACCAAAGACATGGATAGAGAATGAGGAAACGAGTTAGATGGAACGTATTTCAAAAGAAATGGAATGAAAAACTAATAAATGAGTTCATAGAACTTGAGAATATACATATTACTTTGTTATATAAGGAGAGACTCAAAGGAATTGAGTCACGGAAAAAATAATCTGCTAAAAACCAACAAGTACATTGTGAAGGATTGGTGTTTGAAGCATCAAATGAGACCGAAAGGCCTTTTATTTTTAAAACTAATGATTTGTGTATGATTGTAGGTACATCACAGGATGATGAACACACTTTAGAGTTTGTTAAGAAGAAGGAGTAGAATCTGAAATCTATTCATATTAATACTAAGATAGAAAAATCTCATAAATGAAAGGAGACATAGAGGTCTCATGAGAATATGCAGCAGAATATTGAAGCTGGTAACAATGAAAGTTGTAATGGAAGATATGAGTTGAGACATGGAGATAGAAATCCTCAGGTAAGAGAACTGAATTCTATGTTTAATGATTTGAGTAAGGAACATGTGAATAGTCATCTTGAAGAGAAGGAAACTATGACAATAGATGACCATAGTAAAGATCCAAATTCTGGTCAAGGATAAATTCTTTGTGAACCTGAAGGAGATTGGAATGATTATCTTTCATTCTATAATGATGAAGAGGAAGAGGTGAAATTGTGTGAAAGTCTCAAGAGTTCAGAAGAGAACTAAGATCAGCATACTGATGTGCTAACATAGGAGTTAGAGGAAATCTCGAGTAGCATACTGAGATTTTTCCAAAGGAGAAAGAGGCACTGAGGCCTTATATTTTTAATTCATGCATTAATGTAAATCATGCAGGTAAAAGAGGATAGGAAATGGAAAATTTCAAGGAACTTAAGGGAGAAGGACCACCTAGTGATTGGTCAACAACGAGTGAAGGTATTGAAAACTATGTAAAGTTTCCAAATTCTAATCCAACCAAAATTATTGAGTTATATATAAAGTTAGACCTTCAAAGAATAAATTTGGAAAAGCAAAGGATATACAGTCAGGATGAATTGCTGAAGAAAGAAGACAGAGAAATTGTCATGAATGAAAATCATGAAGAAGAAGGTAAGGATGTAAGGGTGGCAATAAGAATTCAACAATTAAGAGGTGAAGATAACCAGCAGTTTAAACTAGTAAGAACTCAACAATTGGGAAGAGTACAGCAACAAAGTAATTTGGACAGAGAAATAGATAATTTGTTGAAGCTTATGAGAAATGAACATAAGGAAAGGAGCTGCAGACAGAGAAGGAAGATAATCAATTGTATGAAAGACTAGACTGTAACAAACATTGAAGGAAAATTCAATGGAGTATTACAAACGAAGACATGGGAACTAGGAGAAGCAAGGAAAGACATTAGAGTACGTGGACAACAGATTAGAGAAGTAAGGAAATCACTGAAGAATAAAGTATGGGATCCAGGAGGACAAATATTGGAAGCAATGGTTTCACATAGAAAATGATTATAGGGTTGAGCAGAGGAAATACATTGCAAAATGGGCTATTACAATATCTTTTCCGATGGGAAACCGATTTTCCGATGGAAATATGGTAGTTGCAGGTATTTATGCTTTTCTTCCCACAGAAATGGTCACTGGATTTCCATTTATAATACAAGCAGACTTTTTATTGGTTTCATACAGAGAGAGCATAATTTTCAATAACAAATGGAACCAGGGAATCCTTGAGTGTATCTCGTTTGCATTTTTTTCGACATTTCATTCTTTGATAAAAGATAATTCACCAATACTTTTAAAAATTTGGATTTTTGGGTACCGTCCATGTGATATTCCTCGTTATCCATAGGACCACGGCTCAGACAAGTTAGAGATGTCATTCAGGTTCAATTGAAAGCCAAAGATGTGATTTTATGCGACGTCGGCTTTGCCGGTAAAAGTTTATGTAAGCCAACCGAATCTCAGACAATACTCCTAGCTTTTAAATGCATTCTGGAGAGAGAAAGTGAACATGGTCATCAAAGTGAACAAGCCCATTTGTTTTATCGTAATGTACACATTGTGCCCTATTTTAGATATGGCGCATTGATTAACAAAAAATTGTTTTTAAATTTCTTATTACACAGTACTTGCGCAGTGCGCTGGTATAATATAGCGCACCAGTGCGCTGGTATAATATAGCGCACCAGTGCGCTAGGTTACGCAGGGTGCACCAATAAAAAAAAGTCAAAACTACACCTCTTCTTCTTTCAGAAAAAGAAACTTGAACCTTTACATAACCTACAACAAGAAAATGTGCCCCATGATCTGCTTATTGACCCATGATCTGCTTGCTCATTTGTAAGTTCCTCCTCCATCTTGGCATCCAATTTCCTCTTTTCTCCTTTGTTCTTTCTATCATCTTTGGTATCATCCTCTGTAAACTTGTTTCATTTGTCACTCTTATATTTCCTTCCCTCAATGTCATTCTCTCGCTCTCGTCTCTTACAAGACCTGCGATCCATTTCTTCATCATAAGGATTCATATCCTTTGTCTCATGAGAAATCCTACCCCTATTAACAACCTTGATTGACCTTTCGTTACTATCCCTATAGAAATGAGAATCTTTCCCTTCATGGGACCTTCAAGCCCGATCAACAATGTCAATTGATCTTTTTCTGTTGTCCTTAAGGGAATGAGAATCCTTCCCTTCATGGTGCCTCTTGGCTCTATCGACTGCCTCGATTGATCTTTCTCTATTTTCCAATATTTCCTTGCCATCCTTGTAAGAATGGGAATCTTTACCTTCATGTGATCTCTTAGCCCGTTCAAGAGACTCAATTGATATCTTTTTGACATCCCTTAGCGAATAGGACTCCTTGAGTTCGAAGGATCGTTTCACCTTGCTAGTCGCCAGAGCGTCGACAGGTATTTCTCTGCCATCAACTCTACTTTCCCTTTCTCCATCATGGGACCTCTTAACCCTAACGTCGACCTCAATCGATTGCTCTCTGCATGATCAATAAAATACTTACCCTCATGACCAAGCCTATAAACCCTATTGTCGGTCTCAACCGAGCTTTCTTGACTACCCTTCTCAGATTTTTCATAAATATTTTCTCATTTTGTACTATGTCGAGGTCTGTAGCCGTCTGCATCCCTATAAGCATCTTTGTCTATCTTTCTATTTGAATCACTCATTTTCTCTGCTATAAAATTCTCAGCCTAAATTCGAACTCTCGTCTTTTCAAACCCTCATCTCCTCAGAAAATTTCTTGCCCGCGATTCGAACCCTCCGCTGCTCCAATATTGCACTTTACACAATACATTTTCCTTCTTAGAAAAGATATTTCAATAACATATTTGGTTCGCGCGAGGTTTTATTTAACCTTGTTCTGGTGTGTGGGATTTTATATGTGCACAAGTGCAGTTTCGCAAGACTGCAATTTATGTTTTGGCGCGGTGTTTTATGACGCACCGGTGTGGAAGAGTTGTGAAGCACCGGTGCGCTATAGTACTAAGATGCATCGGTGCGGGTTATGATGATAAGTGCGCCGGAAGAAAAACCAGGAACCTCTGCTCGAAATGGCGTAATGTATAAAGTTCTTTTTTTTTGGTATGTAAGATCATAATAAAATAATGATAATTCTAAAGTACATGAATTTATTTTCATTACTTTCTAAACTTTATTATGTTACAAAAATTCTTATCATTCTAGATTTATTATTTTACAATTATTTACAAATTTACAAATTTTAATAAATCATTTCACATTAATAAAATTAAAATTTTCACATTAATACAATTAAAATTTTACAAATATTTTACATACAATTACAATTACAATTTTAGAATTTTACATACAATTACAATCATTTCACAGTAGTACAAATCAAATTTTACATACAATTATAATTAGAATTACATTTACAATTACAATTACAATTTTACAAATATTTTACATACAATTACAATTACAAATTTAGAATTTTACATACAATTAGAATTACAAATACAAATTTACAATTTGTCATGTAAATAATTACAATTAAAATTAAAATTACAATCATTTCACAATAAATTGAATATTACAATTACAATTAAAATTTTACAAATATTTTACATACAATTATAGTTAAAATTACAATTACAAATACAAATACAATTTTACATACAATTTAAATTTAAATTTCAATTACAATCACGACATAATATTTAATAAATATCATGGTCATTTAATATTAAATTAATTAATAAACATCACGATCATGATAATCATCATACAAACATCATATTCGACTAAAAAACACATTCAAATTCGCTAACATCACCGTGATCATGATCATCTAACAAAACACAATTAGCATTGTCTAACATCATCCCAACACAAACATCAAATATACATCTCATGTCAAATAACTCATGCTATCACATACACATCTATCTTCACGCTTCACATTAAATGAACATATCTAACATGACATAACAATATACACATCATGATGATCACCAACATGTAAATTAATTACAACTGCAACATGAACATAAAATACATTGACCATATATATATATATATATATATATATATATATATATAATGTCAAAAATATACAACTATAATATAAATGTCATGGATCAGCTGGTGGTACAACATCAATAGCAACACTAGTCGAGGCCAGCTCAGTCAATGGTGCAGCCTCAACGGTCGATGGTCCAGCCTGCTCATGATCATGAGTACTGCTGGATGCTGCAAGCTGCTAACTGGACATGGCCGATGGTCCAGCCTGATCTCCATGATGACTGTTGCTAGATTCTAGTGGAGGCTGCTCATCTGGCGTGGCGTGAGGTGAACGATGATGAGATGATGAGTCGATGCTCGCAGACTTTCGATCACGTGCTGCATCTCGACCACGCTTATAATGTTCAATGGTCCTCCTCAGCCGCGTAACTAAGGTCTTAGCTCCTACGACATGTCACATTAGGTTGTACATGTCACACGACATGCCTCTCCACATATGTCACAGCCTACCATCGGTCTGTATGTATCTCATATTAGTGGGTCTAATGCCCGCCCCAACAATAAATGCAATGATTTGGTCTCCCAACTCCGTCCTGTATCTAGTATCAAGCCGACCGCACCTATCAAAAGGTGGTACCAGCACACTAGCAAGAGAAAGTCTCTCTGCATCAGCTTCCTGATGATACTTGGCATCTGGCATGCCCTGATCGTCATCAGGATCCACACCTAGATCATGTGGTGGTGTTGGCATGTCCTCGCCATCAAAAGACCCAATGTTTTCAAAATATATATAAGTACACAACAATAATTAGACAATTTCATTACACAATTTAATAAAAACAAGTTAAAGAACATGTTAGAATAAATTTAAATAAAACAATAATATTACCTCTATCTCTGGCGGCTCATCATCTGTGAAGAGGATGTTGGCACACCCTCGCTAATCCAATCCAGCATAAGGACAGGGGACCATAATTAAGGGATGCAGCTTGTCAACATTGGCTCGCAACTCCAGTGCATCATGCAATATCCTCATTGGAAACACAGTCTTGCCCCTCTTGGGCATCATCTGCCCCCACATGTGCATATGTGCCTCGAACATCAACCTACGAGGTTGTCGAACAAAAGTAGGCCTCGTCTCTAGAAACCTCTCGAAAAATAAACAAAAAATCTCTGAAGCAAAAGGGAAGTTGACCCTGCCTTGTGCATGAGCATGACATCTATCTAAGGCTATACAGAACTGCCACAAAAAAATGGCAGATAACCTGACAAGTCGTGGCTCATGTACTAAAGAATCAACATAATATAGAAGCAAGAAACTAATGTGTTGCATGTCACTGTTGTTGTGTGAAATGGTCAAAATCAGAAGTGAGAGGCACCTGACCTCCTCACTACCAAATGCACCAATATTTAACTGATGTCCGGCGACCTGAAAATATGACGGAGACAGTACATCTGCTCCAATGTATCTCTTAGAGTACACTAACTAACTCCCTTCTACACAGCCAACTCGAACCTCTAGGAATGAGGGAAAATCTAGCCCTCTCCTTGATAGCCCTATAATGAAATATATATCCTCCTTAGTGGGCGTGTACCACTGGTTAGGACCAACCCAAAAAGCCTGTCGGTGGGAATTCCACTTGCGGATAAGATGTCTCAAAAAAACACCATGGCCCTTTAGGGAAGTAGCCTCCTCATAGAACTTGACGAGGCCTGCCTATCTTAGGAGCCCCTGCGTAGATGTTGTTATAGGGCGAGGGTATGCATCTCTCTCCCTCTCTCGTGCCTTCCACAGGTGAACCATGTCATACTGCTATGCATGTTGTTGGTGTTGTTCCCCCTCTTCTCTCTGAATGATTGACATATCAAATAAAAAAAAAATTATTAAATAAGACATGTATTTAGGAATATACATATATATTTTTTTTCAAAGTAAAAAAACAAAACAGTCAGTGCGCCACAAAAAACAGTCATGCACCGGTTCCGATGCATATTTTGTTTGTTGTGCACCGGTGTTAGTGCCCCAAATGATATTCAACGCACTATAGGCAGTGCACCTGAAAATTTTTAGAGCACCGTTAACTATGTACGGTGTCACGAGTGTGGTGCACTAACTAAAATCTACGCCCCAACGCATATAGTTGGGTCAGCGCACCAACCTCCTGACTTTATTACATAGTCAACGATGTGTTCTTTTACCAGGTTGCACCATTGACCCTGTCAAAATTCCAAATGCGATGCACTGACAAACATACCCACCCTGAGGTGGATGTTTCATTCAACGCACCGTGTTGCTGCCATTCCACATGGTCAATGGCGCGGCCGGCTAAATGACTGCACCACACTTTTTTTTTTTAATTTTAAAATAACATGGTGCACCTTTCGGTACTATCCCGGAAATAGTGCGAATACCATTAGAACCGATTGCAATGTCGCCTATAAATTTTACAAGCAGCACTGCTTACCGATGCGATCCCACTGGCTTGAGCGCACCGTGTGACAAAAAAAAAAAAAAAGTTAAATGGTTAATTTTAAGGTTATTTGAATTCTAATCCACTAAAAAGCTTAATTATGGAAAAACAAGAAAAATACATGTACATTTGGCCGTCAAGGAGGCATATTGGCTATAGAATTTACAAAAGAAAATTTTCCCACCATTTTGCAAAATGCAAGCTAGAGATTGATGGGCAAGGCACAACAACAGTGCGTGCAATGGGTGCAATGGGAGCACCGATGTCAGGGTGACTCAAACAAGGATAAATTTCACTGGTGCTTGAGAGCTCTGGAGCACTGAGAAAAGTGAAAAATGTGGTTTTCTTGCTGTAATTTTTTTTATTTAACCCTGTTCTGGTGCGTGGGGTTTTATAGGTGCACTGGTGCGGTTTCTTAATACCGCACCGAGCGGTTTCAGTTTTGGCGCAGTGTTTTATGATGCATCGGTGCTCTACTGTAATAAGACACACCAGGCGGGTGTGTACGAAGCGCATGGTGTTCGGTGTGCCAATGTTTTTTGTGCACCGGTGCTTTCTCTTGTTGAGTGCACCGGTGTGGTTTAGGATGATAAGCGCACCGAACGAAAAACATCCCCAAAAACCTCCGCCAGCCAACCTCCTCTAGTAACCTTCGCTAGAAACAGATGTCTGGGGTATTTTTATAAGGGGTTCCTCAAAAACATCCGCTAGAGGATCTTTTCCTTATACTGTCAGAACATTGCACACATGTCAGGGTCGATTCATGGAAATATATGTGTAGAACAGTGTTCGCAAGCTTAATCGTAATCGCATGTGGAAGGCCTCCCTGAATATCGCAAATCGCAATCGCAAAGCTCTGGAGGAATAGAATAAGGTTCAATTGCCGAAATTTGAAATGTGATACAAGGGCCGGATGCGATATAGTTTGGAGCTCGATCTAAAGTATTTAAATTTCGGCTGTGGAACCCTCTCGCATATTTCACATCGCACATCACAAGCTCTGGAGGAATGGTGCTAAGGAATATGTTATGAATGTCGAAATGCGACAAGGGCCAGACACGATGTAGCTCAGAACTATGATTTAATATATTCCAATCACACATCGCACATCTCAAGCTCAGGAGGAATGGCGCTCAGGAATATGTTACAAATTCCAAAATGTGAAGTGTGATAAGGTTTCATATCGCCGATTGTGATTTACAATCGGCCCCACCTCCACTTGCCACGTCATCCCTACCTTTATTGCACATCGCACATCGCAAGCTCGGGAGGAATGGCGCTAAGGCATATGTTATAAATGCCGAAATGCGATAAATGGATGGAGGCGATAGTTTTCAAAGGAAAATTTGAATTTATTTAAAGTCTAGGATTATGTGCAATTGTGTTTTTTTATGAAGAAAAGTGAACGCTTGCAGTGGACTCGGGTAAGTGACCCAACGTAGAGCAAAGGAGAAGGGAAGATGGAACACTGCAAGCACGAGCATAAGAGGCAGAGTCGGGTAGAAGGAGACATGATAACATTGTTTGAAACGTAGAGGCATAGGCAGAGTCAGGCAAAGGGAGCACATGGTGGCATTTTTGGAAATGCAACAGCTAGGTCAAGTTGGGCAAAGATGCGTTATTGAAGAATTGTTCAAATACCACATCAGAAACAAAAAATACATGACAGCAAGCAAAAAAGACAAATATTGAACTCTGGAAGAAATGCAGGGAAAGGATTTATGATCTGTCAGGGAGACACATCAGCACTTCAGGGAGACGCATCAGCAACAAATCAAATTCAGAAAAGAGAATAATATTCCAAGTTTTAATTTGTTTTCTTTGTTTTTTAAGATTAAAGCTATAGTGATGCCCTCAATTGCAATGTAATAAGTAGTTTTAACAGTTTAGGTAGTCAAAGTAGTTTCAAGAATTTTTAGCAGGTACAAACTATTTTTGATGTATTTAAGCAAGATAGAAAAAAATAAGAAGGGTTCTAAGTTTTGAACCTCTGGAAGACTAAAAGCTTGGTACTTACTTTTCTGAGGAATTAATAAAAGAAGTATCAAGTTTCCTGCAACTGTTGATGGTGATTCTTTTTTCCTGTGCCATTTTGTGTTCCTTCTTCCTTGAATGAAGTGAATTAATATAGCTTCCGGTCTCTTAATTACATCTGTGAGTAAGAGTTAAATAACCTTAAATTGTTCTCCTTCACTCCAGTTTCCTCTCTCTCCATGGATTCTCTCTGAAACTTAAAAGTAATAGATTATGTATTTACAACATATTATTTTGAGTTTCCTCCCTCTTCACAAATTTTCTCTAAAATTTAAAGTGATAGATTATGTGTTACAACATATCATTTTGAGTTTCTTCTACAATTCTTCTTTTCCATTCAGATATCAACATTTAATGGCATTGTAGAGTCTTTCATTATACCAGATTATTAAGGGTTTTAAAGAATTAGTCTCCAAAGGTATTGAACGAAGACCACCTGATATAATTACTTCTATGACACATTTTTTTTAAAATGTCTTAAGCACTAATTCTGTAGCAGCTTTGATACCACTGTAACAGCGAAATTCGTAGATTTGGTTACTGTAGCAGCAAGACTTGTAGATTTGTTGACTTAATAGCAAAATGGATTTGATAATTATAAAAATACACAAGAGGTATTTATAATAATAAATATTTATTGATATGATATAAGAAGATTGAATGATTACAATGGGGCCCTGCTTATATACCCATGCAGGTGCCTTTTCACGAATGGGCATGTCTTTTAGACATGCCTTTTCAGCTAACTTAATCACTAATTTACATAATTAGTAATTATATTTATTCTATTAATGACTATATTTATTACATTAGTTATGAATTAGGTTCATAACATTGCCTTCTTCTCGAAAAGCTTTGTCCTCAAAGCTTAATTTGCTAATAATTCCTTATCCTTGTGTATATCATTTAGACTTATGTAATTTGAAATCTTATCTTAATCTAGACACCTTTCTTCATTTTCCTCATGGGTTTTTTTTTTGTTTTTTTTTTTAAATAAATCAAAATATATATAAATATATTAAGGTTCCTAACATATAGTATATATATTCGATTTATATAAGTATAACGATTTATTCAATAAATCATGATTGGAATGGCCACGCGTTTATTCAAATGTCCGTTTGGCATTCCAAAACTTATTAACTCGAAACATTTTAGGCCTTACACCTATGCTCCTCCGCCTTCTTCTTTTGTGTAAAGTCGACCTTTCAAATCCAATGAACAATTCCGGCAGCTAGATGATTACCTGATGAAGTTCGCACCTGTGACTAGTTATGATTGTTTTGGGCCTTATCCCTTTGAACGACTATTTTGCAGAAGTTCCTGGAATGCTGCAGTAGGTCAACACAGTCGAACATTATAAATATTGTAGGGTTCAATACTTCACCGTTTTCGCTTGAGTGGGATTTTGTTTCTGACAAATTCGAATCGTGAACGTGGAGGAGTGCCGACGCCAGGCTTCCCAACAGACAAGAAACTCCACTCAACAGCATGGTGAAGATCATCATCACCTGCCTTTCGAATTTGTCTAACATGAACGTCGTGAGGAAAAATGCTAGCATTTTTGCGATTCCGTTGAGGAAAATTCTCACATATAAATTGGCACTCAGAATTTGCAGAGAAATGTGGAGGTGGGAGTCAGTTAATTTGTCGGGGAACTTGACTTTGAGCTGCAGTCGACTGTGTATGGTTTTGGCGATGTCGATTTTTCTGTCGAGGAACGCCCTTCGGGCTTCATCTTCGTGCGAGACGAGGTTACAAAGTATACATAGTGTAATGTCGAGGTAGGCGGGGTTGGGGTCCGAGGTTCGATTTCCATAAGTTTCGATTTCAGGATTTGTCGCAGAGAGCCCACCTTCAAGTGCTACAGCAATTACATCGACATTCTTCTCTTCATCCCTTATGTGAGAATCCAAAATAGCTAAAGGCATCCTTGCAATCTCTGTAACCCGAACCATTAAAGAGTGTGAATTGTCTAACTCTGATATCATAATCGCATTTAAACAATGTATACATGAACCTTGAAGCACTCGTGACCCACAAGTGAACAGGATGTCACACCTGGGCCAATTATGCACATCCTTTAACGGTAATGGCGTGGGTACAGACGTCCCATTTTGGATGCTCAAAGCCACGATTCCATTCTGACATTTTACATATAATAAATCCCCAGAAGCAACAATCTTACTGTAGTAGCAAGGCTTTTCATTAATCTCGATATATTTTTCTGAATGCTCAAGAAAACCACGGGCCTCCAGTTGTGTGTCACAGCCCTGGCCATGAACTTTTGTAGTAGTGCAGTAATGGCAATGGGTACCCTCATCGTCTTTCCGCACCAACTTTTGAACACTTTCAGGGTCACTGATCTGATAAATAGAACCCCCATCATCAATTTTAAGAATCTCTGCTGCATGCAATCCCCTCTCAGCAAAAAACTATCGGACGAGTTGCCTTATGGTTTCATCGTAATTTTCATTCTCATAAAATGGCTCCACGATACCCAATTTATCCCAAGGATCTCCAAATTCGTCGCTCGTGAATGGAGAATCATCAAAAGTGGATATTGTTTCATCTCTACATTGCTCTCTGATTTCAAAGAATTTTATATGTCTATAACTTGACTGGCTAATTTCAGAATTATTCTGCAGAGTTTGATCTTCACACTTTCTCTCGCTGATTTCAGAATTAATCTACAGAGGTTGATCTTCACACTTTCTCTAGCTGATTTTAGAATTAATCTAAGTCTGATCTTTACACTTTATCTGAGCTCCTCCACGATAAGTGCCAACATTCATGCGATTACCTGTTTTCAGAACAGCTTTCAGCGACTTTAGGAATAGACGACTGCACCTCAGTTCTTTACATCCTGCCTCCAATCTCGTTCTCTTTTGCGGCGGTCGTTGGCTCTTTTTGAGTTGGGCTCATTGTCGGTTTCCCTCCTTTCAAAGTACCGAGTGTCGTTTTCTCTCCATCGGTGGCTCGGTGGGAATTCTCTCCTATCGTAGTACTGAGTGTTGTCTTCTCTCCCACGGCGGCGCGATGGGAAAGAGTCATTTCTGGATACGTTTGAACTTTGGGATTAGTTTTTAGTAACCCAGTCCCTTTGAAAGGTGGTGATGGTAATTCATTTTCATTTTGTATTGGTGAGTACATTTTATCAGCATAAATTGGAAACTGAACAATTTTATCAATCTCACTCAAAATTTCACCTTGATAAATCTCATCTTTGATGTCTTTCTTGGCACTCAAATATGTACACCATCTGTCAGGAACAGATTTGTCTCTTACCACATTGATAAACTCCCATGTCTCTTGACTAGCATTCCAAGAACACTTTATAATTTTCTCTGCAAACTCCCATGGCTCATGTCCCTCTCCAAAATTCACATGAACCTCTTCTAGATTTTTCCTCTTACCATCTTCCCAGAGGTACACAGTAGGCTTATTCACCATCTCATAAAGGAAGTTCACAGTGTTCTTCTCATGCTGCTTCCAGTAAAGAACACGATCATGGTATTGAACAAAATATGGGTCATCCCAACACTGAAAGATAATACCATTTTCTCTGTGAGGTAGTTTTGGAATGAAGCTTTCTAACAATTTTTTAATAGTAGATATCATCCAGACGTCCATCCTCATCACACTAAAAACATCCATTTCATAGTCATAATTCAAATTTGTCTTTGCATCTGATTGCCTTATTGTAATTAACTCTTCATCTATCAAGCACCACCTTTTTCCTTCCAAATAATCACTCAATAACTAATGAAGCTTGGGGATAAGTCCACAATTATTTTCTCCATCCGCAATGGATTCTCCATGTTGCATTGCAAGATATCCATCCTCAACTGCGGCTTCCACCAGCTCCTGAAGCAAGGTACGCAAACCATTTTCTAACAATTTATTTTCATCTTGGACAAGCACAATTTGTTTATGTGGTTTTACAACCTCTTGCATCGCCTGAACAGCAAATGTTGATGGATGGTCCGCCTTTGATAATGCATCTCTGAATACCTCCTGTACACGGTCTCTGTCGGCATGGCTATTAATATCATGGAACAAGGCTCTTGTAAATTTTCAGTGACCACACCAACATTATCACCATTTCCACGTACAAGAATTCCATGTCCCTTGTGTTGAACTTCATCTGCTACAATATCATCATCTTTCAAGAAAATACCAAGTTGCCTGTCTACAGATGCCTCTGCCCGTCCAAGAGCTATATTTTCCCTATGACGATAGCATTCCGCAGTTAAAAATCTCTTCCAAAATTCAGGTTCCTTCATCGGGTTAGGTACTTTTTTCAGAAACTCCCAAAGCACTATTGGTTTCTCAGTAAGAATCAGCTGAATGATCTCTGATTTGATTTTTGCATTCTCTGTTTGGAGACTAGACATTAGTTGGATATATGAAATCATGTCACTTTTAAATCCAGTCTGTTGGTTTGTAGGTTCACAAGCAACTGCCTGAAGCAATTTCTTCCTTTTGGACCAAAATTCATCTTCTTTAATTATATTACCCGTGACAAGTTGTCCATGCAATCTGAGATGCTCTTGATTTTTCTGTAATAATGTGATCTTTTGCTCAATTTCCACCAGAGCGACATCTGTATCTCGAGGCCTTATCCCTACATCCTTGCTTGTGTAAGCTCGGCAACTATCACCATCGACAGCATTGTCCAATTCAAATATTTCTGCCTTATTCGTTGAATCGTGTACTACGCGCATCATTACTTTGCCTTTGACACCATATTGAAACGTTATGTTTCCAATTTCCACATCAATCTTATGTGCAGAGAGAAACCTTGAATCATTTGGAGTAAACATGAATTTCCTTCGTGTCATGGTTATAACACCCCGCAGGTTTTCATTTTCCTTCATCTTGCGCAAAAGTGTTGCTGGTACTGATACCTGCTCTTCTCCCATTTTCCTTCCCTCCTTCCCTGCCTTGGAAAAAGTTAGAATTAAGTTTCTGATCGCCGCAGAGTTAATTACCAGATGAGAGAATTTTATTCGCAGGAAGCTATAAATTGTTTTCGAGGTTAAGCCGGTTTCTTGAAATTGGTTTCCGTTCAAATTCTGATTGTGATTTATGTAAAAATAATTAGCTTTTTTTGGTGATATAGACAACTCATGACTGACAGGCTTGCCATCTTCAAAATCATTAATGAATTCTTCAACAGTCTTCCGACTAGCAGAATCATCTTTATTTGGATCCTCCTCAAGACCAGCTTCATCTTCATCTTTTTGTGTTTTTTTACTGTTGCTGGAAATGATATTTCTTGTATAAAAGGCATATTTATGTCCTGTGAAATATTTGTCTCCACATTTCCAACATTTTTCTTCATTTTTTCCTTTATTACGCATTGGTGGGGGAATATATTTGCTTGAATTTTCCATGGATGTTCTACTTGATTTTCCCTTGACATAACTAACTGCTTTCTAATTATTACAGCATTTTTTATCTTTTTGTTTCTCATGATTTTCTTCTTTTTCTTTTTCCATTTTTTTATGAAATTGTTCATCTTCTCTATTATGGATTACTGCAGAAATTTTTTTAAAACGTGTTGTGGCTTCTGCACATGAATTCTCTAATTTCTGAAGCTTTTCTAGAATTTTATTAATTTTTTTTCACTTTTTTTAGGTTCTTTTCGTAATGGCACATTGTATGGTAAACAATGTTCTCGAGCTTGTAAACTACGTTCGTAGGCTTGTAGAATGATGTTGTGTGCCATAGCTTCAACTTGGCTTCAATATGGATCTGATATTGCTCCGATATGGCTTTGATATGGCTTTGATACCACTGTAGCAGCTCTAATACCACTGTAACAGCGGAATTCGTAGATTTGGTTACTGTAGCAGCAAGACTTGTAGATTTGTTGACTTAATAGCAAAATGGCTTCGATAATTATAAAAATACACAAGAGGTTTATAATAATAAATATTTATTGATATGATATAAGACGATTGAATGATTACAATGGGGCCCTCCTTATATACCCATGCAGGTGCCTTTTCACGAATGGGCATGTCTTTTAGACATGTCTTTTTAGCTAACTTAATCACTAATTTACATAATTACTATTTGATTAATTAGTAATTATATTTATTCTATTTATTCATTAATGATTATATTACATTAGTTATGAATTAGGTTCATATAACACAGATTCCTTTCCATAGCCAAGGAATTATGTCTTAAGATACAACACGCTACATATAAAGAAGAATACATTGTATGAGCAGAGAGATGTAACCATAACAAACAGTACTATTGGTATTCCATTTTTAAAATAAGAAAGTAGCACTTAACAATACAATATTCTGAAATTACATCCTCAACATATAGTTGAATAAATATGTTCGAACAACATAAACTTGGGAAAATCTTGAAGACTCCTTAAATAACAGAATGGTAGATAAACGATAGGGTTCCTAGGGTATGAACCCAGAAGCAAAGAACTGGAAGTTATAAATTCCATACATTAAATTACAAAACCATGAGGGTAGATTTATCCCATCTCTTCCATAGGAGCACAAAAATAAAACTCAGCTTAGAACAATTTTGTTTGTAAGTCCTGTACAAACTGAGGGTTATCCCTCATATAACTAACAGAGAACTTAAAAATAAAAATGTTGTAATAATTACAATAAATGGCAAGAGAAAGGATTATAGGTACCTAGATGGCCATAGCAAGGGTTGTGACTGCCTTGAAGAAGTAACGACGGAGACCCGAGTTCAGATAGTCGGGGTACCTTGCACAATTGAAAAACGAATGAGTGACAAACCGGAAACATAGATAATAAACCACTTTAAACTGATAAATATTTATTGATATGATATAAGACGATTGAATGATTACAATGGGGCCCTGCTTATATGTTCATGCATTTTTCATTTTAATGGGCATGTCTTTTAGACATGTCTTTTTTAGCTAACTTAATCACTAATTTACACTACTATTTGATTACTTAGTAATTATATTTATTCTATTTATTCTCACTATATTTATTACATTAGTTATGAATTAGGTTCATAACAGATTCCTTTCCATAGCCAAGGAATTGTGTCTTAAGATACAACACGCTACATATAAAGAAGAATACATTTTATGAGCAGAGAGATGTAACCATAACAAACAGTACTATTGGTATTCCATTTTTAAAATAAGAAAGTAGCACTTAAAAATACAATATTCCGAAATTACATCCTCAACATATAGTTGAATAAATATGTTCGAACAACATAAACTTGGGAAAATCCTGAAGACTCCTTAAATAACAGAATGGTAGATAAACGATAAGGTTCCTAGGGTATGAACCCAGAAGCAAAGAACTGGAAGTTATAATTCCATACATCAAATTACAAAACCACGAGGGTAGATTTATCCCATTTCTTCCATAGGAGCACGAAAATAAAACTCAGCTTAGAACAATTTTGTTTGTAAGTCCTGTACAAACTGAGGGTTATCCCTCATATAACTAACAGAGAACTTAAAAATAAAAATGTTGTAATAATTACAAGAAATGGCAAGAGAAGGGATTATAGGTACCTAGATGGCCATAGCAAGGGTTGTGACTGCCTTGAAGAAGTAACGACGGAGACCCGAGTTCAGATAGTCGGGGTACCTTGCACAATTGAAAAGTGAATGAGTGACAAACCGGAAACATAGATAATAAACCACTTTAAACTGATAAATATTTATTGATATGATATAAGACGATTGAATGATTACAATGGGGCCCTGCTTATATACCCATGCAGGTGCCTTTTCACGAATGGGCATGTCTTTTAGACATGTCTTTTTAGCTAACTTAATCACTAATTTACATAATTACTATTTGATTAATTAGTAATTATATTTATTCTATTTATTCTATTAATGACTATATTTATTACATTAGTTATGAATTAGGTTCATAATAGATTCCTTTCCATAGCCAAGGAATTGTGTCTTAAGATACAACACGCTACATATAAAGAAGAATACATTGTATGAGCAGAGAGATGTAACCATAACAAACAGTACTATTGGTATTCCATTTTTAAAATAAGAAAGTAGCACTTAAAAATACAATATTCCGAAATTACGTCCTCAACATATATTTGAATAAATATGTTCGAACAACATAAACTTGGGAAAATCCTTAAGACTCCTTAAATAACAGAATGGTAGATAAACGATAGGGTTCCTAGGGTATGAACCCAGAAGCAAAGAACTGGAAGTTATAAATTCCATACATTAAATTACAAAACCATGAGGGTAGATTTATCCCATTTCTTCCATAGGAGCACGAAAATAAAACTCAGCTTAGAACAATTTTGTTTGTAAGTCCTGTACAAACTGAGGGTTATCCCTCATATAACTAACAGAGAACTTAAAAATAAAAATGTTGTAATAATTACAAGAAATGGCAAGAGAAGGGATTATATGTACCTAGATGGGCATAGCAAGGGTTGTGACTGCCTTGAAGAAGTAACGACGGAGACCCGAGTTCAGATAGTCGGGGTACCTTGCACAATTGAAAAACGAATGAGTGACAAACTGGAAACATAGATAATAAACCACTTTAAACTGATAAATTCCTTTAAAAATATTAATTGGAAGAGAGAACCCTTACTGAAGTTCTCCCTGCATCTTTCTGAGGAATTTCTGAAAACTCGTTGATACCGAAGGAGACAGAAGAGCAAAGAAGATGGAGCTCGAAGAAGTTGGGCGCAACTAACTTATTTCCTGCAGAAGAGAAATGAGAGTTAGACGAGAAACCCACGAGAGAAAAGAATAATGGTAAAACGAATTGATAGACAGAAATACAAAAAAAGAGTCTTGCAGACAAACCTGCACAAAGACTAGACTGACTGAACGTCGAAGGAGCTCAAAAAGGCCTCAAGTTCAAGTTTAACATTCTCCCCATTACCTCCTTTAATACGAAGTCCATCAATACATCGTGAAGGAGAAGATTAATGACAACAAAAGACGGATGGAGCAAGCTAAATGCACAGTGGATTAGTTGCAGAGTCAACCTGCATGCAGGCTAGAGCCAAGCAAAGCGGTGGGATGGAATGAGCATGCTGGAGCAATGTTAGGATAGGTAGTTACCCTAACGCCAACCAAAACGATCTAAGACGTCCAGATTAGGGTTTGGAAAATAAACGGTTCACACCAACTTCCAAAAGAATCGTGTGGAGGACAACTGCCACCCATATTATGGCAGTAATACAAATTCAACAGGATTAAGACATAATCCAAAGCTACGATATGGCGATTAAGAAATTAATATTTGGCAAGATTAACACTCAATTTGTATAAACCACTATTTGATTAATGTTAGAACAATTAATATACATGTGATAATGTACTAATCATCATGGCTATTGACCATAAAACGTTTCAATCAAGTTAATATTTCCAACTCTACCAAGTGGTCAATTAGCAAAGCAAAACTTTATGTGTGTGATTCGTACTAGTTTAGATGAGTTTACATTTATATATAAATATAAGTATTCCGTTGTTGGGGTTAAATCGAAATCTATGACTATGTATTCGAAAGTCCTTTTAGTAATATATAAGAACATGGATGGTAAAACTTGTGTAATGCTTTAGGATGGACAATTATGAATATATATATATATATATATATATATATATATATATATATATATATATTATTGATATAAAGTGTAAGGCAAGGTCATATAGAAGTAAATTAATATGCATAAAAATAAACAAAATTACCATAGTAAGGTAAAAATAAAAAGGGTTAAACAATTTTTATTTTTTTTTGTTTGTGACAGATTGATTCATTCACGGCTAGTCTATTCGAATTCCGCCTACGTTGTTCAGTCAAACACGACTACTAGTCCCCAAATATAAAGAAGAAGATACATTAAAAAATCAATACGCTCCAACACAGTCGGCGACTGGGTTCAACGGGTCAAAGATATATATATATCTCTTCTCCAATACCCAGTGTCGTATTTGATTTATCTGTATTCATGTACTTCGGCTTCTCTCGCACAATGCCCCACAGCTTGATCCGGCTTACATTCCCAGAATTGCATTTGAACTGAGGGCGCTTCCGTGTCAATGATCGCCTTCTTACATTCAATATATCTTCGACACGCGTTACACTCTCATACCGAAGTTTTCTGATTAAATTTTCGATGAATGCACCAATCAAAGATCACTACGCTAGGTTAGCAGGAAGTCGTTTGCGACTTCTTGGATTAATTACTCTAGTCGGCCCCATATTATTGCGCCGAGAGGCGCATCTACAGCCCAGTATGACCCCGATGTCAGGTTTGTCACGTCCTTAATATCGGCTCAAATTTTAAATTAAAATAATAAAAATAAAAAATAAATGTCGGCTTAACAAATAAGTTTTAATAATTATATAAATAAACCAAAAAAAATTAAAACAAGTCAACTCTGATCGAACATAGTCGTATTTGGTTCTGTGGCGGGATTCGTACTGGAACCTCCGGAGCTCGATCGAAGTCGTATTTGGTTCTGTGGCGCGGTTCTGTGGAGCGGTTCGGTTCTGTGGGGCGTTTCTGTGGAGCGGTTCTGAGTCGTATAGAGGTGAGTCGAACAATTCAATGCAAGAAATTAAATACTATGATTTTCGTTGCGGTTGTCATTTTCGTTAGGATTTATCTGACCAACATCTCCCGGCTTCTATTGACACCATCCCATCGCAACAATTAGTTGGAACTTCATTTGAATTCTCCTCATGCACACGTTTTCCACACTCATCACCGAAAGTCCCAAGTTCCAACTTTGTGATTACAATTGAAAACCATCTCCCCTGGACACCGACTTCGTCTTTAAGATTGCCAGATGACAACGCTGGACTCTCTGCAATTTCCCCACCATTTCTTGCGGCGTACAATTCATGGCTGGGTCTCTTCGCACGGCGGTTATTGAAGCTATATAAATGTAACATGCCCTCCCAATTTCACAACACACTTCAGTCTTTAAGCTCCTTTGCCTGCAACACAATTGAGGGTTTCGATTAGGGTTTCAGCATTCACAATAAAACGGATTAACTCTCACATTCTCCTCAGGGATCTGGGATACCTAGAAATATTTCGAAGACAAAACATTTTTTCATATTTCCGTATACAAAAATCTCAGTAGGAGATATGTTTAATAATAATGAAAGGAAAAAGTTGACCGAAAATTTCAGTCTTAACCTAACATGTCCAAACAAATAAATGAGATCGGAATTCGGTTAATTAGTTCACGTGGTGGGACGGAAAATTTCAATTGTGCATTCCCTTATGGTGCAATGCCTACTGGGAAGAGGTTGCAGTGTTTCTCTCTCCATAACTCCCTTTCTACGTTACTCCATGGCAAGTCGCAACAAATCTTTCGATACAACCAAGTTTTCTCTGACCAAATCGGAGTCAGATTTTGCGTCGTCGTTATCACCCACAATGGTGCACTGCAATCCAATATGCATAAATCAAAGGCCAATTTTTTCCCAAATATATGGAGGATCGACTAAGGATGGCATTCAAGAAGATGATGAAAAACTGAGAGCTATGTGCACGCTTTGCGACAATGTTTTCTATGATCTGCAACAGGAGGAGCAGTTAGGGAAACAATGGAGGAAGCTTGTGCAGATGTTGAAATTGTCTCGCCATTTCCTCAATTATATATTCCTCTTATTGATCAGAGCTATATTATTTTCCAAGCTCAATTCTTCGAGAGCTATCTTATTTTCCGAGCTCAATTCTCCGAGAGCACTGCGTGCTCGAACTACATCCCCCGATACCTCTGCGTGCTCTCTTAACTTTGCATATATCGAAAAATCATGAATAGTCTCTTAACTCTGCAGGTAATCGACAAATCATGCTTTGTAATCGATAAATCAGATCAATAATGACAGACTCAACCGATCCTCTGGTGTGCGCCGATTCAAGATTAACGTTATATATCGTCACTTAAGATTAACACGCATTCTGCTCTAACACGTGTTTTCTCTGTTGCATGGTGCATTAGTCGACACGAAGCACAAATATGTTTCTAGAGAATATCGTTTTGCAGAGTGCTATCATTTTTCAAGGATGTATTGTTTTGCAGAGTAGTATCATTTTGCAAGAATGTATCGAAAGGTTGCTAGAGAATATCGTTTTGCAGGGATGTATCGAAAGGTTTCTAGGTATTCCTGTTCAAGAGAGGAGAGCAGTTTAACTTGTGTGTATTGAATATCAACAAATGATTGTGAACCATATGTGTTGATTTCAATGTGTTTTTAAATACCATGAAATGATTTATGTGATAAAGAGCTCGGATTCATTGCTGGTTGAAATTTTGAATGTCTATACATTACGTGCAGTGAACAGTGCCAAAATTATTCAAAGTAATGCATTGATTCAATATTGATTCAATATATATTTTGTCATGTATAGAATATATGTGCAGTGAACAGTGGTTTGTCATGACAAAATATATATTGATTTAATAGTATTAGTGCAAATCTATTAAATTACGTGCAGTGATAAATTAATAGATATGGTGGTGCAAATAGTATCGATGCATATACGTGCAGTGAACAATGGTTTGTCATTCAAATCAAAGTAATGTATTGATTCAAAATATATTTTGTCATGTATAGAATATACGTGCAGTGAATAGTGCCAAAATTATTGAAGTTCAAGACATTGGATCAATACATTACTTTTTCTTCAAAAATGAATGTCTATAAAGTTGGATTTGTATTAATATGTTTTATTATTGTGCAAGTGTGGATTATTATTTCACTTAATTGATTTTCTTTTAAAAATGGTTGAATGAAAATTTCTTCTGAAATAATTCAATATATATTTTGTCTCTTTGCGAATCACCACAAACCATCATGGTTTTAATTGTAAATTTACAATATTGCAGGTGTACTGCAATTGCCTTAAAGATATAGAAAGAGTATTAAATATTGTAAATTGTGTTTAGACATAACAAGAGTATTAAATATTTTGTAGTTAGATATTTGATATTCTGTGATTAGGTATTAAATATATATATATATGGTTAATTGATGTGTTTGGTTTTTTTGTACAGGATTATAATATCATGGGTACTAGTAATGGAGAAACTAATAATAACAATATTGAAGAAATGAGAAGTGTAAACAGAGAAAGAGTTAAAAGACAAGCATCAAATATTATGAAACAAGTAATTGAAATTGAAAGAGAGCAGAAGAGGGAAGAAAGAAATGAGCAGCGAAGATTGCGAAGAAAAAATATGACTGATGAAGAAAGGGAAGAACAACGAAAGAAGGAACGTGAAAGAAAAAGGCGGCAACGAGAAAGGAAAAATGAGGATGAAAGGGAAGCAGAAAGAATAAATAGCGCTCAAAGAAAAAGAATGAAATTTGAAGAAATGGATGAGGGCGAAAAAGAAGAACATAGAAGAAAACAAAGACAACAATATGTAAGCTCACATAGAAAAAGACAAATTGAAGGTCATAGTGATCTAGGGCCAACAATTGAGGCTCATTCTCCTATAGGTATGAATCTACAAAATCATCAACCAATGGAGCAATGTGACGATGAATGTGAAATGATTTCCAATGTACCAGTGGAAGATGAAGTTATTGCACATAAAAGATTTCGTGAAAGAATTGATAATTTATCTCATCCTCAAATGTGCCATGTGTGTGAGGAGTCGTATCCTGGAATTCAAGTGGTGACTACAAAGACAGGTCCAATGTGTACAAGATGTAAAAAAGAGGGTAATAAACATAGATTTTCATCACAAAATCATATGAATCCGGGGTTGCAGCCTTCGATCCTTGGAAGTCTTACACAAGTTGAGGAAATGTTGATAGCAAGAGCAAGTCCAATTTTGCAGGTAATGCATTCTATAGGTGGCCAATACAAATATAGAGGACACACAATTAGTTTTCCTCAAGATGTTAAAGATGTTGCCAATAAATTGCCTCGACATATTAAAGACTTGGATTTAATGATGGTGGTGCGAAAAAAAGGTCAACAAGGATCAAGCTATGATTTCACTGTTAGAAGGAAAAAGGTACTCGATGCATTACTTTATAAGATTCAAAATGATCCATATTATAAAGGTGTAGAAATTGATATGCATGCGGTGGACGAGTTACCGGAAAAAACAACAAATGTGTCACATATGATCAATTCTGTTATACTACCAGATATGGACAATGACATAGAAATTACATTGTTAGAAGGTGCTCCAGGTCGTGAAGATGCTTTAGATGATTATGATACAACTTCTTTTGATGTAAGGCCTCCAAATGCACCTAGGGAAATTGAACTTATTCGTGCATGGGCAGATAATCCTAATAGAGAAGAAAACCAACTAGATGGTGAAACTACAAATGTCATTAATTGGCCTAGAATTGGTTCATATCCAATAAATGAGTACAATACTGAAGGGTTATTTGATATGGCATTTCCAACATTATTCCCTAGAGGAGAAGCCGATTGGTTACAAGCACGACAAAGAAACGTGCATCTTCATGAGTATGCAAAACATCTCCTCAGATTTCGTGATAATAGGTTTGGGAGACATCCTCGATTTAGATATTTTTTACTCAATATCATCATGAGACATCGTGCTCAAGCGTCTTCTGCAGTATTTAAAAAAAAAAATATGACAGAACTACCTACAACAGTTGATGAGTTACGAGAGCATTTGCAAAATCTTCCTAATTCCAAAATTGCAGATAGATTGATGAGATTTGGACATGTTCTAAGAGGTACACGTGCATATTGGAGCAAATGTCGTGGCGAATTATGTGACTTAGTACAACAAATTGGATCTCCTACAATATTCTTCACACTAAGTGTGGCAGATATGCAATGGCCTGATTTGCATATACTAATGCCAGGTACCTCTCCTATAGATCCAAAGGAAGCAAGAAAATGGAGACGCCAGAATTTCATTGATAATCCTCACATTGTAGCAAGTTATGCGCATTTAAGACATACATTGTTTCGAGATGAGATTTTTTCAAAATTTCATCATGCTACAGATTTTTGGTGTCGTTATGAATGGCAACATCGTGGATCTCCACATGTCCATGGGTTTCTTTGGCTAAAAGATGCTCCCAATATGGACAAATTGAATTGGAATGACCCGAATCAAGTTAGATTTGCAAAAGAATACTTTGATAGATCTATCCATGCATTCAATCCACGTAATGAATATCAAATAAAGATGCCTATTCAACGGAACGATGATGATCATCCTTGCTTAAAGAACACTGAACAAATATTTCAATCTGATCCGATGATGGACTATGAACAACTTCTCAATTGTGTTGAGCGCCACATCACCTGTAATGAGAAGTCATGCCTTAGAAAGAAGGGTGGAAAATTGGTGTGTAGATATAAGGCACCATGGGAGCTATGCAAAATGTCAAGACTTTGTGTTGATGAGAGTGGAGAAAAAATATATGAACCTAGACGAAATGATGATCGATTAAATACACATAATCATGAAACATTGATGATGTGGCGTGCAAATATGGATTGGAAACCTGTTCTTTCTAGGCATGTTGTGATTAACTACATAGCAAAATATGCATCAAAAGCAGAAAAAGGGTCTGAAAGCTTCCATGATATGTTGATGCGTATTTCCTCTATTCAAAATCCAAATGAACCAGCAGCACGTGCATATAGAACATTGTTGTGTGAGACTATCGTTGACAGGTATATAGGAGCACAAGAAACATGTCATATGCTTTTGGAGCTTCCTCTTAATGAATGTAGTCGTACATTCATTGTTTTGAATGTTGGGATAAATGTTTTCAAACAAGTAAAAGTTGATGAAAATAATGACCACAATGATAATTCTCTTATTGATGCATATAGGAAGAGACCCATGAGTATGGAGCACATTTCATTGATAGAAGCTTCTAGATCTTGGTCATATGACAAACGTCGGCGTGATGAGAAATGGCTACCACGAGTTAATGCAGCCATTGTATGCGTATTTCCGAAGTTTCATTCAGTTCCCCCTCGCGAAAATAATAGTTTTGTTGAGTTTTGTTGGTCTGAATTAGTATTGTACAAGCCGTTTCGTGATTTTCATACAGATATTGGTTCTAGAGATGATGACATCATACAAAATTGGGAAAAAATTTTCATATAATCCTTGGCATATTGATCGTAATCCAATACCTTCAAAGGATCCAGCTCAATGTCCAGATGAGGGTGAAGATGATTTACATGTACAAAATGATTCTAAGCAACATGAGTGGGAGATTATTTCAGGTTTGTATAAGAATAAGTTTATACATGTGAGCGAATTTGACATGATTGGATTTAGGGATCGTGATGTTATGACAAATTGGAGCTCTAGATTTGTTGATGAAGAGACATCAAGATGTGCAGTGAAATTCATATCTGATAAGAAAAAAGTGAATGCAATTGTTACTACTGAATCATCAAAAAAATATTCATTTGAAAGTTTAGGAGAAAAGCAAAAAAGAGCATTTAATGTAGTTCTTGATCATTACAAAGATGACAAGGAAGAACAGTTGCTCATGATTATCGAAGGGACAGCAGGTACTGGAAAGTCTTACTTGATTGGTGCAATAAAACAAAGACTTGAAACTGACTCTCTTCCTCATAAGAGCCCATTGCTTCTTTTGGCCCCTACCGGTGTTGCAGCATTCAACATATCTGCATCGACAATACACTCTACTCTTTATATACCAGTGAGGAACTTCACTGATTTACAAGGGTCACGTTTGCTTACCTTACAAGAGGAGATGAAACATATTAAGTACATTCTTATTGATGAGATGAGTTTTATCGGGAGAAATTTGTTGACACATATTGATTCTCGACTTCGCCAAGCTTTTCCTCATAAAAAAGAAGTCCCGTTTGGAGGTATATCAATTATATTGGTTGGTGATTTGGGACAACTACCTCCTGTTATGGATAGACCTGCATATGCATGTGAAGGTCATGCAAAAGAATTATGGAATTTATTCACAACTGTTGTAACTCTTGATACAGTATACAGGCAAGATGGACAGAGCAATGATCAAAGATTATTTCGTCATTTATTAATGAACGTTAGAGATGCAATTCCAACAATAGAAGATTGGAAAGTACTAATGACACGTACAGATTACAAATTGGATGCTTCAACAAAAGAGTCATTTAATAAGGCTACACATTTGTTTGCAACAAATGATGATGTGCACAATCACAATAAGCGTTGCTTGGTATCCCTAAATCACCCTGTTGCACGTAGTGTTGCTACAAGATCAAATAACAACAACAACATGGAAGCAGATGAGGAAAATTTGGATAATGAGGTCCTTCTTGCTGTTGGAGCTAGGGTTATGCTAACTTCAAATTTATGGACTGATGCAGGACTTGTCAATGGTGCTCTTGGAGTAGTTGAGGATATTGTGTATAATCCTGGAACATCACCTCCTAATCCTCCTACATATGCTTTAGTAACATTTGATAAATATGTCGGAGTTGCGTGGGATGAATTATTCCCTCATACTATTCCTATTATACCTATTGAAAGAGGCAATAATAAACAAATTCCATTGCGACTTGCTTGGGGATTAACAATTCATAAGTCCCAGGGATTGACACTAGAGAAGGCAACTATTGATATTGGAAGGACAAAGCGACAAGGTCTCACTTTTACTGCAATATCTCGAGTTAAATCTTTGGATGGTCTTCGATTTCAACCACCATTTCCATATGATCGATATGAAAAGATGGCAAAATGTGCCGGTGTTTCTAAGAGAAAAGAAGAAGAAGTCAGGTTAAGGTTAAATACTAAATAAATTATGTATTTTTCAATATATTCTTCATATCACATTTCAATGATATGATAATTGTATTTGTTATTTAATATATTAATTAGTTCATTTTTAAGATCACCAAACATATTTATATTAATAACATTTGTTAGAATTTGTATTTCTAATCTTAAAAATTTCAAAGTATGATGTACATCTCAAAAATATACAAAAAATTTAATAATCTGAAAAATAAATGTCGGCTTAATATAGGTGTATTTGATATTTCAATGATATGATAGGTGTATTTGCTATTTAATATATTAATTAGTTCATTTTTAAGATCACCAAACATATTTATATTAATAACATTTGTTAGAATTTGTATTTCTAATCTTAAAAATTTCAAAGTATGATGTACATCTCAAAAATATACAGAAAATTTAATAATTTGAAAAATGTGACGTTGATGCCACCGACTGGAACCAGCATAGATCCATCTAACTCCGGATCTATCATGCGCCGAGAGGGATCAAATCTCTCAAGGTGCAAACCTTTCCTCAAGTTTTGCACTCAAAAATAGGTTTGCACCTCGAGAGATTTGATCCCTCTCGGCGCATGATAGATCCGGAGTTAGATGGATCTATGCTGGTATATATATATTGCTCCTCCTCACCTCATATTATCAACGCAGTGGAGTGACTACGTACTAACAGTTGCAGGTGCCTTTTGTTTATTTTCCCATGGCGCGTCTTCTATCGTTTGTTGTCATACTCATCACCATTTTTGCTCTCTTCATATTGAATATCGAGGTAAGACGTTACAACAAATCACAAGTGATCGCTGGTAATGCCAATAAAGTAGAGCATATATAGGATTTGATAACTCTCATAATACTACATTCTTTGATTTTGCAGCCAGCGGTACCACACAGTACTAATGTGGATCCTTTCATGGAGCAGAAGCGAGTAAGCCCCGATACTTATTAATACTCTTGCTTCGCCGTTCCTGTAGTCTACTATATGGTTAGATGCATTTTTATGGTAATGACCAGTAGTTCATTGCTTTCAGGGCCGTAATGGCGGGGGAAGTATTAGTCCGTCAGGTTTGATATTTTCGGATTCTTCTTTTACATGATCGAACTTCTTCTATACAAAATTACAAATTCGCTTACATTTCGATTGATTAATAAAAAAAATTGTACTGTGAATGGAAAATAATGCAGAATGCGGGCCAAGGTGTGCATACCGTTGTTCGGCCACTTCTCACAAAAAGCCATGCATGTTCTTCTGCCAAAAGTGTTGTGCAAAGTGTCTGTGTGTTCCTCCCGGGACTTCTGGAAACAAACAAGTATGCCCTTGTTACAATAACTGGAAGACACAGCAAGGTGGCCCAAAGTGCCTTTGATCATGTGACCTCCAGCCAAGAATAATAGTAGTAATAATAACCGTGCAGCTTCTGTTGGGTTTACGAATGCCTGCTTGCACTATAGATGAGTGGATCAGGATTGAATTTAGCGAACAAGAGGAAAACTTTTGTAATATCAGTATCTATGCATTGGCTGCACATCAATAAATTGATAATCTGTTTATTATCATCTTTGATTTGATTGTCTTCTCCTCTTTTATTTGCGGCGCTGGGAACCATGGGAATCATTAATATTGAAACCTATGATTTGAAAAATAAAATCGAATGATGTATCTTATGTACAGAACCCCGAATGATGTATCTTATGTATTATATGCTGCATATAATACATAATCACAAAACATATATCGACAGTATTAAAGTTGTAGGAAGGTGCATGAATTACTACCATAAGATTAAGATTAGACACTCTTCTTTGTCAAAGCCGATTACTGTGTCTCTCGTTCAATAGCATACATACAGCTGAATTTAATTGAAGTTCATTGATCTTGCTATTAAAGTAACCAAATAAATTCGATGTTGAGTTAGGCATCAAGGAGACTACACTTGACCCGACACTCTCCCATTGAAAGCAATGTGATTTTGATTAGCAAGTCAAAATCGGATAGCAACCTTGTATTTTCTTCAACCATCAAGAGATTTCTTGATGGCTGCTTGGATAAGGGTTTCTCGATTTCTGTTCACAATTTAGATGCTTTAAAAAATCTGGATTGAGTACTCCATTCGACCTGCTCACTCTTAAATGATCAGATTCATTGTATTAACACTTAGAAATTAGATTTTTTTATTGGAGTATAAAGAGCCATTATTCATGGAAGAATGTAACGAAATTTGGCACAAAAAGAGTTAATAAGTTTTGGTGAAAAAATCCTCAAAGATCATTTTATCGAATAAAATGAAGTGTAGCTTTCTTTATGAGGATTGTCTTTTTGACATTTGATTCCTAGAAATGATAAGGAGCTCATATCCTCCTGGCATGCAAGGAGACAGGCCATATAGGGATTTGTCCCCCAATCACAATTTCCCACAGTTTATGGGAAAGGGTTCGTGTTTTGAAGAGCTACCATCACGCACAGTTGATCGTTTAGGGTAGGAAATAGCCATCTCCCATGGTCACGTTAGCGTAAAGCAATATTGACCAGAACAAACTCCCTCAAAGCCGGTCCCGACTGAGGGTTTCAACCTCATTCCAAATAGCAATCCTCAAAATCATTTTGCTCTCGTGGGCCAAGAGGTCGGGGGTGTGGAAATTTAGGGAGGAAAACAGGATGTTCATATGGGTGAGGGTTTCACACGAACAAATTCAAAGGCATCTAGTCGGGCTGCTAAGGGGTGGACGTGAATATGGAGGAAACGGCAGTTACGAAAAACAAAACCCTAGTCGGCAAAACACAAGGTAGTAAGTTCAACATCAAAACATTGTAACAATGGGTAGCACTCGAAGTTGGTCCAATTGTTCTAACATCTTTTTGAAGCCTTTTTGTTGGCGAAAGGGTGGATAGAGCTAGGCTTTCAATCCCACGAAGAAGCCCTAGCCATATCCAAGTGGATATGGAGTATTCAAATTTTGGACACTTCTTTTTTAATGTGAATAGCGAAAGGTGAGTATCCACAAAGATACAGCATGTACAAGGTTATGATATTCTCAGGTGGGGCTATTTTCCCAAAGGACTGTTTACTGTCAAAGAAGGCTATTTTATTCAAGCCCAGCATGAGCAGCATGATGCCGGAACTATCTGGAAGAAAATCGGGCTCCTAAAACATTGCCCGAAGGTAGAATACTTCCTATGGCTGGTTAGTCATCGCAAGATTTTGACCTGGGAAAATTTACAGAAACGTGGCATGTTTGGACCTTCTCGATGTTACTTCTGTCATGCAAAGAATGAAACAACTGAGCATCTGCTGAATTCTTGTCCAATGGTGCAGCAGTTATGGAGGAATTTGGAGCAGACAAAAATCCTCATAGTATAACGGACACAATCCATAACTAGTGACAAGGAAAGTTTCATTGTCAAGTTTTAAATAGAGCCTGGCACCATTCATTTGGATTTCCTTCTCTGGAATATCTGGAAAGAACAGAATCAATAGGTTTTTCGTGCAATTGAGCAACCCATGCCTCAGATCTGGCAGCATTCGATTGAAAATATTCAGGAAACAATCTTAGTCGAGAGCTGGTCAGAGGAGGATTGGCAAACTCAAGGATTCGAAGCTCAGATACTGGACTGTTTAAATCTAAGGCCTCAGATGCTATATAAGAATTTATGGAAGTATCGACCATCTTGTTAGTCAATAGAGGAACAGTGGAAACCACCTCAGCTAGGCTTCCTCAAGCTCAATTACGATGGTGCGTCTAAAGGAAATCCTGGACAAGGAGCAGGTGGGATTTTTCGCAATTCTCAGGGGGCAGTCTGTTGGTGTTTTGCTTCCGATTTGGCATTTGCCACAAATAATGAGGCTGAAATTATGGCAGTTAAACAAGGCCTTCTCATTGCTATCCGCGAAAATTATCAAAGGCTAATAGTAGAAGGTGATTCTGCAATGGTGACAGGGGTCCTCCAAAAGTTACAGCATGGCACACCATGGGATAAGGTGACTTGTAGTTGGCATACATCATGCCTTATCCAAGAAGTTAGCCAATTGATTAGAAATATCCAGTATATGATACCGATTCATATTCGAAGAAAAGGAAATGCGGCTGCTGATTATCTAGTTAACTGGGGCTGCAAAAATCCTAATCGCTCTATGGAAGCATGCCTGGTCGATGCCATATGGGACGTTGAACTCCATTCTCTGCAACTAATTGTGAATAAGGACCTACAGGACTATACAAACCAACGACCCCCCGATCGGGGTGGACAGTTGGTACCGGTGTCTTAAATGGCATTGAAAATTGGCGGCGGTACTCGGGCCTAGTCATTATGCCATATTGTGGAGCAGCTCATCGTATTATGCGGGCGCTGGATGATGGAATGGAGAGTTATGTTTTCGCATGATTGCCAGCCTGGGATGTCAGAAAGGCAAGGGAAGGTATTCAAGTTAGAGCATCTGAGGTATTTTGCCATGCAAAGATCTTTTGCAGTGCAGACGCGGAGGCAGCATTGGAGACTGTTGGCAGCTCTCTCAACCAGGCAAGCCATTCTGTTTGGGTACATATTTGTCTGTCTGAATACCGTTGCTATTGATGTCTGTAAGGGTATGGTAGTTCTATCTCATATTGTGGTTCTTTGGCAGTTTTGGATGGATTGTAGCTTGGTTCCTCCGCTGTTGAGTCCTGTTGATCCTTGCTTTTGGGATCCTTGTTCATTTTTTCAAGTTGTTTTAGTTAGCTTTTGGATTGGATTCATGTCAGCCTTTTCAGGCACCTTGCAGTTGGCCAGCTTGAACTCTAATGGTTGGTTGTGGGGCTCTCGGCGTCAGGGGTTAGGCTTAGCTGTTGTTTACAGGGTAATTTGTTGGGTTAGGGCTTGTAAGTGGTGCCTTCTTCATGTTCAACGAGACATATTGGGAAGTTTTTTCTTTGGGTCTTTTTTGTCTTTTACCCTCAATTACAGTTCAAGTCATCAGGGTTCTAGTATCGCTAGTCTGTTGTTGTCTTGTGAATGGGTCTGGTATGGTTTTGTTATCTCTCATTTCACAGGGATACTATGTAGGGACTCTTTGTTAATGTTTCATATGTTTCATGATCCTTTTATATGCTCTGTCATTCGCCCATCTCCTGCTTATTCTGGGTGCTCTGATACTAGCTTTTGCATATGCATTGTTTAGTTATATTTCTTCTGGACCATCTTAGATCAAGGTTTTCGTTTATTGAAATGGGTCCTGTGGTTCATGGTCCTCTGTTCTTTAGGCAGACATCCCGTCTCTGTGCATTGTTTTCGGAATTGGGTTCTGTGGTTAGTTCTCCTCTATTCGTTGGGCAGACACACTGTTATAGATGAGTGGATCAGGAGTGAATTTAGCGAACAAGAGGAAAACTTTTGTAATATCAGTATCTATGCATTGGTTGCACATCAATAAATTGATAATCTGTTTATTATCATCTTTGATTTGATTGTCTTCTCCTCTTTTATTTGCGGCGCTGGGAACCATGGGAATCATTAATATTGAAACCTATGATTTGAAAAATAAAATCGAATGATGTATCTTATGTATAGAACCCCATTTCTCTGGAAAATTATATATATGCTGCAATAATACATAATCACAAAACAGATATCGACAGTATTAAAGTTGTAGGAAGGTGCATGAATTACTACCATAAGATTAGACACTCTTCTTTGTCAAAGCCGATTACTGTGTCTCTCGTTCAATAGCATACATATAGCTGAATTTAATTGAAGTTCATTGATCTTGCTATTAAAGTAACCAAATAAATTCGATGTTGAGTTAGGCATCAAGGAGACTACACTTGACCCGACACTCTCCCATTGAAAGCAATGTGATTTTGATTAGCAAGTCAAAATCGGATAGCAACCTTGTATTTTCTTCAACCATCAAGAGATTTCTTAATGGCTACTTGGATAAGGGTTTCTTGATTTCTGTTCACAATTTGGATGCTTTAAAGAATCTGGATTGAGTACTCCATTCGACCTGCTCACTCTTCAATGATCAGATTCATTGTCTTAACACTTAGAAATTAGATTTTTTATTAGAGTATAAAGAGCCATTATTCATGGAAGAATGTAACGAAATTTGGCACAAAAAGAGTTAATAAGTTTTGGTGAAAAAATCCTCAAAGATCATTTTATCGAATAAAATGAAGTGTAGCTTTCTTTATGAGGATTGTTTTTTTGACATTTGATTCCTAGAAATGATGAGGAGCTCATATCCTCCTGGCATGCAAGGAGACAGGCCATATAGGGATCTGTCCCCCAATCACAATTTCCCACAGTTTATGGGAAAGGGTTCATGTTTTGAAGAGCTACCATCACGCACAGTTGATCGTTTAGGGTAGGAAATAGCCATCTCCCATGGTCACATTAGCGTAAATCAATATTGACCAGAACAAACTCCCTCAAACCCGGTCCCGACTGAGGGTTTCAACCTCATTCCAAATAACAATCCTCAAAATCCTTTTACTCTCGTGGGCCAAGAGGTCGAGGGTGTGGAAATTTAGGGAGGAAAACAAGATGTTCATATGGGTGAGAGTTTCACACGAACAAATTCAAAGGCATCTAGTCGGGCTGCTAAGGGAGAGCCTGAGCTTGGGGGTGGACGTGAATATGGAGGAAATGGCAGTTATGAAAAACAAAAACCTAGTCGGCAAAACAGAAGGTAGTAAGTTCAACATCAAAACATTGTAACAATGGGTAGCACTCAAATTTGGTCCAATTGTTCTAACATCTTTCTAAAGCCTTTTTGTTGGCGAAAGGGTGGATAGAGCTAGGCTTTCAATCCCACGAAGAAGCCCTAGCCATATCCAAGTGGATATGGAGTATTCAAATTTTTGACACTTCTTTTTTTAATGTGAATAGAGAAAGGTGAGTATCCACAAAGATACAGTATGTACAAGGTTCTGATATTCTCAGGTGGGTCTATTTTCCCAAAGGATTGTTTACTGTCAAAGAAGGCTATTTTATTCAAGCCCAGCATGAGCAGCATGATGCCAGAATTATCTGGAAGAAAATCGGGCTCCTAAAACATTGGCCGAAGGTAGAATACTTCTTATGGCTAGTTAGTCATCGAAAGATTTTGACCTGGGAAAATTTACAGAAACGTGGCATGTTTGGACCTTCTCGATGTTACTTCTGTCATGCAGAGAATGAAAAAAATGAGCATCTGTTGAATTCTTGTCCAATGGTGCAGCAGTTATAGAGGAATTTGGAGCAACTGTTTCAACAAACAGACAAAAATCCTCATAGTATAATGGACACAATCCACAACTGGTGACAAGGAAATTTTCATTGTCAAGTTTGAAATAGAGCCTGGCACCTTTCATTTGGATTCCTTCTCTGGAATATCTAGAAAGAACGGAATCAATGGGTTTTTCGTGCAATTGAGCGACCCATGCATCAGATCTGGCAGCGTTCGATTGAAAATATTTAGGAAACAATCTTAGTCGAGAGCTGGTCAGAGGAGGATTGGCAAACTCAAGGATTCGAAGCTCAGATATTGGACTGTTTAAATCTAAGGCCTCAGATGCTATATAAGAATTTATGGAAGTATCGGCCACCCTGTTAGTCAATAGAGGAACAGTGGATACCACTTAGCTAGGCTTCCTCAAGCTCAATTACGATGGTGCATCTAAAGGAAATCCTGGACAAGTAGGAGCAGGTGGGATTTTTCGTAATTCTCAGGGGGCAGTCTGTTGGTGTTTTGCTTCCGATTTGGGATTTGCCACAAATAATGAGGCTGAACTTATGGTAGTTAAACAAGGCCTTCTCATTGCTATCTGCGAAAATTATCAAAGGCTAATAGTAGAAGGTGATTTTGCAATGATGACAGGGGTCCTCCAAAAGTTACAGCATGGCACACCATGGGATAAGGTGACTTGTAGTTGGCATACATCATGCCTTATCCAAGAAGTTAGCCAATTGATTAGAAATATCCAGTATATCGATGCCATATGGGACGTTGAACTCCATTCTCTGCAACTTATTGTGAATAAGGACCTACAGGACTATACAAACCAACGCCCCCCGATCAGGGTGGACACTTGGTACCAGTGTCTTAAATGGAATTGACAGTTAGTGGCGGTACTTGGGCCCAGTCATTATGCCATATCGTGGATCAGCTCATCGTATTATGCGGGTGCTGGATGATGGAATGGAGAGTTATGTTTCCGCATGATTACTACCCTGGGATGTCAGAAAGGCAAGGGAAGGTATTCAAGTTAGAGCATCTGAGGCATTTTTCCATGCAAAGATCTTTCGCAGTGCAGACGCAGAGGCAGCACCGGAGACTGTTGGCAGCTCTCTCAACCAGGCAAGCAATTATGTTGGGGTATGTATTTTCCTGTCTGAATACTGTTGCTATTGATGGCTGTAAGGGTATGGTAGTTCTATCTCATATTGTGGTTCTCTGGCAGTTTTGGATGGATTGTAGCTCGATTCCTCTATTGTTGAGTCATGTTGATCCTTGCTTTCAGGATCCTTGTTCGTTTTTTCGCGTTTTTTTAGTTAGCTTTTGGATTGGATTCATGTCAGCCTTTTCAGGCACCTTGCAGTTGGCCAGCTTGAACTTTGATGGTTGGTTGTGGGACTCTCGGTGTCGGGGGGTAGGCTTAGTTGTTGTTTACAGGGGAATTTGTTGGGTTAGGGCTTGTAGGTGGTGCCTTCTTCATGTTCAACGGGACATATTGGGAAGTTTTTTCTTTGGGTCTTTTCTGTCTTTTACCCTCAATTACAGTGCAAGTCGTCGGGGTTCTAGTATCGCTAGTTTGTTGCAGTCTTGTGAATGGGTCTGGTATGGTTTTTTTATCTCTCATTTCATAGGGATACTATGTAGGGACTCTTTGTTAATGTTTCATATGTTTCATGATCCTTTTACGCGCTCTGTCATTCGCCCATCTCCTGCTTATTCAGGGTGCTCTGATACTTGCTTTTGCATATGCATTGTTCAGTTATATTTCTTTTGAACCATCTTAGATCAGGGTTTTCGTTTATGGAAATGGGTCCTATGGTTCATGGTCCTCTGTTCTTTGGGCAGACATCTCGTCTCTGTGCACTGTTTTCGGAATTGGGTTCTGTGGTTAGTTCTCCTCTATTTGTTGGGTAGACACACCGTCTCTATTCATTGGGTGGCCACCGGTTCTCTATATGTTGTTACTCATCTCCTTGTCATTTTCTTCTACATGTCTTTGTTGCTGAATAAGCTTCTTTCCACCATGGGGAAGCATCATTCTTGTTCTCAGTCTGCTAAAAGCAAACAGTAGGCCCTGTTTGAGCCTGCTCCTAAGAAGCGCGGTCAGAAATCTAATCAAGAGATCCTTGAGACCCTTGCTGCAAACTATGTCATCGGGAATTCATCACTGTTCGCCAGGAAAGCTGCGGTTGGGAACGAGACATTCAGACTGACCCTGAAGATAATGAAGTGGAAGCTGAGATCCTGGACTTCATAAATTATCCTAGTAATACTCGAGGTCGTCTCACTTTATTCCAGCAGACTGTACATATGTATTGGATATTCAAGTCCCTTATAGCCAAGGCTATACAGAGTTTTCCTCCCGTTCAAGCTAGGACTGATGCAACTAAGATTGAACCTCACCTTTTGGAATTGCTTTAGGACATGAAAAACCAGCTGCAACATATCAAGATCACTCAATATCAGGCAACGGATCGCATTAGCAAATTGGATGATCGGGTAGGTCGTAAGGAGAAGCAACTTCAGTTGCTACAGCAAGTTGATATGCCTTGTCCACTGTGAAAGACCTAGCTCCAGTTTACTTATCTTATGGCTAGTGGTTTGCTTTTTATCAAGCTTTCTAATGCAATTATTGGTTTTGTATGAACTTCTTTTATTTTATCAGTATGTGGATATTTCTGTTATAGGACAGATAGCTCATGCGGCTTATAGACGAATGAAACAATCTCAGTTTTGGTTTGTTTTTCATGCTTTCAGGTGGCCAAGAGAACTGGTTTCCTACAGACGGGTTGAGGCCACAGACTTGATTTTATATTTTTGTAACCTACCTTACAACTATAAATATAAAATAGCGAGGTCCTACCATATTTACAAAAAAGGTTGGATGTATCTCCAATTTGGGTTCGGGTCCGAGGTTGGCCGTCAGAGTTATGGAAGGAGGAGATTTTCTTAGAGAGGTGGGAAATAGTCTAGGGATCTTCTTGGTGGTGGATTACTCTCTCTTTTTTCTTTTTTTTTACAGTGTAAAGATAATTAATCGAGGTAAACATTGATTTAAGGGAGGGCTTATCACAAGTCTTGGACATGGGATGGGATGATCAGGTTTATGAGAAGCTTTTGGACTATGAAGGGGTTCCAATTAAATGTTGAAAATGTCATCGATATAGTCACGTTCATAAGCTTTTGGACTATGAAAGCGTTTTGTTTAAATGTCGAAAATGTCATCAATATAGTCACATTTTAAAGTTTTGTACGTTTCTTTTCAACAAACAAACAAATAAAAATGTGGAAGGATCATGAGTTCAAGGAGCTAATCAAGGTATCCACATTTAATGCTAGAAAAATTATCCTAGACATGAGACTCCATAGACACCTACATATACTATGATGGAAGACACAATGACTCTTCCTCAATCAGCAGTAGCAGACCTAGTAGAGGCCGGTTTGGCTCCGACACTAATATGAAATAAGGATTTGGCATAATCGACATTAAAATATTTTTTTTGTTTGTCAAGTGCTCTGAGTTCATCAAATATTACATGAGGCTTGACCTGTGGCTTGATAAATCTTGACCTAGGGTCATCTAAGCCGTCAAAATCCTTCAGGGATCACACCCGACCTAGGCCACACCAGCCTTTAACATGATTGGATTTTTTCCCATGGAGTTTTGAACCGATGACTTTCACATCACGGAGTGACTTAACAGTACACCCTATATGTCTTCTATTCTATGCCTCGTGGGAAACATTAAAATATTTTAGTTAACATAACAATTAAAATAATTTATTTATGGATTACCTTGTTCACATTAAAAGGTTTCTATTCTTATTAATATATTTTTAAATATACATCAATATTATCTAATTTTGTATATTGAAATATTTTGTTTATAACTCATTGAATTTTTTTATTAATAATAATTTTATAATAGATTAGAGGTTTTTGTGGTGTAGTTTTTTCGAAATAGAGATCAGAATATCCAAAGTCTACCTTTCGTGTCTAGTCGTGAAGATGAGTCTTGTTCTAAACTCGAAAATTAGACTAAAAAATCATTTTAAATTAAAATTAAATAAACTATGAAACTCTACTTAACTACCCTTTTTAGGAAGTAAATATAATTTTAAAATAAAATTAACTAAACTATGAAACTCTACTTAACTACCCTTTTTAGGAAGTAAATATTTTTTCCTGCTTTTAATTACTTATTTTCTTTGGCTTTTAAAACATTGTATTATGTTCAACATTAAAATAATTCTTTTAAAATTTTCTCTTTTTTATTATTATTATTAGATATCATTTTTGGATTCAATTGCGGATTCATTTTTTATATCTAATATAATGCACTAAGGAAACCCCTCATTATTATTATTATAGAAATATAATTATTACACCCATCTCTCATTACTATTTTAAGGAATCAAATGAATTTTATTCTTTTTACTTTTAATTACTTCTTTTTCGTACATTCTAAAATATACTTCTTTTTCATACATTCTAAAATATTTTATCATTCTCAAAGTTAAAATATAGTTTTAATTTTCACTTTCTCTATATGAAATTGATATTCAAATATATTATCTAATACTAATGTTCAAATAGTTTATGTAATATCCTTATGGTAATCGCCATAAAACTCATATAGTTATGAAATAAAAATATTATTAATTGTATATGTATTTGACCATTCTCATCAAGAAGTAGTTAAGTTAAATGTTAAAAATACTTCTTGGCAACTTTCTTTTCATTCTTTATTTTTCTATGGATTGATTATTATGAGGGAGGAAGATTAGGCCTTCACCTTCGATAAGTCTATGCTCCAATATCCTACTCATATTTCCATATTGTTGATCACCCTACACATTAAGATTGACCAACATTTCCTACATACTTTAAGGGATTAACAATGCTCGTAAAAGAAAAAAAAACAAGGGTGTGTTGTAAGTATGGGTGTAGTGAGTCTGTAGTCTGTCAACTCATTACAAAGGAGGCCAAGCCTGCAGGTCACTGTGATTAAGAATAATCCAGCGCAAGCCCTTGCCGATACATATATATAGAGGAGGAAAATTGAACGATGGTACCATGGAATTATTCGTCTTCAACTACGTTGAATACTTGGGGCATGCATTTAATATGGAGAAGTGGAAGTCATGAGAAATAATGGGCCATTTTCATAGATAAGTAATTACATCGAAGGCGTCATCTTTGCTGGAGTGGGGTGAGCAAACACTGTTCACCCCACCCAATCAAAACACTTCCTTATCGCCCTTCTGTCGAGTGAAAAATTGTCAAGTGTAACCGCAGGCTTCATCCTACATGTTTGGTGTTCTGAATATGTCTCATCGTACTTCACAGGTCACCTCAAATCTCGGCCTCACAGGTCGCCTTGAATCCTGGCCTCGCTGGGCAACCTACAGGTGCTAACCCTTTTGGAGATGTATCGCCCTGCCCCGCCTCGCCTCCCTTCGCCTGAGCTCGCGAGCCCCCAATGTATAGAACTAACGGTGCTGGAGCAACTGGATTGGAGAATGAATTTCCTCACGGGCTCATCCCAACGGGATAACAAAGCTCTTGAATCTGCAAATTCACCTAACTAGGCTAGAGCTGCTGAAGTTGATGAACCATAACTGACTGCAATTCCTGAGATCTGATGGGATCTCTCTGCTAAGCCCATTGGTGATTTGATCTATGCTGATGGGATTTACCAAGTAGAGGTTTCCAATAAGATCTAAGTAGGTCAACTAAGTCAGATTTTTTTCATGTCTACTATCGCCTTGTTAACCATGGATTGCGAGTATTTCTGGATAGGCTAGAATTGGTTCCAAGACATGACATTACATGTCAAATAGAAGTTGTTATTCAGGTCGCCCAGTCAATATCGCCATTTTTTCTCCAAGTTATGCAGAATCGAGACACTGCCTCAATGAGTTGGTTCTCATGGTCAAGTCGAGGGCTCCTATTCTTCGGGTGTTTTACAAAGTAAGGCCTTCTGATCTCTGAATCACGGTGAAAGGAGGAGCATACGTTGAAGCCCTATGCCACCACCCACAAAAGATGAAATTTTACTATGAAACCAGTGAAAAGAAGCCACGATGTGATTTCAATACTACTCAGAATTGGAGAAACGCTCTTTCTCATTCTGCGGATATAACTAATTTTGAATAGGAGGCTTGCAATTGGTGAGGATCTCCACTATCACATTGTATGATATTTTCCAATTTGAATTTTAGGGACTAATGGGGTAATCATAAATGCATTTTTTTTATTTGAATAAATTTTCAAGGATGAGGACGAGATTTTTTTTTTTTTAACTGGAACGGTTATGTTTTATTGATAAAAATACAGGTTGGGCAAAGCCTAATCAACCATTACATTCTTCATATTGACTTAAGCACAGTATCCCACTTAGGGGATAAATGTCTTGGTCGGTGTATCTGCATTTATACTGATCATTCCATTTTGTAGTGTGCTTCCTATTTTTGCCAATCTGTCCGCTTCCTTGTTTAATCCTCTGAGAATGTGGAAAATTTGAACAGAGGGAAAATCCTTCAGGATTCTGTTCACTCTTGTTAGTTTTTTGTTTAGCACCGGATCCTTAAGCCCTTTCTTGCTTACTATTGCTTTTATCAACATTTCTGAGTCTCCAAAAACTAAGATTTCGCTTGGATTTTCTTTTTTGGCCATTTGGCAAGCTTTCAATAGATTGAGAATTTCTGCTTGGTTGTTAGTTTTCGGTCCAAGACTCCAGCTGAAGTCTTCTTTGTTCCCATTCGGAGAGAATATCGCCCCTCTCGCTCCTGACCTCCCTGGGTTACCTTTTGAGGCTCCATCAAAAAATATTGTGCACTTGCCCTGGGATTTCCACCACTGTTGGAATCTGTCCTCTGGATCTCGGATCTGCCATCTTTCCTTGTGGATTGGTCGTGTGTTTTTTGGGTTTCTGGCCTTACAAGTGTAAGCATCCAACCACATCCTTTCTTCAATTCGGAGAGAGTTGTCATCTTTGATGGAAAAGTGATTCAAGGTTTCTAAGAGGAGGTTCTTTGCCCACTCAGCCACTTTTGCTGATGGCAATTCAGTGTTATTGAAAATGATTTCATTCCGGGCTAGCCAAAGCTTCCAGCAGACATACTTAAGGGCAACTATCCACACCTAATGCCATATATATTTGCTAACTATGATGTGAGGGTAGCTAGCTTTCCAAGAGGAAAACATGATGTCAATCGAGCTTTGAGATGGAAGACGAACATTCAGTCCATTCAGAAATATGGACCAGACCTCCTTCGCAAACTCGCATTTTGTAAATAGATGATCTGAAGTTTCCAATGCGCATTTGCAGAGGACGCATCGAAGTGGGACTACTATATTTCTTTTGCACATATTTTCCCCGGTCAGAATTTTTTTGTGGAACAAAGTCCAGAAGAAGAAGTTAATTTTGGGGATGTTGAAGCTATCCAAAATATGTTTCCACACGGACTCCGGATGAGGCGATTCCTTTTTACTTTGCATCTGAAGATACCTTGACTTGCCATATACACCCCCGTCTTACCCCAACCCCAAGAGTCTTCTTCTTCTGTGTGCATCGGAGAAAAATCAGAAATAGCGTCTTTAAGGGCATCTAACTGAGATTTTAAATGCTCTGGGATTCTAGGAAAAGTCCAGCGCTGCCAATTCCCGTTGCTATCCCAACCCGATATGTCCTCTATTTTCCTGATTCCTTTTGCATGTAACCAGGCTCTTAACTTAGATATTTCGTTAACTTCTGCTAGAGGGGGATGACCCATGACACTGTCTCTCCATAGCATTGTGTTTTTACCATTTCCAGGAATTCGATACAAGTAGGATCTAAAGAATTTTATGCCTCTGTTGCAAAACTTTCAAGCCTGCGTTCCTTTTGGGTTTTTCTCCACTGTAAAGAATTTTATTGACTTATTTTTTAGGTATTTGAGCTTGAAAATCTGGCTGACTGGGTGATTTGGATCAGCGTAAAGCTTCCATAATAATTTGCAGCCCATTGCTAAGTTTGCATGCAAGGGATCTCGGATTTGCAATCCTCCTTTTGCGAGTGGCCGTTTCACTGTATCCCAACTTATCAAGTGGAATCTGTTATTTTTTCCGCATCCTCCATTCCACAGAAAGTTGCGCATAAGTCTGGAGATTTGGTTGGAGATTGATTTTGGAGCCAACATTAGAGAAGCCTGGTATGTGGGCAGAGCCGTGAGAACTGATTTGATGAGCGTGAGTTTGCCTCCGGTAGTGAGCCAAAAGCCTCTCCACGCAGCAATTTTCTTCTTGAATTTCGATATTACTTCATCCCACAGCTGATTTCTGTTAGATCCCAGCGTTATTGGGAGACCCAGATATTTAATTTTATCCCAACCAGCGTATCCTGTAAAGCCCAAATCATTTGCTATTTTCTCAATTATGTGTTGCTCTGTGTTCCAACCATACACAGCGCTTTTCCTCTCACTTATAAGAGCTCCCGAAATGCTACAGAATTTCTGGAGGATGTTTTTGAAGGAATTTTCTATTCTTGGAGAGGCTCCCCCGAGCAAAAGTGAATCATCTGAAAATAGTGCATGATTCACTGGGTCAATTCCTTTCTCAATTCTAATCCCAGGTATGCTGCCATCTTGTTTTTCCAAGGTCAACTTTCTACTCAAGGAATCTGCCATCAGTATGTAGAGGAATGGGGATAGAGGACAGCCTTGCCTCAATCCCATAGTGGCTAAAAAGAAATTAGCAGGTCTTCCATTTACCACGGGAGCAATCCATATCTTCTCTAAACAAGCTTTGATGAGGTTGATGAATTCCTGGCTAAACCCAAAGGAAGAAATAACCCTGTACAAGAAAGAGCGATTAACTCTATCAAAAGCATTGCACATATCCAGTTTGATAAGCATACTTTGTTCTTTTCGAGAGTGGCTGGAATGAAAAGCTTCCTGAACTTGGATGACATTGTCCAGTATATGTCTTCCTTTCACAAACCCCCCTTGTGCTGGAGAAATTAATTTTTGCAGAAGAGGTTTGATTCTATTCGCCAGAAGTTTAGCCACAATCTTGTAGGAAGCATTGCAAAGCGAAATCGGCCTGTATCTTTTGAAAGATCCTGGGTTTGCTTCCTTGGGGATTAAGACGAGAAAGGTGGAATTTATTCCGCCTCCGACCTTTGCCTTCCTCATGAATCCATGTATCATTCTAAGAAGATCTGGTTTGATTAACTCCCAGCATATTCTGTAGAAATGGATTGAAAATCCATCTGGCTTGGGGGCTTTGTCTGGCTCCATGGACCAAAAAAATTTTGATATTTCTTCTTCTGTAATTGGGCTCAAGAGTATGTCGTTATCATCTGGGCTGACTAGGTTCGGAATATTTGTGAGGAAATCTGATATATCCTCCTCGCTCCCGTCCCTTTCAGCACTAAGAAGGTTTTGGAAATGCTTCTCAGCAGCTTCCTTTATTTGATCAAATCCTTTGCACACCTGTCTACTGGATGTAGTGATTTTTGCAATATGATTTCGTGAAAGGTGAGCCCTATACTGTCTGTGGAAGTATGTAGTTTTTCTGTCCCCAGCTTTGAGCCACAAGCTGCGAGACTTTAAGCGCCAGTATTCTTCTTCACTTCTAAAGGAGCTATATGTTTTCCTTTGAGCAGATTTTTCTTTCTCTAATTCCATGGGGGAGATTAATTTCTTTTCCAGTTCAAATTGAAATTCTGCCAGCTGATGGACTGCTTTTTTCCTCTGACTGATGGGGGATTTTAAAGCCTTATTTATCCATTCTTTTAAGGCCTTCTTTGCATTTTTCATTTTTTGTTCCCACACAAAGCTTGGGGAGCCTGTTACATATTTTTCCCAGGCTGATTGAACTGTTTCAAAAAACCCTTCTCTTTCGGCCCAGAGAGGGCTAAAGCGGAAAGGAAGAGGGCCTAAGTCTTCTTCTTCCTTCAAGAAGAAAAGGATAGGTTTGTGGTCCGAGGTAAGTTTTGGAAGAATCATGGTGAAAATAATTCTTTTGTCCATCATGATGGAGCTGCTGGTGAGAATCTCTCTAGCCTTGCTGAGATATGATTTTCCCCTATTCTATTGTTGGTCCAAGTGTATTCTTCTTTCACTGGCTTGAAATCTACTAAATCCCACTGGAGTATGAGATTTTCCACTGTGAAGAGAAGAGGATCCCTTGTGAAGGTCCCACCTCTCTTCTCTTTGGGGTCCATAATAATGTTCAGATCTCCTCCTATGACTATATTCTTAGGATTGTGGAGTTCTAAATAGTCTGAGAGAATCTTCCAGCACTCTTTCTTTTCAACATAATGCACGGGAACATACATATTGAAAAGAGCTAAGATGAAGTTGCTTGTTGTATGGCGCAATTCGGTATAGATCCAATGTTGAGTCTCATAGGATCTTTCTAGAGAAAAGGTGTTTTTAGACCAAAATGTGCCTATTCCTCCAGCCGAACCTCTAGCACTAACTACCTTCCTTGAATCAAATTTCCATTTTGTGTTGCTTGTGTTTAGAAGGAACTCCCCTTCTATTTTTGTCTCTTGAAGCATGAGTATGTCTGTGGATTCCATTTTAAATAGATATTTAATAGCCTCTGCCTTAGTGGGATTCCCCAAACCCCTGCAGTTCCAAGAGACCAGTTGCATCATTTACAACTTGTTGGGGTGGGTCCACCTCCCTTGGGAACCCTTGGTCTAGTATTCCTCCCGAGGGTCATCTCAATGGTGGCTTAACTTCCAAGGGTTTTTTGTCTTTCTGATTATTCTTCCCTGGTTTCCTTATTTGATTTCCTTCTGGCTCTCTTTGATGGCCTCTCGAAGGTCTCATCATCCGAAGAGCCCACATTTTCTACATTCTTTTTCTTTTTTTTAATTATGTCTGCATATGAAGGGGAAGAAGTATTGCCTGGAATCGGGCTTGAAGTATTACCTGGATCTGGAGAGTCGGTGTTGTTCAGCTGGGGGAGACCATCTCGTTCTGCCTCTGGAGGATCTGAAGGTGTTTTGAGAGATTCAAAAGGATTTTTGTCCTCCTCGATGTTGATGGTTTCCTTGCTTCCTGTGTTTTGAGTGTTTACTCTTTCTTGCCCTGATTTGTTCCCTGTCTCTTTGCCTTTGTTTTTATTGTTCTACCTATTTTTTGTTGTTTTCTTTACTTGTTTCCATTGTTCTCCTTTATCTTTCTATGTTGCCTCCTCATTTTTCTTCTTGCAGTATCTTGCGAAGTGCCCGTATTCATGACAGTGTCGGCATTTGAAGGGGAGTTTTTCGTAGTCAAGCTCTTGGATATGTGTCCAATATGCAACCGAAATTTTGATGGCTTTAGGTAATCCGACTTCCAGGTCGACCTCTATACATATTCGGGCACAGGATAATTGATCCTTCCTCGGCACTTGGTCTATGTATCTGCCTAGAGAATTACCAATGGATTGCAGCGATCTCTAGTTTCAGCAGTGAAGGGGGAGATGTGGAAGACGCACCCATACAGGCACTGTTGTGGGCACGTCCTGTGCTGGATCAAAATCTGGTGACCATTTATTCAGATAAAGCCCTTGAGGGCCCATAAAATATGGCCCGTTTCCGAATATTAGGCTTCTATCTTCCGCATTATCAAACACAAAAACAAAAAACCCTTTGCCAACGAAATGGATTTTTATTCCTTCCCAAACCATAGGTATCCAGTTCTATTTAACTCATTCTTCAACTGCTTTTGGGGATGGCCATAGCCCTATGAACTGGCTGATGAGGCCTCTTTTGGCTAGGTTCAACGTTGTTCTGCAAGTTTCTTCCACAGGCAAAGTCACCGTGGGGATGTTTTCCAATTTTTTGACGAACTTTTGCTGTGAACCAAAGATCGAACGTTTCCCAACAACTACAATAAGGGATCTGAATGCTTCAAGCTCAAGAGACGGGGGAGGAAGGGCCTCAGGGCCACCTCCGAGATCCATAGTGGTAAAGACCGCGCGAAGGAGGGAGTAACCAGCCGGGCGCGACTAGGGTTACAGCAAAGCGGCCATGCGCGCACGACTCCCTTCGTTTTTAGTTCCCTGAATTTTTAGTTTTAATACAATGATGAGGACGAGATTTTGAATAAGGTTGTGAAATGCTTGTTAAAAAAATGTTCCCAAAACACCATTGTATGTTGCAAAATATCCATCCTATCTGTCTGAAAAAATAGAAAATTTTGAAACCACATTCCTATGGCAGCAGGAGGACAAGGAGTTTGTGGAAGCGAAGGTTGTTGGGATTGTGGGCATTGGTGGAGTTGGTAAAACAACATTGGCCCAAGAATTCTACAACTATAAGAGATCATCTTACAATGAAGCCTCCTTTTTATCTGAGGTTAGCGAAACGTCGACGAGATTTTTTCTAAGTTATTTGCAGAGTAAGCTCGTTGGGGACTTGAAACACATGCATATCGAAATTGAGACTCACGACGAAGGTATAGGGATATTGAAATGGAATCTCTCTTCTTGTTATGCTCTTATAATTTTAGACGATGTGGATAATGCGATTCAAGCTTAAAATTCTTTTGCCAATCAAGAATATCCTTAACCCCAAAAGCCTAATTTTGGTTACCTCTCGTGACAAGCATGTCCTAAAAATTTGTGGAGTGTTGGAGTCATCCATTTATCATGTAAAGGGGCTAATAAACCACACTCCAAATGGCTCTTATGCTCCTATTCCTTCTATCAACTATTTCCCCCATCGGAATTTGCAGATCTCGTAGATCAATTTGTAACATCCTGCAATGGATTTCCATTATCATTGAAAGTGATGGGGGTGCTCGTCTATGGAGAAAATGATGAAATTTACTAGGAGGAGAAACTGGATCGACTTCATCGAACACTGCCAAGAGAGACAGATGAGAAACTTAGAATAAGTTATGATTCACTGAGTAAAGAGGATCAACTAATATTCTTAGATATTGCTTATTTTTTCATAAGAAAATACAAAGATAGGGCAATAAGAATATGGAGTTTGGTGGGGCTTCGAAACCTAGAGAACAAGTGCCTGTTGGAGGTGGATGATGGAAATAAAATAAGAATGCATGATCACATTAGAGATTGTGCAAGAAATATTGCAGAGGAAGCATGTCAGCCCCGTCGTATATGGAATCTGACTACCAACATTGATGATTTGTTGCAGAACTCGTCATCTGTAATTCTTTCAATAATTCAAACCTTTTTCTACTATTTTTTTTTTAATTTCAAGATTTCTTTCAATTTCAAGCTTTTAAATTTCCATAACAAAAAAAAGGATCAGTTTACTGTAAATTTCTCATCAGTTAACAAGAAATAATCGAAGTTCATCGAATTAGTACAATGATCAGTTCCTTTGTTGATCATGATGGGTCCATGACTTCAAAAATGTCACGGAACATAAGTGCAGAAATGGGACAATTGTTCAATAATTTCAAATTTCGAAATTTGTACCTTGTTGTAACCAAAGATGATTATTTTGAAGGCATACTAAGGAGGATGCAATATCTGCATCTAGTATGGCTTCGTTGGTATAGATGTCCCTGCCCTGTCCTACCAGAATCAATTCCAATGTAAAATTTAAGAGTTTTGGAAAGAGATGCTTCTGAGCCTAGTGTTATATTCAAATGAGTATCTTTTTCTCAATTTTTTTCATTTTTTCCAAATTTATTTTCTTTCTCATTATTGGCAAGGAGCTCCATGATTTTATTATTTGATCCAATGTATGAGGGAGTTAGAATCATTGGTTTCCATTTTCTACCTTGACGCAATTAGATGTAATTCAAAAGAATTTTAAAATTTTTGAGCCCCATTTCAGAATTAAAATATTACATTAGAGGTTTGTACAATGTTCTAATGCTCAATGACATCTGAACAGCTAGTGACTATCAAAAGTACAACAATAAACAGGACAGCCACAAATTACAGATACAGCTGCATGCGCAACTTATACATGCCAATTCTCACCTTTGGAAGGACAAACGTAGCGAGTAATTCCAGTTTATTTTTGCTGAGAGGACTCCCAAAGTCTGCCACCAAATTGAATGTTTAAAACCTAAAATTTTAATACACCAAGTCCCAAAATGCTTTCAACATTATATTTCGAGAGTGGGTAATACAAACAGGGGTTTCCTCTGTCTCTAATCCCAATGGAGTTCCTTCTATTTCTCCCCATGTGATAAATGTAGACTCGTCCACTCCACCAACAGGTGTATCTCCATGTATCACGGATAAAATTCATATTTATTAATCATATTACGAAGTTACAAACAATAACTACATATTCCAGACAGAAATCAACCTAAGATCTCTCTATACAAGATATCATTCATTCAAACCTTTGTCTTGCAACATATTGGATACAGTTATAAAGTTATAATATGATGGCAAAAACTGCATTACATGATTAAAAACCTCGTTGTACATTAAATAATAATATCCATCGCTTCAATTATTGGCTGCTTAATGCTAACAGTTAAAAATTCAAAGAAACTGTCTACAGCTTAGAGAGATGTTCATTTTAAAGTTCAAAGAAACTGTTAAAGTTGTCCAAGCATTCTGTTATTTCGCTTCACTAGGCTTGGATCTTCATCCTTAGGTAAAATCCTCGGTACATTTTCAACTGGTTGGCCTTCTTGTTCGTGGCATGTCTTAAAATGAATTATAAATCTTGAACATGTCTTATTAACATTTTAGTCTTAAAATTTTAACTCATTTAAGAAAATTTCACATTAAAAATATTTAAAGCAATATTTCAATTTGTAATTCATTTTAAGACAATTTCACATTAAAAATATTTAAAAGAATATTTCATTTTTTTAATTTATTTTAAAAAAATTCACATTAAAAAATTTTAAAACAATATTTCATTTTTTAATTCATTTTAAAAAAATTTCACATTAATATATATATATATATAATATTTCATTGTTAAAATTTTGAGAAAAAAGAATACACTAAGTAAAACATTTCCTCAAAAATGGAATGGAACAATTCAATGTTGTGCTTTCTCAGTCGCCTTTGTTTTGTATTATCTATCTCTTTTTCCCAACTTCTCATCGATGCCTGCAAATTTCTCCATATTAGTATTGCATACAAGAGTTTCAAAACTGAGCTGGGGTCACTTCAAAATATGATGTGGGTGCAGGATGAATTTTCCTATTCATTGATTTGAACAACTGTATATATTGTGTCTAGGTTGTCTGATAGCATGTTGCATGAACTAATTCATTACAGTTTGTCCTTCATAGCAATATAAGAAATAGCAGTACCCATTAAATTGGTTTCTAATCTTAGATCTCGCAATTTTAAGTTGCTTTCAACATTAATAAATTAGTTTGTATGCTAGTTCTGCAATCATTTTTCCAATTTTTATTTTATGATGCTAGTAAATAGAGAAGAAAAGCATATGTTCGGTCGGGGGCTCTTATGGCAGTGCTGTCATACCTAGAATTTTTCTCCACTGGTGTTCAGGTGGTTTATGGTAATTGAAAAATAATGATATCAACAAATCGACAATTTTTATCCAAATATCTACCTGGAAAATGCAATGATTATAGCACTTATTAACACTTAATGCTGGCTAACATGGTTAATTCACCTTGGTACGTATGAAAAGTTTAATAGAAAAAAGAAATAAAACATATAAAAAGTGAAATTTCAAGAGTTCCAGGACCAACCGTATCTGACATATTAAGTAGAGACATTTTCTTCTTACAGCATCTAGTTCCATTAAAATGGTTTAAACTGATCACCTCTTCCCTTGACCAACTTGTATGTCGATAGGGAATAGGTTGCACAGCTTTATACAGGCAGACACCATGGTTGGATAAGATTGGCTATTAGAGCCTTAATCAACAAAGCCGACAAGAAGTTAGATAAAACTCACATTTGAATATAAATCAAAATTTAAAAATATTTTTAATTAATTGTAGTAATAATCAACAAACAAAAGCATATAATTACAATATGCGTGACAGTTTTGGAAAGGGGTACTTCCTTTGGGAAAACAGATCAGAGTATGTTCACTGGAGGGTCAAACTGTTCCATTTATAAAACAAAATACTTTTCATCAACTATATTATTTCACTTTCCACTTCCACTTGTTCTAAAGCAATTTACAAGTGTTTCATCTTCTTCGTTCAAAACTGAAAGACATTGTTTGGGCATTATAATGACAAAAATGATAAATCTGACTTTGCAATTTGGTGGCTCAAAAAAAATGAGAATATGCGTAAAACAATTTGAGGAACTTTCTTTCCTATATACCAAACTTCAAAGCCTCAATTTTAGTAATCTTGAGAAAATGCTACACAAATGAGTACAAAAATTTCAGAGTACCGCCAATCTAAACTCCATCCTTTTAAACATCTATGATATCCAAGAAAATTTTAAAAGAGCATTTAGATTCTCATAGGCAATCTACCAATCTCGTAAATCATCTCAAATGCCTTACCTAAATCAATTCACACCTCCTGTCTTTGTGCTTCATATGGTCATTAACCTCCAAATTCCTGATACAACTTTGATTCTGAAATCCTCCACAAACTAACCAAACACCCTTGTCCATAGATCCACTAAAGCCAAACAAGCCCCAAAAGTCTACCAGAGCTTGCTCCGGAAGGAAAAACACCCATGCCTCAACAACATACTAAAGGAGATACTATAATAACATAGTTACAGCAGCTCCAGATCAATCCCAAGTCCTTATGCAGAACATTCTTATACTAGAAATCTACTTGCATCATAACCAATCCCTGTAGATGAATTACTTATGTGCTGGTTGGTAATTTGGCTAGAGTGAATGTGTTCAACATTGTCCACTTGTTTCGATGAACAAGTGCAGACTCGACATAACTTTTTGGACTCTTTTGAGAAAATTTGTTGTTTTGAGTTTGCCATTAAGCTAAATAACAAACCAATCACCAAAGCAAGCACAACTAAATCCAAATGTGTAGCTACTACCTAACATTCATCAACAGAACCCATTCATTCAAACATGCAGCATAAAAACAAAATGCTCAAGAAAAGGAAAATTGTGTTGTTAAAAAGCAAACAAGCATTCATCTTCCTAACTCCAAGTCCTTGCAGACCAGCCATATGAAGTCTAAACCTTTCCGAATCAGCAGTAAAAGTGGCTTGTGCAATGCAAGATGCAATTTGCAAGCAAAAGGATCATCTCTTAGATGACTGCAGAAAAAATAAATATTTTTTTGAATTAAACACAATTGAATGAAAGTAGCTAAAAACAAAGTCGTAGCTACTACCTAGAATTCATGGACACAACCCATTCATTCAAATGTGCAGCACGAAAAAAAAAAGTGTAGCTACTAACTAAAATTCATGAACAGAACCCAGTCATTCAAACTCGCAGCATAAAAACAAAATTCTCAAGAGAGGGGAAATTTTGTTGTTAAAAGCAAAGAAACATTCACCTTCCTAACGTTTTGTTGTTAAAACCAAAGAAACATTCACCTTCCTAAGGGGACTCGGCCCTATAAACATTGCAATATCAGTAGTAAAAGTGGCTTTTGCGATGCAAGATGCAACTTACAATCAAAAGGATCATTTGTTTGAAAAGCTTTATTTCAATATGTTTACAAAATTTGGCTCTGGCGATTAGGATTTTTGTTTTAGACTTATATGTTTTCTTGGCCGCCCTCATTGCATGGATAGGCACCATCTCTGTAGGATTACTGCTTGGAAATCACCCCAAATTTCACTGTGTTTTCTAAGTAAATCAGTGAAGATTTTCGTCAAACACATTAGTCATATACTGTTGTAGGTGTCATTTGATGTTTGGGTTTAAATGTATATGAACAGAAAAAATACCCAAATAATACCCCAACAGCTGACAAATAAAAAAGGGCTCTCTAAACACACTTTCAACAACAAATTGACCGGAGTATTAAATCAGTCATCTGACACAGAAATAACATTAGAGGCATTACCATTCATTGACCGAACCATTGAAAGATTACAAAGTACAAGGATAAGACGAACCTGGTTTCATTTAGCAGTCCATGAATAATACCTATACAGGCCCCACGTTACTATACTTCAGCAACCACAACTTCACTAATACGTTGACTAGGAGGTATACATAAGAGACACGCCGAATACACCGTATAAGAGAACTGATAACCACAGCAGAGAATAAGCCTGGTAAGGGAGTGTATATGTCGTTTTGCTGAAGTGAACATGCCCAGATATGCAGAGATAACTCGTTTTCACAGGAGTGCCCACGAGCAGACTTATATGGATAAACTCGGCCAGAACAACAATATGGCTCTAGGTCGAACCCACCAAATAGCTCAGATGAGCTCGGCCATTCTCGTTGATTATTTGGACCCCTCTCAAGCACAGAAGAACTCGACAAGGAAGGAATCCAGTCTCAGTCACCAATGAAAACCCAGACTCTTCCCGAATAAATGTGGTTGAAAAAAACTCAATGGAAGTTAATGCCGTTAGATCTAAAATTTGTGTGATATATATTTTAGAACCTGGATTTGTTGTTTCAAGCTATTTGGTGGGCAGGCAAGAACTGAACCCACAGTTCCTGCTGGTCCAGGCACATGATGTAGATTGTGTGAATGCGAACTTCAAGTGCAATCTTCCTCCACTTCTTCTAAATCACCATAACAATTTATTAAATGGTACGAAAACGACCTAGTGCTGATGGATTTGCATGGCGTGCCCTAAAAAAATGGCAATAAGGATGCCTAGCTTGCCAGTTTGATGCAGACCTCCCAAGCCCCAGCGAGATTGTGGTTGCCTAAAAAGTACAAAGTTGCATCTATGCCATGAAATTGACCACCTCAAAATTAAAAATTAAAATTATTGAGATGACATAGCTTGCTCTGAATTCCTCATATCTCTCACCTTTGCAGCTAAGGCATTCTGGATGACCGATGCCTTCTTTTCGACGCAATACTCTACCATATTAACATCTCTGTAATACTGTGAACTCTGCTCATGCAAGGCATAGTCTTCGGTACCTTCTAAAATGGTAGATCTACCTTCCCTCGCCAACAATCTATTATGAAGAATTGCACAGGCCCCTATGCAAGCTACATCCACTCTAACATCTTCTTCAATGGGTTTACTCAAAATCCCCCATTTTCACAGACAGGAAAGGGCCCGCAGAGCCGCCTGCCGCATCAGATAATGCTTGCTGTCAAAATCCTCTTGACAAGAAGTAACCACAGGGTTTGTGTAAATCACCATCAATGATAGTTTAGGACCTTAGTAAGACTTAAATGCTTCTGTATCCATCGCATAGGGTTTTATTATATGTGATTCATTATCAGCATGAAAGTAAGATGCATCTATTCTGTGTTCCGATATTAACAACCCTGAGAATAGTTTGCCATCGAACCCCAGAAAAAACTGTTTAAAAGTTCGTTTACAAGCGACCATAGACACCCATATCAACCTACCTCATTACTGTACCTCTACATCCCGTGGGTTAATATAGAATAGGATCAAATCAAAAAGGGAACTCAAAACTAGCAACAGATGACTGAATCTCTATCCCAATAGTCCTCGAAAACAAGTCATAGATAATCAAAGTCTCGAAAAGAATATAGTTCAGCCTTGAACCCTTCTATTATCCTTCACATCAACATGACGTAAAGATACCCATTGAAACCCAGACCTTCGTTAATAAAAATATCACAAATAAGTATACATTCCTTACAAATATCAAATAGAAGACACAAGTAGCACTGAATACCCTTCAGAATATCAAATAAGCACCGCAGAAAACATTGAAAACCTTGCTTCCAGCAGAGGGAGAGCAGCCCCTTACAGTTCCCAATCTGGTCTAAGGCCTCTACCTTGCCTGGCATTACTTTCATTTCGAGAGGGACCAGCGTCTATTACAATTATTTATCCAGAAGTAAGGACTAGCAGAACACCTTTGTGTTATAAAGAAAGGAACTAAATCTAGCAGGGATTTGACAAGAACAAGACTAAGACCTTCCTACCAGACAGCAAAATACTCTGGCTGTAAGATACTAACTACGCCCAATCCCATTGCTTGCTCGATACAGACAATAAGGATCGACCCGAGCGGGAGAGAAATAGAACTAAGGACGCGAGATCAAACACAACAGGAATGGAACGGACACAGAGTACCTTGGTTAAATCTCGACGGGATCCAACGATCCGTAAGGCGTGGCGCCTCCACTGTTGATCGGACGAATATTGCACGGGCTAAGTGCACGATAGTTAACCCGCGACGAGAGCGGTTGTCCAAAGTCATACGCGGACACGCATCAAGCAATCTATGGAATCGCTCCAATTTCCTAAATATCGCTTACTCGACGAGGGTGGTGCAATAAAAACCACAAACCCAACTTTACTGTTCATTGTTTACACGTCGCGGTTCCAGTCCCCTTACTCCAGGTTCCGCTCAAGCACAGTTCCATTTCTCTGCGCCGTCTCCCAACAGTCCGACAGAGTTCCGCCGAATTTCTGGAATAGAAATGTGTTTTTTAACATAGGAATTTTGAATTATTTTTTTATATATAAATCTCATGAAAATCCTATGGTTTTTTAAGGTGGGTGTTTTTTTTTTAATTTTATAAAATGTTATCAGTCTTAGGGAACACTTACAATATTTATCGATAATTTTGAGAATTGGTAAAGTGTGAGGTTGCAAACAGCTGCAATTGGAATTGCTTTAGGACATGCAAAACCAGCTGCAACATATCAAGATCACTCAATATCAGGCAACGGATCGCATTAGCAAATTGGATGATCGGGTAGGTCGTAAGGAGAAGCAACTTCAGCTGCTACAGCAAGTTGATATGCCTTGTCCACTGTGAAAGACCTAGCTCCAGTTTACTCATCTTATGGCTAGTGGTTTGCTTTTTATCAAGCTTTCTAATGCAATTATTGGTTTTGTATGAACTTCTTTTATTTTATCAGTATGTGGATATTTCTGTTATAGGACAGATAGCTCATGCGGCTTATAGACGGATGAAACAATCTCAGTTTTGGTTTGTTTTTCATGCTTTCAGGTGGCCAAGAAAACTGGTTTCCTACAGGTGGGTTGAGGCCACAGACTTGATTTTATATTTTTGTAACCTACCTTACAACTATAAATAGAAAATAGCGAGGTCCTACCATATTTACAAAAAAGGTTGGATGTATCTCCAATTTGGGTTCGGCTCCGAGGTTGGCCGTCAGAGTTATGGAAGGAGGAGATTTTTTTAGAGAGGTGGGAAATAGTCTAGGGATCTTCTTGGTGGTGGATTACTCTCTCTTTTTTCTTTTTTTTTACAGTGTAAAGATAATTAATCGAGGTAAACATTGATTTAAGGGAGGGCTTATCACAAGTCTTGGACATGGGATGGGATGATCAAGTTTATGAGAAGCTTTTGGACTATGAAGGGGTTCCAATTAAATGTTGAAAATGTCATCGATATAGTCACGTTCATAAGCTTTTGGACTATGAAAGGGTTTTGTTTAAATGTCGAAAATGTCATCAATATAGTCACATTTTAAAGTTTTGTAAGTTTCTTTTCAACAAACAAACAAATAAAAATGTGGAAGGATCATGAGTTCAAGGAGCTAATCAAGGTATCCACATTTAATGCTAGAAAAATTATCCTAGACATAAGACTCCATAGACACCTACATATACTATGATGGAAGACACAATGACTCTTCCTCAATCAGTAGTAGCAGACCTAGTAGAGGCCGGTTTGGCTCCGACACTAATATGAAATAAGGATTTGGCATAATCGACATTAAAATATTTTTTTTGTTTGTCAAGTGCTCTGAGTTCATCAAAGATTACATGAGGCTTGACCTGTGGCTTGAGAAATCTTGACCTAGGGTCATCTAAGCCGTCAAAATCCCTCAAGGATCGCACCCGACCTAGGCCACACCAGCCTTTAACATGATTGGATTTTTTCCCATGGATTTTTGAACCGGTGACTTTCACATCACGGAGTGACTTAAAAGTACACCCTATATGTCTTCTATTCTATGCCTCGTGGGAAACATTAAAATATTTTAGTTAACATAACAATTAAAATAATTTATTTATGGATTACCTTGTTCACATTAAAATGTTTCTATTCTTATTAATATATTTTTAAATATACATCAATATTATCTAATTTTGTATATTGAAATATTTTTTTTATAACTCATTCAATTTTTTTATTAATATTAATTTTATAATAGATTAGAGGTTTTTGTGGTGTAGTTTTTTCAAAATAGAGATCATAATATCCACAATCTACCTTTCGTGTCTAGTCGTGAAGATGAGTCTTGTTCTAAACTCGAAAATTAGACTGAAAAATCATTTTAAATTAAAATTAAATAAACTATGAAACTCTACTTAACTACCCTTTTTAGGAAGTAAATATTTTTTCCTGCTTTTAATTGCTTATTTTCTTTGGCTTTTAAAACATTGTATTATGTTCAACATTAAAATAATTCTTTTAAAATTTTCTCTTTTTTATTATTATTATTAGATATCATTTTTGGATTCAATTGCAAATTCATTTTTTATATCTAATATAATGCACTAAGGAAACCCCTCATTATTATTATTATAGAAATATAATTATTACACCCATCTCTCATTAATATTTTAAGGAATCAAATGAATTTTATTCTTTTTACTTTTAATCACTTCTTTTTCATACATTCTAAAATATACTTCTTTTTCATACATTCTAAAATATTTTATCATTCTCAAAGTTAAAATATAGTTTTAATTTTCACTTTCTCTATATGAAATTGATATTCAAATATATTATTTAATACTAATGTTCAAATAGTTTATGTAATATCCTTATGGTAATCGCCATAAAACTCATATAGTTATGAAATAAAAATATTATTAATTGTATATGTATTTGAACTATTCTCATCAAGAAGCAAAGAAGTTAAATGTTAAAAATACTTGGCAACTTTTCATTCTTTATTTTTCTATGGATTGATTATTATGAGGGAGGCTGACTGTGCCTTCACCTTCTCGATAAGTCTATGCTCCAATATCCTACTCATATTTCCATATTGTTGATCACCCTACACATTAAGATTGACCAACATTTCCTACATACTTTAAGGGATTAACAATGCTCGTAAAAGAAAAAAAAACAAGGGTGTGTTGTAAGTCTGGGTGTAGTGAGTCTGTAGTCTGTCAACTCATTACAAAGGAGGCCACGCCTGCAGGTCACTGTGATTAAGAATAATCCAGCGCAAGCCCTTGCCGATACATATATATAGAGGAGGAAAATTGAACGATGGTACCATGGAATTATTCGTCTTCAACTACGTTGAATACTTGGGGCATGCATTTAATATGGAGAAGTGGAAGTCACGAGAAATAATGGGCCATTTTCATAGATAAGTAATTACATCGAAGGCGTCATCTTTGCTGGAGTGGGGTGAGCAAACACTGTTCACCCCACCCAATCAAAACACTTCCTTATCGCCCTTCTGTCGAGTAAAAAATTGTCAAGTGTAACCGCAGGCTTCATCCTACATGTTTGTTGTTCTGAATATGTCTCATCGTACTTCACAGGTCGCCTCAAATCTCGGCCTCACAGGTCGCCTTGAATCCTGGCCTCGCTGGGCAACCTACAGGTGCTAACCCTTTTGGAGATGTATCGCCCTGCCCCGCCTCGCCTCCCCTCGCCTGAGCTCGCGAGCCCCCAATGTATAGAACTAACGGTGCTGGAGCAACTGGATTGGAGAATGAATTGCCTCACAGGCTCATCCCAACGGGATAACAAAGCTCTTGAATATGCAAATTCACCTAACTAGGCTAGAGCTGCTGAAGTTGATGAACCATAACTGACTGCAATTCCTGAGAGCTGATGGGATCTTTCTGCTAAGCCCATTGGTGATTTGATCTATGCTGATGGGATTTACCAAGTAGGGGTTTCCAATAAGATCTAAGTAGGTCAACTAAGTCAGATTTTTGTCATTTCTACTATCGCCTTGTTAACCATGGATTGCGAGCATTTCTGGATAGGCTAGAATTGGTTCCAAGACATGACATTACATGTCAAATAGAAGTCGTTATTCAGGTCGCCCGGTCAATATCGCCATTTTTTCTCCAAGTTATGCAGAATCGAGACGCTGCCTCAATGAGTTGGTTCTCATGGTCAAGTCGAGGGCTCCTATTCTTCGGGTGTTTTACAAAGTAAGGCCTTCTGATCTCTGAATCATGGTGAAAGGAGGAGCATACGTTGAAGCCCTACGCCACCACCCACAAAAGATGAAATTTTACTATGAAACCAGTGAAAAGAAGCCACGATGTGATTTCAATACTACTCAGAATTGGAGAAACGCTCTTTCTCATTCTGAGGATATAACTGATTTTGAACTGGAGGCTTGCAATTGGTGAGGATCTCCACTATCACATTGTATGATATTTTCCAATTTGAATTTTCGGGACTAATGGGGTAATCATAAATGCATATTTTTTATTTGAATAAATTTTCAAGGATGAGGACGAGATTTTTTTTTTTTTTAACTGGAACGGTTATGTTTTATTGATAAAAATACAGGTTTGGCAAAGCCTAATCAACCATTACATTCTTCAGATTGACTTAAGCACAGTATCCCACTTAGGGGATAAATGCCTTGGTCGGTGTATCTACATTTATACTGATCATTCCATTTTGTAGCGTGCTTCCTATTTTTGCCAATCTGTCCGCTTCCTTGTTTAATCCTCTGAGAATGTGGAAAATTTGAACAGAGGGAAAATCCTTCAGGATTCTGTTCACTCTTGTTAGTTGTTTGTTTAGCACCGAATCCTTAAGCCCTTTCTTGCTTACTATTGCTTTTATCAACATTTCTGAGTCTCCAAAAACTAAGATTTCGCTTGGATTTTCTTTTTTGGCCATTTGGCAAGCTTTCAATAGACTGAGAATTTCTGCTTGGTTGTTGGTTTTCAGTCCAAGACTCTAGCTGAAGTCTTCTTTGTTCCCATTCGGAGAGAAGATCGCCCCTCCCGCTCCTGACCTCCCTGGGTTACCTTTTGAGGCTCCATCAAAAAATATTGTGCACTTGCCCTAAATTTCCACCATTGTTGGAATTTGTCCTCTGGATCTCGGATCTGCCATCTTTCCATGTGGATTGGTCGTGTGTTTTTTGGGTTTCTGGCCTTACAAGTGTAAGCATCCAACCACATCCTTTCTTCAATTCGGAGAGAGTTGTCATCTTTGATGGAAAAGTGATTCAAGGTTTCTAAGAGGAGGTTCTTTGCCCACTCAGCCACTTTTGTTGATGGCAATTCAGTGTTATTGAAAATGATTTCATTCCGGGCTAGCCAAAGCTTCCAGCAGACATACTTAGGGGCAACTGTCCACACCTGATGCCATATATATTTGCTAACTATGGTGTGAGGGTAGCTAGCTTTCCAAGAGGAAAACATGATGTCAATCGAGCTTTGAGATGGAAGACGAACATTCAGTCCATTTAGAAATATGGACCAGACCTCCTTCGCAAACTCGCATTCTGTAAATAGATGATCTGAAGTTTCCAATGCGCATTTGCAAAGGACGCATCGAAGTGGGACTGCTATATTTCTTTTGCACATATTTTCCCCGGTCAGAATTTTTTTGTGGAACAAAGTCCAGAAGAAGAAGTTAATTTTGGGGATGTTGAAGCTATCCCAAATATGTTTCCACACGGACTCCAGATGAGGCGATTCCTTTTTACTTTGCATCTGAAGATACCTTGACTTGCCATATACACCCCCGTCTTACCCCAACCCCAAGAGTCTTCTTCTTCTGTGTGCACTGGAGAAAAATCAGAAATAGCATCTTTAAGGGCATCTAACTGAGATTTTAAATGCTCTAGGATTCTAGGAAAAGTCCAGCGCTGCCAATTCCCGTTGCTATCCCAACCCGATATGTCCTCTATTTTCCTGATTCCTTTTGCATGTAACCAGGCTCTTAACTCAGATATTTCATTAACTTCTGCTAGAGGGGGATGACCCATGGAACTGTCTCTCCATGGCATTGTGTTTTTACCATTTCCAGGAATTCGATACAAGTAGGATCTAAAGAATTTTATGCCTTTGTTACAAAAATTCCAAGCCTGCATTCCTTTTGGGTTTTTCTCCACTGTAAAGAATTTTATTGACTTATTTTTTAGGTATTTGAGCTTGAAAATCTGGCTGACTGGGTGATTTGGATCAGCGTAAAGCTTCCATAATAATTTGCAGCCCATTGCTAAGTTTTCATGCAAGGGATCTCGGATTTGCAATCCTCCTTTTGCGAGTGGCCGTTTCACTGTATCCCAACTTATCAAGTGGAATCTGTTATTTTTTCTGCATCCTCCATTCCACAGAAAGTTGCGCATAAGTCTGGAGATTTGGTCGGAGATTGATTTTGGAGCCAACATTAGAGAAGCCTGGTATGTGGGCAGAGCTGTGAGAACTGATTTGATGAGCGTGAGTTTGCCTCCGGTAGTGAGCCAAAAGCCTCTCCACGCAACAATTTTCTTCTTGAATTTCGATATTACTTCATCCCACAGCTGATTTCTGTTAGATCCCAACATTATTGGGAGACCCAGATATTTAATTTTATCCCAACCAGCATATCCTGTAAAGCCCAAATCATTTTCTATTTTCTCAATTATGTGTTGCTCTGTGTTCCAACCATACACAACACTTTTCCTCTCACTTATAAGAGCTCCCGAAATGCTACAGAATTTCTGGAGGATGTTTTTGAAGGAATTTTCTATTCTTGGAGAGGCTCCCCCGAGCAAAAGTGAATCATCTGAAAATAGTGCATGATTCACTGGGTCAATTCCTTTCTCAATTCTAATCCCAGGTATGCTGCCATCTTGTTTTTCCAAGGTCAACTTTCTACTCAAGGAATCTGCCATCAGTATGTAGAGGAATGGGGATAGAGGACAGCCTTGCCTCAATCCCATAGTGGCTAAAAAGAAATTAGCAGGTCTTCCATTTATCACCGGAGCAATCCATATCCTCTCTAAACAAGCTTTGATGAGGTTGATGAATTCCTGGCTAAACCCAAAGGAAGAAATAACCCTGTACAAGAAAGAGCGATTAACTCTATCAAAAGCATTGCACATATCCAGTTTGATAAGCATACCTTGTTCTTTGCGAGAGTGGCTGGAATGAAAAGCTTCCTGAACTTGGATGACATTGTCCAGTATATGTCTTCCTTTCACAAACCCCCCTTGTGCTGGAGAAATTAATTTTTGCAGAAGAGGTTTGATTCTATTCGCCAGAAGTTTAGCCACAATCTTGTAGGAAGCATTGCAAAGCGAAATCGGTATGTATCTTTTGAAAGAACCTGGGTTTGCTTCCTTGGGGATTAAGACGAGAAAGGTGGAATTTATTCTGCCTCCGACCTTTGCCTTCCTCATGAATCCATGTATCATTCTAAGAAGATCTGGTTTGATTAATTCCCAGCATATTCTGTAGAAATGGATTGAAAATCCATCTGGCTTGGGGGCTTTGTCTGGCTCCATGGACCAAAAAAATTTTGATATTTCTTCTTCTGTAATTGGGCTCAAGAGTATGTCGTTATCATCTGGGCTGACTAGGTTCGGAATATTTGTGAGGAAATCTGATATATCCTCCTCGCTCCCATCCCTTTCAGCACTAAGAAGGTTTTGGAAATGCTTCTCAGCAGCTTCCTTTATTTGATCAAATCCTTTGCACACCTGTCCACTGGATGTAGTGATTTTTGCAATATGATTTCGTGAAAGGTGAGCCCTATACTGTCTGTGGAAGTATGTAGTTTTTCTGTCCCCAGCTTTGAGCCACAAGCTGCGAGACTTTAAGCGCCAGTATTCTTCTTCACTTCTAAAGGAGCTATATGTTTTCCTTTTGAGCAGATTTTTCTTCTAATTCCATGGGGAGATTTCTTTCTCTTTTCACTTCAGCTCAAATTGAAATTCTGGGCTACCAATGGATCGCTTTTTTCCTTTGACTGGGATGTGGGGATTTGGAAGCCTTATTTATCCATTCTTTTAAGTTCTCTTTGCATTTTTCTATTTTTGTTCCCACAATAAAGCTTGGGGAGCTCCTCGTTACATATTTTTCCTGCTGATTGAATCGTTTCAAAAAAAGTTTCTTTCTACTTCGCAGAGGCCTACAATGAAAGGAAGAGGGCCTAAGTCTTCCTCTTCCTTCAGGCAAAAAAGGATTGGTTTGTGATCCGAGGTAAGTTTTGGAAGAATCTTGGTGAAAGCAATTCTTTTGTCCATCATAATGGAGTTGCTGGTGAGAAATCTGTCCAGCCTTGCTGAAATGTGGTTTTCCCCTGTTCTATTGTTGGTCCAAGTGTATTCTCCTTTCACTGGCTTGAAATCTACTAAATCCCACTGGAGAATGAGATTTTCCACTATGGAGAGGAGAGGATCCCTTGAGAAGGTCCCACCTCTCTTCTCTTTGGGGTCCAAAATTATGTTTAGATCTCCTCCTATGACTATATTCATAGGATTTAGGAGCTCTAAATAAACCGAGAGTGTCTTCCAACACTCTTTCTTTTCATCGTAATGCACAGGAACATACATATTGAACAGAGCTAAGTTGAGGTTGCTTACTGTATGGCACAGTTCAGTATATATCCAATGTTGAGTCTCATAGGATCTTTCTAGAGAAAGGGTGTTTTTAGACCAGAATGTGCCTATTCCTCCAGCCGAACCTATAGCACTGACTACCTTTCCTGAATCAAATTTCCATTTTGTGTTGCTAGTGTTTAGAAGGATCTCCCCTTCTATTTTTGTCTCTTGGAGCAAGAGTATGTTTGTGGATTCCATTTTCAGTAAATCTTTAATAGCCTCTGCCTTAGTGGGATTCCCCAAACCCCTGCAGCTACAAGAGACCAGCTGCATCATTTACAACTTGTTGGGGTGGGTCCACCTCCCTTGGGAACCCTTGGTCTAGTATTCCTCCCGAGGGTCATCTCTATGGTGGCTTGACTTCCGAGGGTTTTTTGTCTTTCTGATTCTTCTTCCCTGGTTTCCTTATTTGATTTCCTTCCGGCTCTCTTTGATGGCCTCTCGAAGGTCTCATCATCCGAAGAGCCCTCATTTTCTGTGTTCTTCTTCTTTTTTTTAATTATATCTACATATGAAGGGGAAGAAATATTGCCTGGAATCGGGTTTGAAGTGTTACTTGGATCTAGAGAGTCGGTGTTGTTCAACTGGGGAAGACCGTCCCGTTCTGCCTCTGGAAGATCTGAGGGTGATTTGAGAGATTCAAAGGGGTTTTTGTCCTCCTCGATGCTGATGGTTTCCTTGCTTCCAGAGATTTGAATGCTTAAACTTTCTTGCCCTGATTTGTTCCCTGTCTCTTTGCCTTTATTTTTATTGTTCTGCCTATTGTTTGCTGTTTTCTTTACTTGTTTCCATTGTTCTCCTTTTTCTTTCTCTGTTGTCTCCTCGTTTTTTTTCTTGCAGTATCTTGCGAAGTGCCTGTATTCATGGCAGTTTCGGCATTTAAAGGGGAGCTACTCGTAGTCAAGCTCTTGGACAGTGTCTAATAGCAACCGAAAATCTTTGATGGCTTTAGGTAACTGGACTTCCAGGCCTAATTTCATACATATTCGGGCAATGTGATAACTGATCCTTCCTCTAAGATCAAGTCTATGTGATTCATTTTCAGGAGAATTACCAATGGATTGCAGCGATCTCTAGTTTCAGCAGTGAAGGGGGACATGTGGAAGACGCACCCATACAGGCACTGTTGTGGGCACGTCCTGTGCTGGATCAAAATCTGGTGACCATTTATTCAGATAAAGCCCTTGAGGGCCCATAAAATATAGCCCGTTTCTGAATATTAGGCTTCTATCTTCCGCATTATCAAACACAAAAACAAAAAACCCTTTGCCAACGAAATGGCTTTTTATTCCTTCCCAAACCAGAGGTATCCAGTTCTATTTAACTCATTCTTCAACTGCTTTCGGGGATGGCCATAGCCCTATGAACTGGCTGATGAGGCCTCTTTTGGCTAGGTTCAACGTTGTTCTGCAAGTTTCTTCCACAGGCAAAGTCACCGTGGGGATGTTTTCCAATTTTTTGACGAACTTTTGTAACCAAAGATGATTATTTTGAAGGCATACTAAGGAGGCTGCAATATCTGCATCTAGTATGGCTTCGTTGGTATAGATGTCCCTGCCCTGTCCTACCAGAATCAATTCCAATGTAAAATTTAAGAGTTTTGGAAAGAGATGCTTCTGAGCCTAGTGTTATATTCAAATGAGTATCTTTTTCTCAATTTTTTTCTTTTTTTCCAAATTTATTTTCTTTCTCATTATTGGCAAGGAGCTCCATGATTTTATTATTTGATCCAATGTATGAGGGAGTTATGAATCCATTTGTATGCTTTTTGAGTGCAAAGGGTTTCCTTTTCTTCATTTTCTCTCTTCATATTTTTCATTTGTTTATTCTTATCCCACCTTGGTACTTTCTCCACTTCTCAAATGTCATATAGTAAAGCAGAGGATAATAAGGGAGCACAAAGAGGAAGGATAGCATCATTACTATGCCATTATTCTGGGACAATTATGTTAATGTAACTTTATTTTTAAATTTAACCTCCTATTACATTTTTAAAAGATATATAGAAACTAAAATTTCCATATATTTCACTTAATTATTGTTTTCCACATTCCCCACTCCCCATCGTTACTTTGCACCTCTCGGTGCAAATGATAGTTATATTAGTTCTTAAGATGGGATAGGTGCTTATTTTGGTTGGTTCTGAAATGAATGTGTGTTGTTTGGAAGATAGAAAATAACTACTTTGTTTCAAAAGAACATATATTCATATGCACAAAAAAAACAATAGTTATTGCATTTTTGGAAAGAATACATATTCATATGCACCAAAAAAACAATAGTTATTGCATTTTTGGAAAAGAGAATGTATACAAAAATAACTACTTTGTTTGAAAAGAATACATATCCATATGCACCAAAAAAAACAATGGTTATTGCATTTTTGGAAAGAATACATATTCATATGCACCAAAAAAAACAATAGTTACTGTGTTTTTGGAAAAGAGAATGTATACAAAAGAAATAGTGGTTAAGTTAGATTTTCTTTAAAAATATAACATTATTGCATTGGAGTTTCTTGAAAAGAGATATGCATTTGGTTTCTTGGAAAAGAAAAATGTGTGTGCATGCTTGAGAAAGTTAACTAATAAGATTTTGATTTCTTGAAAATAAATATTTGTTTACATGCATAAAAGAGTAGTTACCATGCATTTATTTTCTTGAAACGAAATATTTGTTTTTGCATGCATGGAAAGAACAGGTAGTATGATTTATTTAGGAAAAAAATATCTGTATAGGTACACAAAACAATTTCCATGATGTTAGCTTACTTGAAGAGAATACGTATTTATGTACCAAAAAAAAAAAAAAATTATTAAATGTGTTAGTGTTCTTTGAGAAGAACATGTTGTTTTGTGCTTAGTTATATATGTTGTTCTTGCATGAGAATAATAAGCCATTACGATAGATTTTTTGGAAAAAATGATATACTTATTTGCATGCAGAAAAGGGATATAATTATTATGTTAGACCTTTTTTAAAGAGTCGTGAATTTGCATGCAGAAAAGAATAATTATTTTGATACAATGACTTTGGAAAGGAAAGATGTAATTGTGTGTTCTTATGTGTTAGAGCTCTTATAAAATTCCATGTTTTTTGTGTGCATGAGCATAGGTTCAATACATTTATTTTCTTGAAAATATTGTGTGCATTTCTTGGAAATATTTCATGGCTTTTATGTGGAAGAGAATCAAATTATCTAAGCCGTTTTCCTTGAATAGGGTAACATGAGAACCTTGCACAACAAAAGAGTAACCATGTTTGTAGATCCTTGGAAAAATAAATGTATATTACATGCACAAAAGATCAGTTAATTGTGGTAAATCTCTTTATGCACAGAAAACTATGGCTATCATGAAAAACAATAAGAATTTGTATGCGTTAATAATAGTTGTTTTGTTAATTTCCTTTGGAAAAGGAAGTGTGTATTACATGCAAGATTATGTTATCTTTGTTTTGGAAAGATTATGAATTTGCAGACAAGGTGATGTTAGCTTTCCTCTGGAAAGATTATGCATTTGCATGCAAGATTATGTTAGTTTCATTTTTATAAAATATTGTGTATCTGCATGCAGGAATAATAGCTATGTGAAAACTTTATCTATTTTTCATGAAAAACTATAGATAATGTGCTAGTTTTATTTAAAGGAATAAGGAAAAAAAATTTGGAAAAGAATGTGGAATTATGTGGGGGGGAATGACAATTAATGTGGTGTTTGATAGTTATATTATTTTTATTAATGTGTGTGCAATGATGTTAAAGAAGGCATGGCATGATATTATGTTTTTTGTTTTATGTATGCACATGAATAGATGTTGTAGCATCACTTATAAAGAATTATTATTGGATTGATTATTATTTGATCTAATCGTGATATCAAATTTCACAGATAGTAGCAATTGAAGAAAAGACTGTGACATATGTGAAAGATGGATTGTTCTTAACATTGTGGCGGGAAATAAACTAGTGGTATATACAGGTTGAAGGAATGTGAGCTACAAGATAATCTACTAATGGGAATAGCCAGGCCAAAAAGATATAAAGATTGAGGATTAATGGGTAAATAATATCATGATGATTTTAATAGCTTCTAGCTAGATATGTTTCTAGCTTATGATTTTAATAGCTTCTAGCTTATATTTCTTTCTAATATTTTATGAAAATGGTTAAGGGATGGACTCCCTTTCAAGTGATTGAGTGAGGGGTGAACACCCTCACGAGCATTTAACAATAAAATTAAACATTTTTTGGTTTTCACCCCTACCGCGTTTCTAGGGTATATCAGTGTCTAATGATGTGGTTTTCTGTTGTGTCAATTTTATGATATTGATTTCTTGCATCATTTGACGTTTATATTATCAAGTATGTTATTAACTAATTGAGTTAAAAGAATCATGGAATTTATAGAAGGTTACAATGGGAAGTTTAAGTTAATATGTTACAATAGTGGCAGTTAATGGTTGTGTAACTTACTATTTATTTACTAAACATTACTCTATGTAATGATGATGTTTCATCTAATGGTCATTAAAGGAACATGGAAGTAATTCAGAAATTTACACGTTTGAAAATGTTGAAAAACAATTCTAACTATGTGCATTTTCATGTGAGGTCACCGGGGGATGTTAAATGATCTTAATGGAGGTCACCGGGGGTTACATGATCTAAATGGAGGTGTATTAGTAAATCCTTTGGACTATGAAGGGGTTTTGTTTAAATGTCAAAAATGTCATCAATATAGTCACGTTTTAAAGTTTTGTAAGTTTCTTTTCAACAACAAAAAAGAAGATGTGGAAAGATCATGAGTTCAAGGAGCTAATCAAGGTATCCACATCTAATGCTAGAAAAATTATCTTAGACATGAGACTCCACACGCACCTACATATACTATGATGGAAGACACAATGACTCTTCCTTAATCAGTAGCAGACCTAGTAGAGGTCGGTTTGTCTCGGACACTAATATGAAATAAGGATTTGGAATAATCGACATTAAAATATTTTTTTTGTTTGTCAAGTGCTCTGAGTTCATCAGAGATTACATCAGGCTTGATCTGTGGCTTAAGAAATCTTGACCTAGGGTCATCTAAGCTGTCAAAATCACCTCTGGATCAAACCCGACCTAGGCCACACAAGCCTTTAACATGACTAGATTCTTGCCCATGGAGTTTTGAACCGATGACTTTCACATCAAGGAGTGACTTAACAATACACCCCATCCTCTTCTATTTTATGCCTCGTGGGAAACATTAAAATATTTTACTTAACATGACCATTAAAATAATTTATTTATGGATTACATTGTTCACATTAAAATGTTTCTAGTCTTATTAATATATTTTTAAATGTACATCAATATTATCTAATTTTGTATATTAACATATTTTGTTTATAATTCATTGAATTTTTTTATTAATAATAATTTTATAATAGTTTAGAGGTTTTTGTGGTGTAGTTTTTTTGAAATAGAGATCGGAATATCCACAATCTTCATTTTTCAGTCTACCTTTAGTGTCTAGTTCTAGACTCGAAACCTAGACTGAAAAATAATTTTAAATTAAAATTAAATGAACAACTACCCTTTTTTAAGAAGTAAATATTTTTTCTGCTTTTAATTATTTATTTTCTTTGACTTTTAAAACATTGTATTATGTTCAACATTAAAATAATTCTTTTAAAAATTTCTCTCTTTATTATTATTATTATTATTATAGAAATATAATTAATTTTTTTTTTACAGAAACGGATAATGGAATATATTAAGATCCTGGCTTGAATGCCTCTATTCGGGTTACAATATGCAAGGGCAATGCCTGGAATTTCTCTCCTACCAGGAACCATATGGCACAGACACTTATAAGCCAGTGATTCTTACATGCAACAATGAAGTCAATCTCCGTGGTTTTCCCAAACTTATTGATACAAACGAACTACTTCAATAACAAGGAATAAAACATACTAACTAAGATTTTATGGGATGGGATCCCAATCTTCATCTCTAACTTTTAGGAGAGCACCAAGAGAGAGGAGAGAGGCTTTGTTGGCTTCAGAGTCAGCATCCTTGTTGTTTTCTCTCATCATATGGAAGAAGTTCAAGCTCTGAAATGATTTAGCCAGGAATTTGATTCTAGCCATCCGCCTTGTGAATCTAAAATCTAAACGGGTAGATTTGTCCACAATAGTTTTAATTATGGACTGTGAATTGCCAAAAACATTTGCCTCTTTGATGCCCAGTCCTTTGAGTTGCTTGATACCTTGGAAGAGAGCCAACGCTTCAGCTTGAATGTTGGTATTGTGACCCAAGCCCCAGAAAAATATGTGCTCAATTCTTCCTTCAGAATTTTTTATGACTCCACCTGCTCCATCTTTTCCAGGATTTCCTTTGGCAGCCCCATCAAATAAAAGGGAGTAACTAGACTGCTTTATAATCAACTCTGAGAACTATTTCTCATTGACTCTAATTTGTCATTCTTTGTGAGGGATGGATGGCCTTACTATATCTTGGAATTGAAGGTCGAAAATGGCTCCCCATTCGATATCCTACTTACTTAGATTTGCACCATCCAACTGGTCTCCCAAGATTTCTTTCAACTGACATTTTATCTTAATCGTGACAATCTTGACATCCTGTGTTGTATCTCTAAAAATCCTCTGGTTCCTTTCCAGCCAGATTTTCCAACAGATAATTTTAGGGAGAGATAGCTAGGCAGCTTTGATCTGTTTTTTTTTAGGAGTGTCTCCTGGATACTTGAGCAGCCATTTTGTAAACAAATCAGAAATGTGGCTGGGGAGGATAAAGTTGTTTCTCCACAGGCCAATGAGCTCTTTCCAAATCTCTGCAGCATATTTACATTCCAGCACAAGATGGGTGGAGCTTTCTTCATTTTCACCACACATAATACATCTGAAAGGCCCGTAATAGTCCCTTTTATGGAATCTGTCTTCTGCAATATTCTTTTATGACACAGAAGCGAGAAAAAAAATCAATTTTAGGGATGCATACATGGTTCCAAATCCCCTTCCAGGGCTCTGGATTTGGAGGAACATGGGGTTGTTCCAACAGTTTCTTGTAACCCTGCGCAACGGAGTATTGGCCATATGTCGAGCCCCAACCACGGTAGTCGGATTTCCTCATGTTGATTGGTGCCTTGCCTTTCAGGAGGACGAAAAAGGCTGCACAGTATTTTTGTAGTTCTGGAGGCACCTGTAGGTTCTTCCAACTCTGCCAAGCGCAGTCCTCCCAGCGAGAAATGTCCCATAACGTTGCATAGCCAACGTTGGACATCCAAGAATGCAACGCAAGCAGAGAGCGATCATCAGCAAGGAGGTCGCTATTCATAATTCGATCATCCCATATTTTAATGTGTTTACCCTTCCGAGGTATCCAGAACGCGTGGAGGTTTATTAGAGAGATTGTTTTAGCGCAGAGCTTGTGGAAGAGCGAGCCAAATTTGGGGAGAGGTTTATCTAAACAGCGAGACCTTCACCCTCTGAAGTATTTTTTCCATAACACAACTTGTGCCCAACTAGGATTGGGAGCGATTATCCTCCAAAGCAACTTTGCTCACATAGCAACATTTTGTGTACAGATGTTCTTGAAATTCAATCCGCCTTCCATTAGAGGCTTGGATATTTTATCCCAACTGATTAATGGGATTTTCTTCTCGTTCAATTTTCCTCCTTTCCAAAAAAAAATCTCGATGTGATCCTCCATTTTCCTAAGAATACCAATAGGAGCCAACATAATAGCAAATTGATAGATAGGGAGACTGTTTAGCACAGCCTTTATGAGCACATGCTTCCCTGCCAGATTGAGCCAAGAGAATCCTAGGCATGAATCTTGAGTTTGAATTTCTCTAGCAGAGGGAGCCAATCTCTGCTGAAGGCACTCTTGAGGAAGATAGGGAGCCCCAGATACTTGAAAGAAGACTAGGTTGAGGAGGCAGCGAATCCAAATCATCTAGAGATGGAATTGAGAGTGCTGGAAGGAGTGTTGCAGCAGAAAATATGGCATTTTCCATTGTTAATTTTGCTTCCTGTTTCTTCACAAAAGTCATCCAATACACCTTTAAACCTTGTAGCCGATAGCACAGTGGTTGCGCCCAGCAAGAGAGAATCATCATCAAATAGTGCATGATTTATATTTTTGACACCTCTTGCTATATTCAAGCCCATTATCTCTTGGTCTTTCTACTTCTGATTCAAGTGAAAGCTGAGAACGGAAGCTTGGAGAACAAATAGAAGGGGTGAAAGAGAACACCCTTACCTACGTCCCCTCATGGCTTTAAAAAATTCAACTACCCTCCCATTCACCAATGGGGCTATCCAGGGCTCAGTAATACAAGCCCGGATCCAATTAATGAAATTGGTCCCAAACCCAAACTTATGCATAACATCCAAGAGAAATTTGTGTCTCACACGGTCAAAGGAATTTGCTAGATCAAGCTTGACAACCATACCTTTCTCTTTTCGATGCAGGCTTGAATGGATCGCCTCTTGAATTAAGATGAAAATGTCTACAATCTGCCTTCCTTAAACGAAGCCACCTTGGTTCTTCAGGATGATGGCTGGAAGAATGCTTTTCAATCTGTTTGCTATCACTTTGGTTATCAGTTTGTAACCTATTTTACACAGAGAGATAGGATGAAATCTGTTGAAGGAGTTGGCTCCTTTCTCCTTGGGGATGAGGGCAAGGAAAGAAGAGTTAGTGTTGCCCCCGATTTTCTGGCAGGCTTGGGATTTAAGTGCCATTTTGCACAAGTCTTTTTCCACAATCTGCCAACAGGATTGAAGAAATCTGGCTGTAAAACCATCTGGGCTTGGGGCCTTGTCGGGCTCCATTGCAAAGAGTGCAGCCTTTATTTCCTTTTTAGAGACTTCTGCTTCCAAAAGCTAGTTCATTCTGGGGGAGATCAGAGAAGGCACCTCATCAAGAAATTTAGAATTGTGGCCCAACCCCTCTTCTTCACTATACAGATTTTTGAAATGTAAGAAAGTTGCTCTTTTAATACTAATGATATCCTTGTGCTTAATGGTCTCTTCCTTGATTTCTGTGATGGAGTTGAAGCATTTCCGTGCTTGGGCTTGCTTGTGGAAGAAGGAGGAGTTCGTATCTCCCTCTTTTAGCTAAAGGCTTTGAGATTTAAGTCTCCAGTACTCTTCCTCTGCCAAGCTTGCCTTGTGTAGTTGTTGTTGTAATTCAGCCTCTCTATCCAGGACTTCTTTTGTGATCTCAACATTTTCCGAATGCAGATGATGAAGCTCTAGGCTTTCTTGGAGATTTTTCCTTTCCACTGCAGGGTTGGGGAGGGATTTTGCCCAACCTCATGGGGGGTCGAGTGTGCTCTAGGGACCCCATCAATGGTGTGTTGTCTGCCATCAGTGACATCAAGCCCCACCTGAATGATGGCTTTGGATATATTGGAATGACGACCACGAGAGGCTTTGGGAATGCGAGGAGGGGCAATGATCTTGAGCCCTTCAGGTGAGGTTGAAAATTATTTGGAGAGGGATCGAAGGAAATAGGAATGGGAGCTCCTAGAATCCGCAGAGTTCTGAGATGTCGGCCTCGAGGAAGAGTGAGCAGGGATGGTCGAGGGGATATCCAAGCAAGGGGGGGGAGGAGAGGGGGGGGAGGTGATGTGGGGGATAGCATAAGGGATAGATGCAATATGAGACTCACTCATAACCACACCTGAATCACAAGAAAGAAAATATAAATAACAATAATGTGTTACTGGGTTACCCAAGGATTGCTTTGTTGCTGCAACTCGGGCCCGAGTCATCCGAGGGGACGAAGGTTGAGGAGGAGGTGGAGCATTTCCAGTGCCAGTAGTCGATGTCCTACGTCTGCCAAATGATGGAGCCCGAGTAGCATGCAGTGCCTTCGGAGGAACCTCTGAAGATACAAAAGGAGTGTCCCGCTCCTTGATTGAGGGATGGAGAGGGAATTATTTGTATAGATGACCCACAACATGACAGTGCCTACAACGGAAGGGTACTCCTTCATAATCGAGGGTATGTCGCCTAATGAAATGCCTCCATTTGATAGCAATAAACTCCTCTAGTCCCTCTTTAGTGTCAAGATGAACCAATATGCGAGCGAGGGACATGTTAGTAGTGGTTGTATAATATTTTTCATGATCCAGATAAGATCCAAGGGCGTTCCCAATCAATTTGAAGATCTCTTTGGACCAAAAGTGCAGAGGTAGTCCTGGGAGGCGGACCCATATTGGGCCAGCTCCAAGTTGCTCCCATTTCGGATCAAAGAGTGGACTCCATCTCTTTAAAAGAACCAAGGCTTGTTCAATGTGCCAAAATATGGAAAGAACCCATTGTACATGCTCAAGCCGTTAAAAACTAAGGGCGAACCATCCGCGGGGGAGGATGACCACCAAGGGAATCTCCTCCAAAATTTGTCCCTAGATCTCAATAACCCAGAGATGCAATCGCACCAGATTGTATTTACAGCCTTGGACATGTCCAACCAATACACGCTCTATGGTCTCAATGACCTCACCCATATGCAAGTCGTCCCCTAGAACTAGTTCAACCTTCTTAGATCTGGTTTTAACACACGTGTTTTTCTTAGATCCCCGCTGATGATTGTGAGAAGCCGGAGGGTCCGAAGCGGAGTCAGTCCCTGGTGCAGATGAAACCCTAGGGCAGTCACCGGACGAGGGGGGGGGGCACAGATGGAGATCCTGCAAAAAAGCCCGAAGAGGGTGGGAAAGAAACTGATCGAGGAGCCGAATTAGAGTAAGCGGATCCGGTTTCCGCAGAGAGAGGTGGGGGAGGGATTGAGTCGACATCCATTCGAGGATGGGATGGGGAGACTTGTGAACAGGAGTAGAGAAAATGAATGGTTGTCGGGGAGAAAGGAGTTGGATCCGAGGTTGGAGGGTCGTTAGAGAATATGGGGAAAGAATCCAACAGTGAAGACGGAGGAGATTGCGACGGGAGGGGGTAAAGGAGGGATGGCGGATCGGAAAATGGGAGACAGGAAACGGGGGAGAAAATAAGGTCTGTCAATGAAGAAGAGGGTATCACCAGAGGGTTCACAGTGGACGGTGAAGGATGAAACAGAGAGGAGGATGTCCAAATCGACACCCCCTCATGGAATCTAAGGTGTAGTCTACCAGCTCCTCATTCATAGCTGCCAGATGAGCAAAGATACTCGAATCTGCTGAAAACAGTCGCGCAATTGTCAGCAACAATCTCGACAAGGTCACGCCAGACAAATAATGGTAATGGCAGTAGAAGGAAGATTCAAGCATCAAATGATGAAGGTAGCTGTTAAGTCGAATAACCTAACCCTAGGAGGAAAGCCTAACCATAGGCAGTCGGGAAAGCACGTGTGGGGAGCCACAAAGCCATTTTTCCGTCTTCTATGACATTAGTTCTCTTCCATGTATATATATAAAACAATGTTATAATTAAATTGAGAACTTAAAAATTAATATAATCACACCTGAATTAGGATAACAGTGATCCAACGTGAATAAAAAATCTTGCTTCGTCGGACGGGCATCCAAAAGAAGATGAGTTTCCGCCTAAGTGGTTCAGTCAAACATTACTACCATTCCCCAAATACAGGAAGAAGATACATTAAAAATTTCATACGCTCAACACAGTCGGTGGTCAACGGTCAATACCCAGTGGCGTATTTGATTTATTTGCATTCATATACTTCGGCTTCTCTCGCACAATGCCCCACAGCTTGGTCGGGCATACATTCCTAGAATTGCATTCCTACTGAGCGCGCTTCCGTGTCAATGATCGCCTTCTTACATTCAATATATTTTCGACACCCGTTACACTCTCGTTCCAGTTTACGTTAATCGAAATTTTCTGATTATATTTTCGATGAATGCACCAACCAAACAGCACTACGCTAGGTTAGCAAGAAGTCCTCTGCGACTTTCTTGGATTAATTACTCTCGTCGGCCCCATATGCTATATATCAACCTCCTCGCCTCATATCAACCCAGTGGAGTGCTCAGTGACTACGTACTAGCTGTTGCAGGTGCGCCCTTTTGTTTCTTTTCCCATGGCGCGTCTTCTATCGTTTGTTGTCATACTCATCACCATTTTTGCTCTCTTCATATGGAATATCCAGGTAATACTTTACAGCACATCACAAGTGATGGAATAAAGTAAAGCACAATATTAGGATTTGATTTTGGCATCTCACTCTCATAACAATACATTCTTTGATTTTGCAGGCAGCCATACCACACAGTAATGTGGATCCTTTCATGGAGCAGAAGCCAGTAAGCCCCTATACTTATTAATACTCTTGCTTCGCCTCAGATTAATCAATAATTCACCGTTCCTGCACTCTACTATATGGTTAGATGCATTTTTATGGTAATCAATCTGACCAGTAGTTCATTGCTTTCAGGGCCGTAATGGCGGGGGAAGTATTAGTCCGTCAGGTTTGATATTTTCGGATTCGTCTTTTACATTATCGAACTTCTTCCATAGAAAATTACCAATACGCTTACAGTTAAAGATTGATTAATGAAAAAAATTGTACTGTGAATGGAAAATAATAATGCAGAATGCGGGCCAAGGTGTGCATACCGTTGTTCGGCAACTTCTCACAAAAAGCCGTGCATGTTCTTCTGCAAAAAGTGCTGCGCAAAGTGTCTGTGTGTTCCTCCCGGGACTTCTGGAAACAAACAAGTATGCCCTTGCTACAACAACTGGAAGACACAGCAAGGTGGCCCCAAGTGCCCTTGATCATCTCACCTCCATCCAGCCAAGAATAATAGTAGTAATAATAACTGTGCAGCTTCTGTTGGGTTTACGAATGCCTGCTTGCACTATAGATGAGTGGATCATGAGTGAATTTAGCGAACAAGAGGAAAACTTTTGTAATATCCGTATCTATGCATTGCCTGCACATCAATAAATTGATAATCTGTTTATTATCAACTTTGATTTAATTGTCTTCTCCTCTTTTATTTGCGGCGCTGGGAATCATTAATATTTATTGAAAATATGTTTATTGTCTTCTCCTCTTTTATTTGCGGGCCTGGGAATCATTAATATTGAAACCATGATTGTACAGCACACCATTTCTCTGGGCATTTATATATATGCTGCATAATACATAATCACAAAACAGATATGGACAGTACAGCTGTAGGAAGGCGCATGAATTACTACCATAAGATAATTAGACACTCTTCTTTAATTACTGTTCAATAGCATGCAGATGAATTTAATTACTGTGTCTCTGGTTCAATAGCATACAACTGACTCTTCAATGATCAGATTCGTTGTATCAAGACCTGACTCTTCAATGATCAGATTCGTTGTATCAAGACCTGACTCTTCAAGACCTGGAAGTAAGAGTTTTTATGAGAGTTTTAAAAAGTAGATCATTAGATCATGACATCGATATATGATTTTCATCTCAATGTGCATAATTTTCGAGCTATAACAAGAGAAAAGAAATTCAAACATACTAACCAAATGCTTATCTAACATATATGTATGAGAAATGAATACTTCATTTTGTATCAAAAATTTTAATCGGAGGGGAAACTTACGTTGCTTCATAAATCCTTCGATGAAATTATATTAGTTTTATTCTTTGGTTTTGCCTTATAACTTGTTCATTTCGAAATAGAATTCTAGAATTTCAAATAGTGTTTACATAAATGCTTTGAGTCTTTATTCTTTTATTTCTCTCGTGGGGATAGGATTTGAATTTTAAGTTTTTAGAAATTAAATAATAAATAGTAATAAAATACTATGGGATTCAACTAAAATAATAAGTAATGTTAATTTATTTAAAAATATACTAAACTTAATTTATTTATTTTTTGTAAGTTTGGAAAGACTACATCTTCATTCCATCTAAGGCCCTTTGGAGATGGCCCATTAAACTTGTGATTTCACATCAAAGAATGCCTTAACACACCATCTATCCAAAACCCCTTGAACATTATATTACTATTTTAATAACATTAAAACAATATTTTCCAAAACAAACCAACCATAAAATATTTCTCACATTAAAATAAATTTAATAATAATTATTCAGATTTATAATCATAATATTTATAAATATATAATTAATAGATATATATTAATATAAAATATAATTATATTTATTAAAATAAATTTTAAAATAATTATTCATATTTATAATCATAATATCTGGAAATATATAATTAATAAATATATAAAAACTTTATATATATATATATATGGGTTTATAACAATTATATTTTACAATTTTATATTTATATTTAACTAATAAATATATAAAAATTTATTATTTACGATAAAATTTTATTGAATAATTATAAAACATTTAAGTTATATAAATATAATAAATAATATTATTAAGAATCAACATAGATCTATTAGAAAAAATTTCAAAATTTTCACTTAAAAAGATATTTGTATCTTGAGATATTTTACCCTCTTGGGTTTTTCTGCATCCAAAGTTGAGATGGATATATGTTTTATTCTCTTTCAAGAAAACTTTCATTATATTTTTAGGAAAACAGTGCTTACAGAATATGTGCCAACGGTCCCCTTTCCCTCATTCCAACCAAACATGTTCAGATTGGGGACCCAAGGATACCATAAATGACTCTTTACATTCTTTATTTCCGACAGGAATTGTAACCATAACATACTACGAAAAAATAAAAAATATACCAGAACTGATAGCAGCATATCGAGGGGGTGGGGAGGGAGTACAAGGGGAGCTACAAAATAACCACCACGATCGTGCATATGAAAATCAATAAGTTCCACCGGCACTTCAATATTGAAAAGGTGGTCATTTGTGCAATGATGGTTGCAGCTGAGGATATCTCGTTGTTCCATAATTTGATTCTCAGCGTATTGAATATCATTTATGTAAGTCACTATCTCATTACGATCTTTGTACATGTGGTCCATAAGAATTTCCATATTGATTTGAATGTTTCGGAGTTGCACCGCTATGGACTTCATGGTTGTTGGAGCCAAAATATGACCTGGGGAATGAGTTAGAGAGAGAGCCACTTCGTCCTCGAGTTCCAATGATGCAGGAGCATCATGGTTCCAAAAATTTGTACATTTAGTAAAATCTAGGGGGTCTTGTGTTTTTCAAAAGAGTTGCTTTTCCTAAGTATTTAATTAATGTAATTTTCAATATTTTGAGTGATTTATTTGAGACATTTAGAATGGGATTTAATTAAATATTGAGAGGCATATTTGTAAATGTTCTCAAATGTAGGAGAACATGAGTGATTGATGAGTGATTAGTGTGGATTGAGATATTCTGAAATATTGTGAATCTTAGATTAGAAATTAGTTCATGATTTATGGAGGATCCTTACGATTTAGTTGAATGTTGAGATCGTCAAGGGATAAAGAAGAGATTTTAAGAATTAATTGAGAACTTAAAGGATTCTTAGGATTTTGTTGAGTAACCTATGGATCTGAACCATAATTGGTTACAAAACATTTTGTATATATTTGTAAAGCCTCAAAGGCACAAAGACGTAGAGTAGAAAAAGGAGATAGATTCTTAGAGAGGAAACTTAATTCTAAGCCTACGGGCACAGAAAGGGAGGAAGAGAAAAGGACCATGTAAAGGCAGATCAGGCCAAAACTAGATTGTAAAACAAGATTTTATTTTTATTTGTACATTTATTTAATGAATGAGGAAATTGAATTCATTGTGACTGTGTGTGTCATTCCTTATACGTGTTGAGTGATCCGTAACTGTGAATTTATGGTTTCTGTGTGATAAACCATGGTGAATGAATTCAAATTGTATAATTCTGACTGTGGAACCCTCTCGCATATTTCACATCGCACATCGCAGGCTCAGGAGGAATGGTGCTAAGGAATATGTTATGAATGTCAAAATGCGACAAGGGCCAGACGCAATGCAGCTCAAAACTATGATTTAATATATTCCAATCACACATCGCACATCTCAAGCTCAGGAGGAATGGTGCTCAGGAATATGTTATAAATTCCAAAATGTAAAGTGCGATAAGGTTTCATATTGCCAATTGCAATTTACAATCGGCCCCACCTCCACCTGCCACGTCATCCCTACCTTTATTGCACATCGCACATCGCAAGCTCGAGAGGAATGGCGCTAAGGCATATGTTATAAATGTCGAAATGCAAAATGCAATAAATGGATGGAAGCAATAGTTTTCAAAGGAAAAATTGAATTTATTTAAAGTCTGGGATTATGTGCAATTGTGTTGTTTTATGAAGAAATGTGAACACTTGCAGTGGACTCGATTAAGTGACCCAACGTAGAGAAAAGGAGAAGGGAAGACGGAACACTACAAGCACGAGCAGAAGAGGCAGATTCGGGTAGAAGGATACATGATAACATTGTTTGAAACGTAGAGGCATAGGCAGAGTCGGGAAAACGGAGCACATGGTGGCATTTTTGGAAATGCAACAGCTAGGTCAAGTCGAGCAAAGATGCGTTATTGAAGAATTTTTCAAATACCACATCAGAAATAGAAAAGACATAACAGCAAGCAAAAAAGACAAATATTGAACTCTGGAAGAAATGCAGGGCAAAGATGTTTGATCTGTCAGGGAGACACATCAGCAACAAATCAAATTCAACAAAGAGAATAATATTCCAAGTTTTAATTTGTTTTATTTGTTTTTTAAGATTAAAGCTATAGTGATGTCTTCAATTGCAATGTAATAAGTAGTTTTAACAGTTTAGGTAGTTGAAGTAGTTTCAAGAATTTTTAGCAGGTACAAACTGTTTTTGATGTATTTAAGCAAGATAGAAAAAAATAAGAAGGGTTCTGAGTTTCGGACCTCTGAAAGACTAAAAGCTTGGTACTTACTTTTCTGAGGAATTAATAAAAGAAGTATCAAGTTTCCTGCAACTGTTGATGGTGATTCTTTTTTCATGTGCCATTTTGTGTTCCTTCTTCCTTGAATGCAGTGAATTAATGTAGCTTCCGGTCTCTTAATTACATATGTAAGTAAGAGTTAAATAACCTTAAATTGTTCTCCTTCACTCCAGTTTCCTCTCTCTCCATGGATTCTCTCTGAAACTTAAAAGTAATAGATTATGTGTTTACAACATATTATTTTGAGTTTCCTCCCTCTTCACAAATTTTCTCTGAAATTTAAAGTGATAGATTATGTGTTACAACATATCATTTTGAGTTTCTTCTACAATTCTTCTTTTCCATTCAGATATCAACATTTAATGGCATTGTAGAGTCTTTCATTATACCAAATTATTAAGGGTTTTAAAGAATTAGTCTCCAAAGGTATTGAACGAAGACCACCTGATATAATTACTTCTATGACACATTTTTTAAAAAATGTCTTAAGCATTGATTCTGTAGCAGCTCTGATACCACTATAACAGCGGAATTCGTAGATTTGGTTACTGTAGCAGCAAGACTTGTAGATTTGTTGACTTAATAGAAAAATGGCTTCGAAAATTATAAAAATACACAAGAGGTATTTATAATAATAAATATTTATTGATATGATATAAGAAGATTGAATGATTACAATGGGGCCCTGCTTATATACCCATGTAGGTGCCTTTTCACGAATGGGCATGTCTTTTAGACATGCCTTTTCAGATAACTTAATCACTAATTTACATAATTACTATTTGATTAATTAGTAATTATATTTATTCTATTTATTCTATTAATGACTATATTTATTACATTAGTTATTAATTAGGTTCATAACATTGCCTTCTTCTCGAAAAGCTTTGTCCTCAAAGCTTAATTTGCTAATAATTCCTTATCCTTGTGTATATCATTTAGACTTATGTAATTTGAAATCTTATCTTAATCTTGACACTTTTCTTCATTTTTCTCACGAGTTTTTTTTTGTTTTTGTTTTTTTTTAATAAATCAAAATATATATAAATATATTAAGGTTCCTAACATATAGTATATATATCCGATTTATATAAGTATAACGATTTATTCAATAAATCGTGATTGGAATGGCCACGCGTTTATTCAAATGTCCGTTTAGCATTCCAAAACTTATTAACTCGAAACATTTCAGGCCTTACACCTATGCTCCTCCACCTTCTTCTTTTGTGTAAAGTTGACCTTTCAAATCCAATGAACAATTCTGACAGCTAGATGATTACCCGATGAAGTTCACACCCGTGACTGGTTATGATTGTTTTGGGCCTTATCCCTTTGAATGACTATTTTTCAGAAGTTCCCGGAACGCTGCACTAGGTCAACACAGTCGAACATTATAAATATTGTAGGGTTCAATACTTCACCGTTTTTGCTTGAGTGGGATTTTGTTTCTGACGAATTCGAACCGTGAACGTGGAGGAGTGTCGATGCCCAACTTCCCAACAGATAAGAAACTCCACTCAGCAGCATGGTGAAGATCATCATCACCTGCCTTCTGAATTTTTCTAATGTGAATGCCGTGAGGAAAAATGCTAGCATTTCTGTGATTCCGTTGAGGAAAATGCTCACATATAAATTGGCACTCAGAATTTGCAGAGAAATGTGGAGGTGGGAGTCAGTTAATTTGTCGGGGAACTCGACTTTGAGCTGCAGCCGACTGTGTATGGTTTTGGCGATGTCGGTGTTTCTGTCGAGGAACGCCCTGCGGTCTTCATCTTCGTGCGAGATGAGGTTGCAGAGTATATGGAGTGTAATGTCGAGGTAGGCGGGGTTGGGGTCCGAAGTTCGATTCCTATAAGTTTCGATTTCAGGATTTGTCGCAGAGAGCCCACCTTCAAGTGCTACAGCAATTACATTGACATTCTTCTCTTCATCCCTTATGTGAGAATCCAAAATAGCTAAAGGCATCCTTGCAATCTCTGTAACCCGAACCATTAAAGACTGTGAATTGTCTAACTTTTATATGATAATCGCATTTAAATAATGTATACATGAACCTTGAAACACTCGTGACCCGCAAGTGAACAGGACGTCACACCTGGGCCAATTATGCACATCCTTTAACGGTAACGGCGTGGGTACAGACGTCCCGTTTTGGATGCTCAAAGCCATGATTCCATTCTGAAATTTTACATACAACAAATCCCCGGAAGCAACAATCTTACTGTAATAGCAAGGCTTTTCATTAATCTCGATATATTTTTCTTAATGCTCAAGAAAACCACGGGCCTCCAGTTGTGTGTCACAGCCCTCGCCATGAAATTTTGTAGTAGTGCAGTAATGGCAATGGGTACCCTCATCGTCTTTTCACACCAACTTGTGAACACTTTCTGGATCGTTGATCTGAGAAATTGAGCCCCCATCATCAATTTTAAGAATCTCTGCTGCATGCAATCCCCTCTCAGCAAAAACCTGTCGGACGAGCTTCCTTATGGTTTCATCGTAATTTTCATTCTCATAAAATGGCTCCACGATACCCAATTTATCCCAAGGATCCCCAAATTCGTCGCTCGTGAATGGAGAATCATCAAAAGTGGATATTGTTTCATCTCTACATTGCTCTCTGATTTCAAAGAATTTTATATGTCTATAACTTGACTGGCTGATTTCAGAATTATTCTGCAGATTTTGATCTTCATACTTTCTCTAGCTGATTTCAGAATTAATCTGCAGAGGTTGATCTTCACACTTTCTCTGGCTAATTTCAGAATTAATCTGAGTCTGATCTTTACACTTTATCTGAGCTCCTCCACGATAAGTGCCAACATTCATGCGATACCTGTTTTCAGAACAGCTTTCAGTGACTTTAGGAATAGACGACTGCACCTCAGTTCTTTACATCCTGCCTCCAATCTCATTCTCTTTTGTGGTGGCCGTCAGCTCTGTTTGAGTTAGGCTCATTGTCGGTTTCCCTCCTTTCGAAGTACCGAGTGTCGTTTTCTCTCCATCAGCGGCTCGGTAGGAATTCTCTCCTCTCGTAGTACTTAGTGTTGTCTTCTCTCCCACGGCGGCGCGGTGGGAAAGAGTCATTTTTGGATACGTTTGAACTTTGGGATTAGTTTTTAGTAACCCAGTCCCTTTGGAAGGTGGTGATGGTAATTAATTTTCATTTTGTATTGGTGAGTACATTTTATCAGCATAAATTGGAAGCTGAACAATTTTATCAATCTCACTCAAAAGTTCACCTTGATAAATCTCATCTTTGATGTCTTTCTTGGCACTCAAATATGTACACCATCTGTCAGGAATAGATTTGTCTCTTACCACATTGATAAACTCCCATGTCTCTTGACTAGCATTCCAAAAACACTTTATAATTTTCCCTGCAAACTCCCATGGCTCATGTCCCTCTCCAAAATTCACATGAACCTCTTCTAGCTTTTTCCTCTTACCATCTTCCCAGAGGTACACAATAGGCTTATTATCCCGCTCATAAAGGAAGTTCACAGTCTTCTTCTCATGCTGCTTCCAGTAAAGAACACGATCATGGTATTGAACAAAATATGGGTCATCCCAACACTGAAAGATAATACCATTTGCTCTGTAAGGTAGTTTTGGAATGAAGCTTTCTAACAATTTTTTAACAGTAGATATCATCCAGACGTCCATCCTCATCACACTAAAAACGTCCATTTCATAGTCATAATTCAAATTTGTCTTTGCTTCTGATTGCCTTATTCTAATTAACTCTTCGTCTATCAAGCGCCACCTTTTTCCTTCCAAATAATCACTCAATAACTCATGAAGCTTGGGGATAAGTCCACAATTATTTTCTCCATCCACAATGGATTCTCCATGTTGCATTGCAGGATCTCCAGCCTCAACTGTGGCTTCCACCAGCTCCTGAAGCAAGGTACGCAAACCATTTTCTAACAATTTATTTTCATCTTGGACAAGCACAGTTTGTTTATGTGGTTTTACAGCCTCTTGCATCGGCTGAACAACAAATGTTGATGGATGGTCCGCCTTTGATAATGCATCTCTGAATGCCTCCTATACACAGTCTCTATCGGCATGGCTATTAATATCATGGAATAAGGCTCTTATAAATTTTCAGTGACCACACCAACATTATCACCATTTCGATGTACAAGAATTCCATGTCCCTTGTGCTGAACTTAATCTGCTACAATATCATCATCTTTCAAGAAAATCGCAAGTCGCCTGTCTACAGATGCCTTTTCCCGTCCAAGAGCTATATTTTCCCTACGACGAAAGCTCTCCGCAGTTAAAAATTTCTTCCAAAATTCAGGTTCCTTCATCGGGTTAGGTACTTTTTTCAGAAACTCCCGAAGCACTATTGGTTTCTCAGTAAGAATCAGCTGAATGATCTCTGATTTGATTTTTTCATTCTCTATTTGGAGACTAGACATTAGTTGGATATATGAAAGCATGTCACTTTTAAATCCAGTCTGTTGGTTTGTAGGTTCACAAGAAACTGCCTGAAGCAATTTCTTCCTTTTGGACCAAAATTCATCTTCTTTAATTATATTACCCGTGAGAAGTTGTCCATGCAATCTTAGATGCTCTTGATTTTTCTGTAATAATGTGATCTTTCGCTAAATTTCCACCAGAGCGACATCTGTATCTCGAGGCCTTATCCCTACATCCTTGCTTGTGTAAGCTCGGCAACCATCACCATCTACAGCATTGTCCAATTCAAAGATGTCTTCCTTATTCGTTGAATCGTGTACTACGCGCATCATTACTTTTCCTTTGACACCATATTGAAACGTTATGTTTCCAATTTCCACATCAATCTTATGTGCAGAGAGAAACCTTGAATCATTTGGAGTAAACATGAATTTCCTTCGTGTCATGGTTATAACACCCCGCAGGTTTTCATTTTCCTTCATCTTGCGCAAAAGTGTTGCTGGTACTGATACCTTCTCTTCTCCCATTTTCCTTCCCTCCTTCCCTGCCTTGGAAAAAGTTAGAATTAAGTTTCTGATCGCCGCAGAGTTAATTACCAAATGAGAGAATTTTATTCGCAGGAAGCTATAAATTGTTTTTGAGGTTAAGCCGGTTTCTTGAAATTGGTTTCCGTTCAAATTCTGATTGTGATTTATGTAAAAAGAATTAGCTTTTTTTGGTGATATAGACAACTCATGACTGAAAGGCTTGCCATCTTCAGAATCATTAATGTATTCTTCAACAGTCTTCTGACTAGCAGAATCATCTTTATTTGGATCCTCCTCAAGACCAGCTTCATCTTCATCTTTTTGTGTTTTTTTACTGTTGTTGGCAATGATATTTCTTGTATAAAAGGCATATTTGTGTCCTGTGAAATATTTGTCTCCACATTTCCAACATTTTTCTTCCTTTTTTCCTTTATTACACATTGGTGGGGGAATATATTTGCTTGAATTTTCCATGGATGTTCTACTTGATTTTCCCTTGACATAACTAACTGCTTTCTCATTATTACAACATTTTTTATCTTTTTGTTTCTCATGATTTTCTTCTTTTTCTTTTTCCATTTTTTTATGAAATTGTTCATCTTCTCTATTATGGATTACAGTAGAATTTTTTTTAAAACGTGTTGTGGCTTCTGCACATGAATTCTCTAATTTCTAAAGCTTTTCTAGAATTTTATTAATTTTTTCACTTTTTTTAGGTTCTTTTCGTAATGGCACATTGTATGGTAAACAATGTTCTCGGGCTTGTAAACTACATTTGTAGGCTTGTAGAACGATTTTGTGTGCCATAGCTTCAACTTGGCTTCAATATGGATCTGATATTGCTCCGATATGGCTTTGATATGGCTTTGATACCACTGTAGCAGCTCTGATACCACTGTAACAGCAGAATTCGTAGATTTGGTTACTGTAGCAGCAAGACTTGTAGATTTGTTGACTTAATAGCAAAATGGCTTCGATAATTATAAAAATACACAAGAGGTTTATAATAATAAATATTTATTGATATGATATAAGATGATTGAATGATGTTCAATGGGGCCCTGCTTATATACCCGTGCAGGTGCCTTTTCACGAATGGGCATGTCTTTTAGACATGCTTTTTTAGCTAACTTAATCACTAATTTACATAATTACTATTTGATTAATTAGTAATTATATTTATTCTATTTATTCTATTAATGACTATATTTATTACATTAGTTATGAATTAGGTTCATAACAGATTCCTTTCCATAGCCAAGGAATTATGTCTTAAGATACAACACGCTACATATAAAGAAGAATACATTGTATGAGCAGAGAGATGTAACCATAACAAACAATACTATTGGTATTCCATTTTTAAAATAAGAGAGTAGCACTTAACAATACAATATTCCAAAATTACATCCTCGACATATAGTTGAATAAATATGTTCGAACAACATAAACTTGGGAAAATCCTGAAGACTCCTTAAATAACAGAATGGTAGATAAACGATAGGGTTCCTAGGGTATGAACCCAGAAGAAAAGAACTGGAAGTTATAAATTCCATACATTAAATTACAAAACCATGAGGGTAGATTTATCCCATTTCTTCCATAGGAGCACGAAAATAAAACTCAGCTTAGAACAATTTTGTTTGTAAGTCTTGTACAAACTGAGGGTTATCCCTCATATAACTAACAGAGAACTTAAAAATAAAAATGTTGTAATAATTACAAGAAATGGCAAGAGAAGGGATTATAGGTACCTAGATGGCCATAGCAAGGGTTGTGACTGCCTTGAAGAAGTAACGACGGAGACCCGAGTTCAGATAGTCGGGGTACCTTGCACAATTGAAAAACGAATGAGTGACAAATCGGAAACATAGATAATAAACCACTTTAAACTGATAAATTCCTTTAAAAATATTAATTGGAAGAGAGAACCCTTACCGAAGTTCTCCCTGCATCTTTCTGAGGAATTTCTGAAAACTCGTTGATACCGAAGGAGACAGAAGAGCAAAGAAGATGGAGCTCGAAGAAGTTGGGCGCAACTAACTTATTTCCTGCAGAAGAGAAATGAGAGTTAGACGAGAAACCCACGAGAGAAAAGAATAATGGTAAAACGAATTGATAGACAGAAATACAAAAAAAGAGTCTTGCAGACAAACCTGCACAAAGACTAGACTGACTGAACGCCGAAGGAGCTCAGAAAGGCCTCAAGTTCAGATTTAACATACTCCCCATTACCTCCTTTAATACAAAGTCCATCAATACATCGTGAAGGAGAAGATTAACGACAACAAAAGACGGATGGAGCAAGCTGAATGCACAGTGGATTAGTTGCAGAGCTAACCTGCATGCAGGATAGAGCCAAGCAAAGCGGTGGGATGGAATGAGCATGCTGGAGCAATGTTAGGATAGGTAGTTACCCTAACGCCAACCAAAACGATCTAAGACGTCCAGATTAGGGTTTGGAAAATAAACGGTTCACACCGACTTCCAGAAGAATCGTGTGGAGGACATCTGCCACCCATATTATGGCAGTAATACAAATTCAACAAGATTAAGACATAATCCAAAGCTACGATATGGTGATTAAGAAAATAATATTTAGCAAGATTAACACTCAATTTGTATAAACCACTATTTGATTAATGTTAGAACAATTAATATACATGTGATAATGTACTAATCATCATGGCTATTGACCATAAAACGTTTCAATCAAGTTAATATTTCCAACTCTACCAAGTGGTCAATTAGCAAAGCAAAACTTTATGTGTGTGATTCGTACTAGTTTAGATGAGTTTACATTTATATATAAATATAAGTATTCCGTTGTTGGGGTTAAATCGAAATCTATGACTATGTATTCGAAAGTCCTTTTAGTAATATATAAGAAAATGAATGGTAAAACTTGTGTAATGCTTTAGGATGGACAATTATGAATATATATATATATATATATATATATATATATATATATATATATATATTATTGATATAAAGTGTAAGGCAAGATCATATAGAAGTAAATTAATATGCATAAAAATAAACAAAATTACCATAGTAAGGTAAAAATAAAAGGGTTAAACAATTTTTTATTTTTTTTGGTTGTGACAGATTGATTCATTCGCGGCTAGTTTATTCGAATTCCGCCTACTTTGTTCAGTCAAACACGACTACTAGTCCCCAAATATAAAGAAGAAGATACATTAAAAAAAGGAGTCGTCTAATGAGCCGGAGGAATTGCCCGGACGGTCAAAATTGGCCGGAATCCGGGCCAAAAAAATTTAAAAAATCTTGCAGAAACAGTGTTTGAATCCTGATTTTGACATTGGAAATGGATTCAGCACCATAAAAAACCTGTAGGACACCCAAAATATTAAACTTTGATAGTTATAACATGGATTTAGAAAAATTCCTGCCGGATTTTCTGAAAATCTTATCGGAATTTTCATGATTTTCAGGGCGATTCCTCTGGCTAGTTAGACTACGCCTTAAAAAATCAATACGCTCCAACACAGTCGGCGACTGGGTTCAACGGGTCAAAGATATATATATATATATATATCTTCTTCAATACCCAGTGCCGTATTTGATTTATCTGTATTCATGTACTTCGGCTTCTCTCGCACAATGCCCCACAGCTTGATCCGGCTTACATTCCCCGAATTGCATTTGAACTGAGGGCGCTTCCGTGTCAATGATGGCCTTCTTACATTCAATATATCTTCGACACGCGTTACACTCTCATACCGAAGTTTTCTGATTAAATTTTCGATGAATGCACCAATCAAAGAGCACTACGCTAGGTTAGCAGGAAGTCGTTTGCGACTTCTTGGATTAATTACTCTAGTCGGCCCCATATGCTACATTATTTGCTGGTTTTGTTTACATTTAAAAGAGTATGTTGGGTTGAGTCTCTTTTTATTTGTTACTAGTAAAGGAGAAAAGATTCCGGGTTTATTAAAGGTGATTATTTTTTAAAATGGCTTCGACAAGTCAGTTTGCCATTCCCACGCCATTATTTAGTGGAAAAAATTATGATTTTTCGAGTCTTAAAATGCAAGCTTGTTTACAAGGCTTAGGGTGATGGGAATCAGTAGAGTTGGGGTTCGCAGAACCTGACGTAAATACAATTGCTGGTATGACTGCTGCCCAAAGAAAACAATTTGATGAAATTAAACAGAAAGAAGGTAGAGCAAAGTCGTGCATTTTAAATTCATTAGATGTCTCTATTTTTCCTAAAATCACTGCTGCTAAATCTCCTAAATCAATTTGGGATATACTTAAGGCTGTTTATCAAGGAAATGATAAAGTAAAAATGGTAAGATTATAAACTCTCAGAACACAATTTGAAACGCTTAAAATGACTAACTCAGAAACCATTGATCAGTTTATGACTAAAGTTATGGGTGTTGTTAATCAGCTTCGGATGAATGGTGAAGAACTTGATGACCAAAGAATTTTTGAAAAAGTTCTTAGATGTTTGTCAAAAAAATATTGATATGATCGTTACTGTTTTTGAATCAAGAGAATTGACAAAATTATCTGTGGAAGAATTAACTGGTTCTTTTTTGGCACATGAAGCAAGAATTAATTTAGATGTCAGTGATTTAGAGCATGCTTTTAAATCTAAAGTTTTAATGGATAGAGGTAGAGGCAGAGTTTTTCGTGGCAGGAAAAGTAAAGGTAGAGGACAGTCTCAGTCTGATGATAGATCACAGGTAACTGAAACACATTCACAAAAGTCTCGAAATGATCATGGTCGTAGGTGGATAGATAAATCTAAAATTCAGTGTCACTACTGCAAAAAATATGGCCATTATAAGTCTGAATGTCGAAAACTACAGTATGTTCTAAATAAAAACAAAGCCAATGTCACAAACACTGAATGTGAAACATCAGATGCTTTATTTTTGGCATGCCAAGTAACTGTGCAAGTACCTAATAAAGATGTTTGGTTGGTTGACAGTGGATGTAGTAATCATATGACTGGTCATAGTGATTTGTTTTCACATCTTGATACATCTTTCAGTTCATCTATTGGTTTGGGTGATGATTGTCAGGTTAAAGCTTCAGGAAAAGGTGTTGTACTTGTCTTAACCAAACAAAATGTTGTGAAGAATATCTATGATGTTTATTATGTACCCAATTTCAAGCATAATTTTTTGAGTGTTGGTCAGTTAGATGCACATGGTTATGATGTTAGCTTTCACAACACTACTTGCACGATTGTTGATAAACATAAGTCTCTTGTTGCAAAGATTCCAATGACAAAGAACAGGTTGTATCAGTTATAGTTGAAAAGTGAAAAGTTGTATGCACATAATGTTTCAACATCAACTAACTCTGATTTGTGGCATTTGCGATATGGTCACTTACCTATCAAAAATATGAGTTTGTTGCAAATTCAGTCTATGGTGAAAGGGTTGCCTTCTTTGTCTGATCATATCTCTTCTTGTACAAGTTGTATTATGGGTAAACATAAACGAGATAGTTTTGCTTCAGCCTCTAATAGAGCCAAAGAACAACTAGAGTTAGTGCATACAGATTTATGCGGTCCAATGCAAGAAAAATCAGTTGCTGGCAGTCTCTATTTTCTTACTTTCATTGACGATTTTAGTAGGAAAATTTGGGTGTATTTCATCAAATTTAAATCGGAAACATTTTCAAAGTTTAAAGAGTTCAAGGCCGAGGCTGAAAAACAGAGTGGCAAGTTTATTAAAGTTCTAAGGTCTGATAAAGGAGGTGAGTATGAATCTAACGAATTCATTGATTTTTGCAAACAACATGGTATTAAAAAACAAACGACAACCAGCTATACTCCACAGCAGAACGGAGTCGCAGAAAGAAAGAATCAAACAATTATGAATATGGCTCGAAGTTTGCTTAAAACACGAAATTTTTCTAAAGATCTATGGGCTGAAGCAGTTGCATGTTCGGTATATATTTTGAATAGATCGCCAACTTCTAGTGTTCAAAATTTTGTACCTGAAGAAGCTTGGAGTGGACAAAAGGTAACAGTTTCACACTTTCGCGTATTTGGTTGTATTTCTTTCGCTCATGTTCCAGAAAAATTGAGAAAAAAGCTTGATGATAGGAGCGAAAAGTATATTTTTATAGGATATAGTGATCAATCTAAGGCATATAGATTGTTTAATCCTATAACTAAGAAATTTGTCGTAAGTCGAGATGTGAAATTTCCGGAAGATAAGTCTTGGAATGAAATGGAGAACAATACTTGTCCTGATCCTTTTATTCTGTTAGATGAACCTCAGACACCTGCAACAAGCACTCCAAGATTACAGGGTCAAGAACAAACCAGTAGTAGTTCATCCAGCAGTAGCAGTTCATCGTCTTTTGAGTCTGATTTGGATAATCCTAAGATGAGAAACTTAAGTGATATTTATGCACAAGATGATGTTGATGATATTGTAAATTTTGCATTTCTTTCATTCCAACCTACTTGTTTTGAAGAGGCTATAAAGGACAAAGTATGGGTAGATGCTATGAAAATGAAATCGATGCTATTGAAAGAAATCAAACTTGGGATTTGGTTGATCTACCTCATGATAAAAACTCAATAGGTGTCAAATAGGTTTTTAAAACAAAGTTAAATGAGAGAGGTGAAGTTGATAAGCACAAAGTACGATTAGTTGCCAAAGGTTTTTCCCAGCAACCTGGCATAGATTATGGTGAAACATTTGCACCTGTAGCAAGAATTGATACAGTTCGATTTGTATTAGCTATTGCAGCACAAAACAAGTGGCCTATTTACCAAATGGATGTAAAGTCTACTTTTTTGAATGGTGTCTTGAATGAAGAAGTGTATATTGAACAACCACCTGGTTTTGAAATCAAAAATTACGAACATAAAGTGTACAGGTTGAAGAAAGTGTTGTATGGCTTGAAGCAAGCACCAAGAGCTTGGTACAGCCGAATAGACCATTACTTTTTGAATAATGGTTTCAGAAGGAGCGACCACGAGCCCACTTTGTATATCAAGAATGATCATCAAGGTAATATTTTGATACTTTGTCTTTATGTTGATGACATAATCTATACAGGTAACATGCAGTTAGATGAATTTAAATCTGCAATGAAAAATGAATTTGAAATGACAGATCTTGGATTAATGAGATACTTCTTAGGTATCGAAGTGAAACAAACACGGGATGGTATGTTTATGAGTCAATAGAAGTATGCTACTGACATTTTGAAAAAGTTTAAGATGGACAGGTGTAAACCAGTTGATACTCCTATCGAAATTGGTACAAAGTTGAGTAAAGATGATGTGGGTACTATTGTTAATGCGACTTTATATAAACAACTTGCTGGTAGTATTATGTATCTTACTGCTACCAGGCCTGATATAGCATTTGCAGCTAGTTATATCTCCAAGTTTATGGAATCTCCTAAAGACTATCATTGGAAAGCTGGAAAAATGGTGTTAAGATACATTGCAGGTACATCTACTTATGGTTTATCGTATGCAGCCTCTGCAGATAGTAAGCTTGTTGGTTATACAGATAGTGATTATGCAGGATGTATTGATGATCGGAAAAGCACTTCTGGCTATGCTTTTCTATTTGGCAGAAACTTGATCTCGTGGTCATCCAAAAAGCAACCTATAGTTGCACTATATTCAACAGAGGCCGAGTACAGTGCAGCAAATTCAGCATCATGTCAAGCAGTGTGGCTAAAAAGACTTCTCTCTGACTTTGGATATACAGAAAATGAACCGATTTCAATCCTTTGTGACAACACTCCCACTATTTCCTTGTCGAAGAACAATGTGTTTCATCAAAGAAGCAAACATATCGACACTCGTTTTCACTTCATTCGTGAACTCGTCAAGAATGGTGACATTGTTCTCAAATTTTGTGATTCCAAGGAGCAATTAGCGGATATTTTCACCAAACCGCTAGGAAGAGTTAATTTTCAATTTCAATGTCAAAAGTTAGGAATAAAACAAATGTAACCCTCAAAATTAAGAGGGAGTGTTAAATAATTAGTTCCGCTGCGGATTAGTTTAGAGTTAGTCTTCATTTAGTTTCATTTCAGTTTCTGGATAACTGTCCAATTCTCTGATATAAATTCACTTTAATGAATCTATC